>RXID01012297.1:0-338944 GCA_005019695.1 Trichopus zeylanicus subsp. travancoricus
TATATATATATATATATATATATATTGTTGTAGGTGTTCCAACTCTAAACCTAACTATAAAGCAATAAAAAGCCTCTAACTTTCTTTATTACACATCAATGTAATATTTTTCATTCACAATCCTATTTTAATCCCAATAAAGCAGGTTAAGAAAAGATTAACGAGGGGCAATATTATTAACTTTTATGATGTGAGTTCAGTCATTTTATTTGTGGTTCAGTTTCAGACGGTCAAATCAGTGAGAAGAGAGTTTTTTCTGACTTGTAAATATGAAACTTCTAAGCTATAGATTGTGGGCCAATTGGAACATGGGGACAAGCGCTAGTGGACCTTGTTTGGCCCAAGCGCAATAGTCGTAGCATATTAACAATCTCTGTAGCAGAAAAGCCGACAAACCTTCCGCTAATGATCGCTACTATTATCATACGAAACATTAGTATCTTGTTTGTGAGCGTTGAGGTGGAGACACTATTTGGTCAATCAAAGATATAATTGACTGTCAAGATGGTTTTTTTTTTTTAAGATTTATGGCTTAAATTGTGATTGGATACTAACTTAAAAAATCTTCACTATTTTTCCACTCGTGACTTACAAAGCATCGAACATTGTTTTTTGATTGCAATAGATAATTGTGCAGTAGTTGTGTGAGATATACATTTTGGTTACTATACTGATGCCTTGTTTATCCTCTGCATAATGTTCGAGATTTTGGGACTGACATTTTAAGGACCTGCATGTTACTCCATGTTCCTTGAGAGTTCTCTAATAACCTGCAAATATTGTGTAAAAAAAGCTTTGATGGAAATAGGCCAAGTATAAGGGCTCTTCAGATAGTCTACCGTTAGCATTTCTATTCTGCAACATCCTTGCAAAAAGTTTTCCTTTCAGATTCCAATTGTCCTCTTCTTTGCCTAGTGTTTGATTGATAGAAAATTATCAGTGTTTTTCAATTGAATTAAGTCAAAGTCTTAGAGAAGGTTGCTGGACAGTAGACACAATCTTCTTTCTTGTTTTTTAATTAAGTCAAAGAACGATTGCTCAGGGCAACTGTTTTTGCAGTCACTTGATTGAAAAGATTGAATCAAAGACTTCTTTCTTGTGTTTTTGTGAATGGAGAAGTGGAGGTTGGAATGCCAAGGGATAGAGGAGGGAGATAGGTAAGGTTTCAAGGAGCTATAGCTCAAGAAGATTTTCAAGTGTGGCCGTTTGGTAAGCATCCTTAGAAGCACATCCTTTGCTAGTGCTTTCCCACATTTTCACTAACATGTTGCCTTGAATCAATTGAACATTAAATTAGGAATGATTATGTCTAATACAACATGCTTCAAAAAGCAATTAGGAATCATTAGTATGAAGTACACTAATCAGTAACAATTGATTAAAACTTTCAATGTCTTTGAATGCCAAAGGTGGGAGAACAGAGCAAATGCATAGTTTCACGGGGGCAGCGTGGACATTGGCGGTGTTCTTTCATTGTTCTAGCTTGCCTAATAAAATACAATTAGAAATGATCGGTATCAAATTCTTTTAAATAATATTTTATTTACATATTTGACATATAATGGTTATCTTTTACATAGAATGAAAATTGTAGTGCTAAAAGTAAAAAACATAAAATGCAATTTTAGAGGTACAAAAATAATTTGTGGGAAAAAGAAATTAAGCTAATTGGAGTTTTCGTGCACTGAAATAAATAAAATTTATTGGAAAAAATATAGTAATAACAAAATTGCCTCTAAGAGTTATTAGTAGTAAGTTGGGATCAAATTCTGAGTCTCAGTATGATTTGGAGTCTTTACAACATTGCTCCGGACAGAACGCGGTTCACTCAACATATTGTTTGTTCAAACATGATTATCAATTTTTTGTATTATTATTTAATATTATTTATTTTATATCATTATTAAACTTAATTATTATAAAAAAATTAATTAATTTTTTGAATTTTAAATTATTATAAGATTAATTTTAATAAAAACATATTAATTTATAAAAATAATTTATTAATTTTAATCTTCACCTTTACTTCTATTTCCAACCAAACGTGTCCTCTTACCTTCTGTAAATATGTAAAGTTGTACGAAATGTATTAATGGTGGGCCATATTTGGCCCAGATCAGCCAAAGCCCAATTGCTACGGCCTGTTAACATCCTCTATTACAGCAAAGCCGGCGAAGCTTGTACCAATTTCACTGCTTCGCTCTGCCCCCCTCGCAATCCAAGAGCTCTCCACAATGGCCGGCCCGGTGGTTCTCCGGCCGCTGGCGACTCGCTTCCTTCCTCCAGGAAGCCCCAAGAAGAAGCAATCCACCCGTCGAACCATCGCCTCCATTTACCCCCTCGCCGGCGGCAACCACCACCCTGACCCCCTCCTCCACGCCGCTCTCCGCTCCGCCTCCCTCCGCTTTCGCGAATCCCACCTTCCAGATCCCCTCTTCATCGACCCATATGCCGGCTGCCTTATTGAGTCGGACGCCGACCGGCGGTGGAGCCTGACGCAGGAGTCCACAGGGTACCGATTGGCGATCAAGTATGTGGATGAGAAGTTGATTGAGACGATGAAGAGCGAGGATGAACTTAGGCAGGTATTTGATGGATTTTTTGAGGTTTTCTGTTGGTATTTTTGGTGTTGGATTTGATCGTGGACAGGTTCTTATGGTTTGTAGGTTGTGTTGTTGACAGATGGGATGGATACGCGCCCGTTCAGGCTGAATTGGCCAAGGTCGTCGGCGATTTTTGATGTGTCTCCAGGGAGTGTGTTTCAGTTCGCGTCTCAGAAACTTGAAGGTGTGTGTGTTTGGCCTCCATTTGTGAACTTCTGGAGCTTTATGAATTGTTTGAAGGTTGCTTGTCATGATCATGGAAGATTTTGTTCTCTTTACTGGATATGAAAATAGCAAGTTGTGATATACTTGCAAGGTTGCTAACTTGCTACTGTTTTGCTTGTTTTAAGTATATTAATGGAGGCCCTAGGCATAGCTTTTTATTTGGTTATTTATGCAAAGTTTTTTTTGCATTTAATTGTTGATTAGTGCAAACATTTTGAGTGTAAACATGAGTTAGCTGAGCTGATATTTGGAGGTTTATGTTTTGTCAACATAGGAAGCAATGTTTTATAATTCGTGATCTTTTAACTTAGCATTTTATTGTTCGAATTTTTTGTCTAATGCAAGGCTACCGGTGAATCGGCTGGGAGTATGTTCACTTCCATTACCATTCCACTACTACAAGACTTTAATTATTTTTTTATTGGTGAGTATTGGAGTGGAAAATTTTGGTTAATCTAAGATACCGTATACTTGAAAAGCGAATTTTGTTTGGATTTAACGTTTAAATGGAGATTCTATACCAACTTAAGAAACCTTGATTATTTTCTACTTGTGAGTTGAGACTTACAAAGCAATGACTGTTGATTTGTTACTGTATCACATAATTGCATATTTTTTTGTGTGTGAGAAACATTTTGTTCACTGGACTAATGCCTTGTTTATTTTCTCCATAATGTTTAGGTGTTGGGGCTAAAATTTCAAGGAACTGCATTTTAGACCATGTTCCTTTAGAGTCCTCTAATATTTTGGAAATATTATGTGAAAAAGGCTTTGATGGAAACCGGCCAAGTATATGGGCTCTTCAGGTGGTTTACTGTTAGCATTTCTATTATGCTATATATCCTTGATAAAGTTTTCCATTCAAATCCCAATAGTCTTCTTGTTTTCCTCTTGTTTGCATCGGTTGAATGTTGTCAGCCTTTTTGAACTGAATTCTAATGCAGCACTACTGTGTTTTACATTAAGTCATGGAACTAGATAATATTGCGGGTCACACTTCTTCTTCTTCTTTTTTGAATGAATTGTGATAGTCCCTGCAACTTGATAAGCATTGGTTCTGCTAACTGTGCAGAATAATTTTTGTCCTTGAGTTCTTTTCTATCAGATATCTCTCTTCCTGCTTTTTGATGATAAATCTTCTCCAGCACTTTTCAAACTCACAAATTAAACAACATAGCATTATGATATCTCTTTTCTGGTTACTGAACCGGATGGTTTATTCTTACTAAAGCTGTTTCTTTATAAAATAGTATGCAGCTCCATAATTGTAGTTGCTCCATTAAATTGCTAAATGTGACAGGAGTTCAAGAGTATGCGACAAGTTTGTGAGGTGATTGGTTTGTGAATCTGGTTTATGTGCAGGGATTGCCATTGATGACCTCAATTGGCTTGGATGATGTACTTTCTCTTGTTAGTAGTCTAGCCATGAAAGGCTGTATTTTCTTGGGAGAATTGCCTTGGGAGTTAACAGGGGCCAAATACTGTAACATGGTCAGTTATTGATCTAGCCATTTGGCACATCTCTCAATTCCCCTTGGCTTCTACATTCTTCATACTGACTCTTTATTCATAATAGCTCAGCTGGCAGCTCAGAAGTGTATTGAAAGTCTGTTTATGAGCCATGGCTTTCGAGTGAGCATGGTAGACTATGCTGAGGTTGCAGGAAACCTGCAGCTTGATTTGGCAACAGAAATTTCCCCTAATGCCATTTTTATTGCCAAACAGTTGCGACTATCTGATGCACAGGTAACACAAATTCTCAACCCTGATTCTCATTATTTAAACTAAATTGTCCAGTATTCCATTGCTCATGGCAACTATGTCCCCATCACCTGATTAAGTGTTTGAATCTGTAATTGTTTTCTTGTGTTTCTGTAGATGGAGAGGTGGAGGTCGGAATATGAAAGGCTGGAGGAAGAAGCAGACGAAGAAGGATTCGAAGAGCTATAGCTTGTGAAGCTTTCAAATTGTGGTCTTTTTGGCCTAAATCATCATTTTATCCCATATGGTAAACATTGTTATTCAATCTGTACAGTATATTCTTTTCTTGTGCTTTTCCAACGTTTTCCACTGCATATGGTGAATGAGACAATTGGCTATTTTATTTGGAATGTCAAATACACAGATCATTAATGATGTATTAAATTTTCCAAGGGGCAATCCAAAGCATGCTCATCCCACTTTCATTTATCACTTGTAAATGATGCTATGGCTTCTTCGTAGTCCAAATCCAACAGTGGGTTCGATTCATGTATGGAGGAATATGATCCCTTTTGAAAACGGAGAAGGTAGAACGGTGGCGGCAGACTACAGATAGTAAATTTCTTCTCGAAGCAAGAGCCAACGGTGCAAATGATGCAAATGCGAACTTTCATTTGGAGCTAGAGTGGATCACGAAATGACCATGGTTCTTTCATTGTTCTCGCTTGCCTGATGAAAGGTAATTTGGAATGATCAGCCTTATTTTTTGTGTAGAATGACATATCTAGTAGTACAAACATAAAATGAGTTGCTAAAAAATGCATATTAAAGCTGCAAAGATCCAAGCTTAAATATTTATCTTTATGGGAAAAAGAAATTGAGCTAATTGGATTTTTTATGGACAATGTTACCTGTGAGAACACACTCCCATGGTGGGTAAGCTGGGATCGAATTCTGAACCTCAATATGAGCCTTCAGTTGCTCTTTCCTCGTTGATGGATAACACTCGGCTGTACAGAATCGCGAGCAGGTTCTAGAGGTGTTTGATATATTTGCGACTGGATGGTGAGTCTGCATCAAAGAAGATTGTAGAGGTCGAATGCATGATTTCTGCCAATATATATTTTTCTTTTCTTTATTTCCTTCACCTTTTATAGGTACAGATAGGTGCAATATTTTGCTAGTGGTGAATTATTCCTAATTACTTACCATTTTGGCCGAATTTAAATCACACGCATGCATATTTTATAAATACATTTTATGAATCTTCTTTTTTCGTCGTTATTTCGTCAAGGTCTTTTATTCGTTACTTTCCATGTATTAAATCACACGCGTATATATTTTATAGATATATTTTATGAACTTTCTTTTTTTGTCGTTATTTTGTCATACACAGAAAGTCTTTTATTTATTACGTTTCACATATTAAATTACATTCATGTATATTTTATAAACACATTTTATGAACCCAAAAATCATTCATTTGTTATTTTCCACATATTCATTCTTTTTGAGTAAAAGAGATTTCACTGATACGCACAAGCTCGATGGACTAGTATTTGGGTTCAGCAGATCCAAATTGGTTCCAGCAGTTCGTCCTGAAAAGCCCATCGGATTTATCCTAAATGACTGTCTTTGATTGCATTGTCGCTCCATTCATTTCCTTTGATTTGATGCACAATCCCGCGACCAACCTTGCGATCTCCGAGTTTTGATTTTCTTTTTGTGAAAATATGAAAATGAGTCTTCTTCTTTTTTTTTTTTTTTTTTTTTCTGAAGTATGTTTTTATTATCTTCTAGAAATTCTAAAAAGAAAAAAAAAAGTACAGAATTACAAACTAGGTTGATGCGGCAATGCATTGGTTGGTAGAACTCCAGGTCATGCAAGACACGCTGGGTCTTCGTTCTTCTTGATCACCGTTTTGTCGACCCACCAGTAGACCAACAACCGATCGCAATAAAATAAAGTCATTCCGCACATATTTCAGAAGTCGTCGACTAAGTAGTCGAGTCAATGGTTTTCAATCCGGGAACCCATCGACTGCCTCCGATTCAAAAACCCCACCTCCTCATCTTCTCCCTCACCATCCACTCCCAACTCCGACGAACGATGGCCTCGTCCTCCGCCGCCGCGCCGGAGATCCCCGAAGCAGGCGAAGACCGCCGGGAAGATGCCCCCCAGGAGGTCTCACTCCTCCCCTTCTCCTCTATCTCCCTCTCCCTCTCGTCCCTCTCCCCACAACTCCTCTCCTTCTTCTCCCCACGTCCCTCCCTCTTCTCCTCCTCCTCCGTGAAGCTCCCCTCCCAGATCTCCGCCCTTTCCCTCTCCTTGAACCCATCCCGCCCTTCTAGATCATCCTCCTCCGCCGCCGCCTCCAAGATCTCTGCCACCACGCTCCAATCTCCGCTCCCTCTCCTCCCTCGCCGCTTCCCTGACCCCTCCCACCCCGTCGCCGGCCGCCGCTGCTCCATTGTCTGGTTCCGCTGCGACCTCCGCGTCCATGACCACGAGGCCCTCACCGCCTCCTCCTCCGAGTCCCTCTCCCTCCTCCCCGTCTTCCTGTTCGATCCCCGGGACTTCGGAAAGTCCGCCTCCGGCTTCGATCGCACCGGCCCCTACCGCGCCGCCTTCCTCCGCGATTCCGTCGCGGACCTCCGCCAATCCCTCCGCGGCCGCGGCTCCGACCTCGTCGTCCGCGTCGGACGCCCCGAAAATATCCTTCCCGAGCTCGCGCGCGCTGTCGGCGCTGACGCTGTTTATGCTCACCGTGAAGTTTCCCATGACGAGGTGAGGGCGGAGGAGAAGGTGGAGAAGGCGATGCAGGAGGAGGGGGTGGAAGTGAAGTACTTCTGGGGCAGCACTCTGTACCACATTGATGACCTGCCATTTGAGGTGGAGCAGATGCCGCTCAACTACGGGGGTTTCAGAGAGAAGGTGGAGGGCTTGTCTGTGAGGAAGACGATCGAGGCCCTGGAACAGATCAAAGGGTTGCCAGCGAGGGGCGATGTAGAGCCCGGTGAGATCCCGAGCTTGACAGAGCTTGGCCTCACCCCGCCGCCCACCGTTTCTCTGGTTTTATCGCCAACCTTTTGTTTTCACTTAAAGTTATAATCGTTACTTGATGAAATTAGAGAATGTGCGTCATCGGTATGGTCATTTTTGAAAAGTAGTAGTAGTACATGGTTATGTTTGATTCAGGAGATGTCATGATGCTCAATTATTTAGTGTGCTACTAAAATCATGAAAAATTTGCTTCATAAAGATAAATGGATCCTTAGATCAGCCTCCCGTTAGCAACATAAACGTATTGTTGGCCAATAAAAAAAAATTGAAAGATCGTTTCTTCCTACCATCGAATTCCTTCCCCATTATCGTAGTCCAGTTATCACAGATAGTAACGTAACTTGGATGGAAAGGTTTGATATGGACAACATAATATATTTATGTATAGGAGAATGTAGAAGCTAAAAGGTTAACCTTGAATTTTACCGATTTAAAGCCATAGCTTGTGGTTGGAAAGGTGTGTGATCAGGTTATCAATGCTTGTTGGTGAACTTGAATGTCTTTGGGATACCTTATATGCTATTTAAGTATGCATTCACAATAGCCTTTTAGGCTTTCAATTGGAATTTCTAAATGAGATTGGGAGTCAGTAATTGCTAGAGCTTGTTTGTACATGTGAGAAGTATGTATAGATCATTCCATCTTGATCTGTGGCGTGAAATGTCTGTATATGTTGTGGAGAGTTTGGATTCAAGTCTTTATACGAGTATTTTTCTATTTACACATAATCTTTTCTTAAAACAATGGAAGATGATGGGATGATTGAAAAATGCACTTTCCATTTCTTTTAGGAATATTTTGTGGGCTTGCCATCAAGGATTTCATGTCCCTAATTGTTTGAGGGGATTACATGTTAATATGGTATATTTGGCTGAAGGTATAGCTGGGACAATGATATTGACCATTCATTCCTAGGTTCCTGCCAGTGGATCTTGACTGTTTGTTGTATAGGACAGATTGGCTTGGAGTAAATAAAATAATGATTTCAACAAAGAAAAATGAAGGTCTCGTTGAAGTCAATGAAGTTGGAACAATTATAAAGAGAAAGATAGAATTCACGATGTTTGTGAGCAATTGATGTACGCAGGGATGCTGTTCGAAAAACAATCATAAAAGCAATTTTTTTTAACACAAAACCAATGCTAAACTGGTGCATATCTAGGTTTTATTATGTCCTTCTATTCTCAAACATTTGCATTGAATCTATGACGAATATTTGCCTAGCTTTTCAGTGGATTGAAGTGTATTTTAAGTAATTGATGTTTTGAGTTCCTCTACTGGGTCAATTGGCTTACATGCTGGATAAGCGTGCCTGGTGAGAATAAATAGATTCATACAGAGTTCACATGTGATATTTCTCATTTTTTTGGGCTTATGAAACTAATTTGATGTTCAGAGTTTCAGTGACTTGATAATGAATTTGGCTTGCCTGACACAAGTAAATTGTGATTACTGTTGAAATTAAACATATTTTAAACTTGTTAGTACAGTCTCTCGCTATTGTGATCATTATCTTGAATTTTATTATATCATAACGTCAAGGTTTACTCAGTATCATCTTTCTAGTCTTTCAAATGTACCTTAAATTTTGTCTATTGCCATGTGCTCTCTCTTTGTATAAAATACGATGACCTTACCTGAAGCTGGTTATTGGGAAATTTCATGCACCCCAGGATGGAAAACCTGTCAATGCTTCTCTGGTGGGTGGTGAAACTGAAGCAATGCAGAGACTTAAAACCTTTGCAGCTGAATGCCGTGCCCAGCCGAATAGAGCAGACAAGGATAATGGCCGAGATAGTATTTATGGTGCCAATTTCTCTTGCAAAATCTCACCCTGGTTAGCAATGGGATGTCTTTCTCCACGCTATATGTTTGATGAGCTGAAGAAAAACACAACCAGGTACATCAATGTTGCACTCCAATTGCAAATTGATTTTCTTAATCATGTTTTTTTGATTTTGCAAATAAAAAAAATAAAAAAGGAGAGTAGAAAATGTTACTTTTTGTCTTTTAGTTGCAGAATTTCAATATCAACTTGTTCAAGGTTATTGTGAATATAACAAAGGGGACCTTTTCTTGATTTTTTAGATCAATCTCTGCGGCCTCAACCCCAAAGGGTGGGGCTGCTACACCTGATACTGGGATGAACTGGTTAATGTTTGAATTGATGTGGAGGGATTTCTTCAGGTATCTTCTAAACCTTTGCAACTAATTATTTTTTGTGCGAACACAAAGATACAATTCATTTACGTCATTATTTTTTCTCATACCGGGGACTCAGAAACACAATGAATTTCATTGATTTTATATATCAACTTGCTTTCAGGTTTATCACCAAGAAGTACAGTTCTGGCAAGAGAGAGCTCCAATCAGCACCGGCCACGGCCTGCACTGGTGCTCTTGTTTGACTTGCATTGGCCTCAGCATTGGATGATCAACATCTCCGAGAGTTCCGTATTTTTTGTTTTCATTTACCGCTTTATGAAATCACAGCCAGGGGCATATTTGGGTTTCTGGACTACTCTTCAAGGTTTCTTTGAAGGGTTGTTCCCTCTCTTTAAATACGTAATTCATGTTGCAGTTTACACATATAAGGTACTCCTACCGCGTAAGGATGCCCATGTGCTTTCCCATCTATTTCAAAGAATCAAATTGCAAATGTGGCTTTTTTTCCCGTTCTGTTCTCCATGTGCTTTAACTGGAAAAGTTTAGACTTAACCGAATTATCTTCTCCAGAAGTTTTTTGGAAAGGTTAAGTTTAATATGTTATTATGTAGGGGGAGTTGCTAAATCAGCAAATTATACTAATTTTATAATTTTTAACATTTAATTAATAATCTTAGAATTCAAACTGTGTGGTTTAAGTTGAGAACTGAATTTTTCATTTTAATTATCAATTAATTTTAAAACGGTTTTTAAATTGGTATATTAATTTTTTAAACTATTAATTTTAAAATTTACATTTTATATTATAATATTTTAAAAATTGAATAGAATTTATAAAATAATATTTGATGGTATCTTCTAAAATTACAATATTAATGAAGATTAAGAAAAATATTAAAAAATTATATATATGAAAGTATTTATTTATTTATTTATTTACAATGGGTATAATTTTGATTTACTGATTTTTTATAAAATATAGAACAGAAATATACGAATTAGTTTTCAATACTGTTCTCAGCCTGCATATTGATTTTTCGATTTTTTTATTCCCCCCTATTATTTTGAACCAAAGTTCGGACTAAGTTTAAAACTAAAACTCGATTTAAATTTAATCCGAATTCTAACTCTCCGAATACCAAAGTAGCGATCGGATTCTTGCCTCCATCGATGGTAGCAGCGACAAAGACGAGGAAGAGGACCCATCGAGATTCGAGATGTTCTCGTCTCTCACGCAGCAATGTTCAAAGTCGACCCTGGATGCTTCTGTCCATACAACAAGGTGGTTTTCTCCGGAGGGATGTTATATTGTTCGTGTTGTAGACATTACATCATCTTCTTCGACCCACAGGAAGCAATTGCAGGTTCTCTGTGACCACCGGAGACAGGGAATTGACGGCTGATCTGAAGGAGGTCGGAATGTGGGAGGAGCAGGTGACGTTGTCCCAAATAGATGACGATCGGTTCAAGGTGTAGAAGATGGTGGAGAGGCGGAGTTGCGGCTTTGCATTTGCATGGCGACGGTGGTCACGGGAACTGGGAACCCAAGACGGCTTCTCTTCCTATTGCCGTTGGATTGTTGGTCGGGAGTTGGGATGATATCCGGGATGAGTTGAGGACGCGGCGCGAGATCCAGTCATTGCCGCATGACGGCGGAGGGGATCTGTACTTCAAGATACACATGGAGGAGGAGAAGAAGACGGGGCAGGAGGAGGCCTTTGGTTGCAGCTGAGGTGTTCAATTTAATTTAAAACTTAATCTGAATTTGAATTTAATAATCCGAGCTTTGTCATTAAACAGGGCAATGGTTATCTAAACTCCTCCTCTCAAGTTAATACACTTAAGGTGTATTAAATTTAACCCTTGTTTCATAGGTTAAATTGACAGGAGTTACCTTCAGTTAATATCTTTAAGTAACTTAAATCTGACGATTTAGATCAAACATATTAAAAGTAGCATAACACTAATTTAATTTAATCCGCACCACTTAACTTATGTTTGGGAGATTAGCACCTCTAATCTCCCCTTTAATCCGTTGCAAAACACGACCTTAGAGATTTGGGACATATAAACCATCTCTGGAAACAAAAGTCTCGAAATCAAAATGATCGCAGATTTGTTAATTACAAACAATATCCGGAAAATAATCAGAGTCCCTTCAAATCAGAGTACCATCCTCAAATTTGGAGGCTGGTTCTCCCAGATTCCAAAGTTTCGCCGGACTCTTCGCCACCAACCATGGCGGCAGCGACAGAGGAGAAGAAGAAGAAGAAAAAAGAGGAGCCGAAGATCATCATCAAAATCGGATCATGACATCCCGGATCATCTTCTCTTCTCCCAGATCCTCTCCTTTCTGTCCGCCAAATCCCTCTGCAGGTTCCAACTGGTTTGTCGCCGATGGCGCTTGGAGCCCGCTGTTCCCTGCTTCACGCCCCAGCAGTCCCTCCGTCAGTCCTCCGTCTCCTCCGGCATCGTCCACCACGACGGCAGCCGCATTATCGCAGCAAAGACATCTTCTCATCCTATTGTCGTGGGATGTTGCGAAGGAGTTGGGACGAGCTAGTCTCTTTACCTTAGGATGGCGACGAAGAAGAAGAGGGAGCAGGAGGCGACGTTCGTTCTGATCTGAAGCTATGGAAAGCAGAGGCGTACAAGTGACTCAGGCAAATGACAAAAATGGTGATCGGAGCCTTTCTACACAGTAAAATAATAGCTTCGTACCTTTTTCCAAATCATCCGAGAGTCTCGATTTGTGAATAGAAAAAACGAAAATAGTTCGATTGATGTAGAAAACGAAGTGATCAAAGAGCACAAGGGGCCGTTTGGTTTGGTTTTAGATTAGTATCAGTTGATTTTATTTTTTTTTTTATAAAATTAATATTACTTATTTTATATTATTATTAAATTAAATTATTATAAAAAATTAAATAATTTTTTAAATTTTAAATTATTAAAGTGTAAATTTTAATAAAAAAATATTAGTTTATAAAAAATAATTCATTTAATAGTAAGTAAGACTCCAATAAAATATGATTTGAGTTTTAATACAGATTTATGCTTTCCTGAGTTATCCATCTGCTCAAATGCTACTACAATTTTTTTTCGAACTAATTCCATTTTCCAAAAATTTTCACCCCCATGAATTGTTTTCCAACACGATATTTCGAATATATATATTTACTTTTGCTCTTTGTAGAATTAAATTGGTAACATCACAGGCTGGATTTATCCCCAATTCTCATTTACATGGCCGAGCGCTGCTGCATCCGCCCCATCAATCCACAAAGGAAATTACTTCCCTTTGACTCTCTCTCTCGCTCAAACACATCTACACTACTGCTGGTCAAGCTCGGTACCAACAAATCTCCATTCGCATTCTGCTCGCTCTGGCAGCTGCTCCGCTTGTCCAGCCACCCGACAATGTCCGCAAACACAGCATCAATATTGTCGTCGGGCTCACCCGAAGTCAGCCCGTGCCACATCCCTGGATATAACTTCATGGTCTTGTCTTTGCTCCCAGCAAACACGTACAATGCCCGACTGACCTCCGGATCGGTCACTGTGTCTGCTTCACCATGCAGCACGAAGAAGGGCAATGCAATCTATGTACTTCACAGGTTAGGGACTCTAGTAAGCAACAATGTGTGTTAAAGTTTTATCCATGTGTATACAAACCTTGGTGAGGCTGTCCTCAAGATCCATGCTGGTCCGAAGAAGCTCCAATGCTGTCTTCAACCGGGGTTTGTCTTGGTATATCAACTTGTTGCTTCTAATCTGCACAAGTTATCAAACTATCAGGGGCAACAATTCTGAGCTAGGCACTTGGCCAATATGTTTACAGTGATCTTTTTGGGCATTTTGCAAATCGTGTGTATACCCTTGCAAAGTCAATATTGGATACCTACACAAAAAAAATTGAACTTGAAAATAATGTAATTGATGTGCATTTTCTGAGAGGATATATGTGTATTGATCTTTTGAACTGAATTTAAATTTCCAAGCCAGATTTCAGATAAACCTTGTTGCGCTTGATAGGGTCTTTGAAGGCAGAGTCAATGACATCCTTAGTGGGAACAATCTTCCATTTGGGAATTATGTCCTCGACCCGGGTTAGCAAGCTCACCACCACTGGGTGGGGCTTCACCTTCTCCGATATCTAATGCATTTGATTCAAACAGATCAATTTAACAAGAACAAGCAAGTAGAACTAAACTTCGACAATGAATATCCACGCCAAAACCTTGCACATAGGAGCAACAAGGACGGCACCATCCCAAAAGGTCGGGTCCTTTTGGTGAAGGAGCAATGCCACTGCACCTCCCATTGACTCGCCGTACAAAAACTTGCACTTGTTCCTGTACTCCTCCCGTTCTGCTAGCACATACAATAGATCGATTATACCAGTCAATGCACAATGTCTAAGGCTTAAAAGTTGACCTGCTTTCCTAATGTATCAGTTTGAACATAGCTGACTCGCAAAGAACAACTCACCACAAATTGATTTGAAGAAAGAGTCACAGTCGGAGACAACATGGTCGAACTTCTTGATGTAGCACCGAGGCCCCGAGGACTGACCATGGCCCTCGTAATCAATCCCATACACCGCATAACCAGCGCTAGCCAACCTTGTCCCGCACCCTGTCCATCGCCAATTAATCTTTACTACCTTTCTTATTTTCTGAACTAGAAATGATGTCATTCGAATCCAATGAAATTGAAATGAACAAATTTGCCCATAGGCAGAACATTTTCAATATGAATATATGATGAAAGCGCCATTCATACAAACCTACCATGTAAAGTCGGTCCCATTTGGGTCCACAACAGCAAACAACAACATTGACAACAAGGAAAGGCGGCCATGGCCCCGCCAAGGTAGTTAGAACAACCACCAACCTAAATTTACAGTGAACTTAAAATAAGCAAGAGCTGTTGCAGATGATGGAAAACGAATGACCACAGATGCGTTATCCAGAAGACCAAAAATAGTTGAGATGGAACTCTAACACCAACTTGATTCAGACAATGGACCCGAAACCCCCGAAATTCTTGGAGTCTAACTAAAGGGAAGCTAATAGAGGTGTCAATGGACTAGGCCGGTTAAGTAATTCAAGCTCGAGTCAAACCAATGGGGGGTTCAAGGTTAGCTAGAGCTCGCAGCTATACAAATTGCTAGTGAAGGATTATTTAGCACTACGAAGTAAGGATTCAAAATAATCTGTGGAATGAGATCCACTTATGTTCCCGAAAACAAAGGATAATAAAGTGATCATATATATAAGATTGCATGATACTCGTGAGATCACAAGTTTGTAATAAAAAGCATTCAATTCCACAAGTAAATTCAACCTCAGGACTCAAGTGAAGAAGCATCACTAGCATTGATTGATCTTACAAAGGACCCTAGCTTTAGACTATGCCATACCACAAACAATATAAGGGCTCAGAGATCAGAGACATTACTTCCAAAAGAGAGAGATCTTGTAAGCGAATCATCCAAGTATCGAGATCCGAATAAAAAGAAAGGTTTAAAAATGATGGAATAAATAAAAAAGAGGAGCTTTTGAGAAGTCAATAGTGATCTCCTGGGCATATGGCACGCACATCAAGAGCACCCATTCAAACAACCAAAGGACCAAAGCAAAGAGATCCACATCAAAAGATTTCCACCATACTTTCAAAATCTTTCTCTGATAGTCGAAAAAAAATAGAATTAATGAGCACCACAAAAAGGAAATGGAGAAGTAGACATTATCATTTCATCCGAAGCTAAAATTTCATTTTATGGATTGATCCATCATCACCTCTCATGAAGCCACTGCATTCCATGCCATAACCTACAATCAATCAAGTGTAACCAAAACAAGATTAGAAAATCAACAAAAAAAAACCATATGAAGGATGAAAAAAAGAAAGAAAATGAAGTTGAGAACCATGGCAAAGGAAGACAAGGGCCTTGAGGGGAGAAGACAAGGGGAGCCATCTACAAGTGAAGAGCTGCACTCCTCTTGTGTTCTTAATGTACTCCTGTCATAAACAAAAGACTTTTTTTCGTCGTTTGTTTTTCCATAAAAAACCCAAAAAAAAAGAGAAAAAGGAAAGGAGGAACAAGGCTCACTTCTTGGAAGTCCACCTCCATCTCCATGATTTGAAGCTTCAGAGAGCTAACAAGGCATGATGATAAAAAGAAGAAAGGGGAAGGGGAGCTTGAAATATAGAAGTTGAGAGAGAGAGAGAGAGAGACAGAGACAGAGAGAAGGTTCTGGGGGGAAAGCAAGATGGCGTGCGCAGGAGGAATACATGTGCTCGGCAGACGTCATCTTTAGGGGGATCATACTCAACTCCATTTTCCTTTTTTTTTTTTTTTTTTGTCATTTTCAATTTTTTTTCTATTTTCAAAGATAAGTTAAAATGTATTTAGCATTCGTACCGCGGAGTTCGGATTCAGTTGCAGACCATGCGACTCAGTCTAAACCTGCAATAAACAGGAAAACCCGGCACGTTTAAAGTCGAGCTGTACCGCAGCCGACCTCGACCTGTTTATATTTAAAAAAATTTTGAATCTTGTCCGAGCGTTTCTGAAAAAATCTAAAAAATGAAATTATAATCTGACATCAACCACTCTATTTAATGCCATGAAATTAAGTCAGTTCAAATGGATGCCTTTTTTTATTTTTTATTTTTTATTTTTTTCCTATTTTAGAAATCGATTTGAAAAGTTAGGAGGAAATAGCGCTGTACGAGGCGTTGGTTGAATCAAAGTGGCCCAGCATCGGGATTTGTGAGCTAAATGCCTCTTTATATGCGACCGGGGGCACAAAATTTATCAGTAGAATTCTTTAAATCTAAACATTTACTTTTGCCTATTAATTTAGAGAAAGTATGGAACAGAGCGGAGTTCCGGAGAAAACTCAAAAAAATTATTATTTGGAAAAACTTATAAATAAAATAATAAAACACGAGATATTATCCATAATATTTTATTAGTAAAATATTTTTAATTTTGATCTATTTCTTATATGCCCTTATAATTAAGATGGTGTTTTCGTTGAAACCCGGAAAAAACATAATAAATATCTTACAATATAAGTCCTTTGTATTTTAGAAATTATTCGAAGAAAAATATGGATATACCACAAACTCCTCGAATAGTGACTAACAATGTTTTAAACTCATCTCTGATATTAGATTAGTGAGAGTTTTGAAAACTGTGACATTGTTTGAAATAGTGACCTCCTTGAGTTCTATAAGCACTCCAAAAGGATAATTATAGGAGGTGAGTTTAAGAGACTATATTTTTTTTCATATTTTAAGTTTTTTTAATCAAAAAAATTGTATTTAATATTTTTTTAAAAAAATATATGTATATAAATTCTTTTCTTATTTTTAATTTTTGTAAATATTTTTAATTTAAAATTAAATTTTAGTCAAAGAAAATTAAAAAATAATTTGACCAAAAGCGGACTGAAATGGCAAAATCAAAATTAAAATTACTAAAACATATCGGTTTTGGTGGGTGTCGAAATCAATTCTAAAATTAAAACTTAAAATCTTGAACTAAACATTCTGTTGGCTTAATTGTGTCTCGAATCCGGATTTTCCAGAGAGTCTTAATTATATTAGAAAGTTATTTAGTGGACTTAATCCTTATCTAGATTTATCTTTTACTAGAAGACTTAAATTAATAGAAGTCTTATTTGAGTCAGTCTTCTACTTTGACTCGAACACAGTTAGGCCACAACTATAAATACTCCATTAATGTAAGGGTTTCAATATAGAGTGAGAGAGAGAGACATGGATCAATACTCTTAATACGTCTTGTGACGGTTAGACTACATAGTCTTTTGTGAGAGTTGGTGATATTGGAGTTTCGTCTCCATCGTTGTAATCTTCTCTTCTTCTTCTCATCAATACAATATCCTTTGGATCATCTTCGCCACATACATATCTTGTCTGCTATCTTTTCTTCTTTTCTGTTCTTCCTCTATATCGTAAATTGTGGTGGATATTGATATTTCCGTAACAAGTGACATCAAAGCTTTGTTTAATATGTCTACTACGAAGTTCGATATAGAGAAATTCAATGGAAAGCAAGAGTTCGTGCAATTCTTACTCAACAAGGATTGAGAAACACATTGGAGGATGTCAAGGCTGAAGATGTCACTGAAAGTGTCTGGGAAAACTAGAAGGCTAGCGCACATAGCACAATCATCCTCAGTCTCACCGATGACGTACTCTATCCGTTTATTGATGAAACATCACCTTCAGAGTTATGGAAAAAGCTGGAGAAACAGTATATGAGTAAGTCTATCTCAAATCGAGTTTATTTAAAACAGAAGCTCTTCAATTTTCGAATGACAGAAGGTACGAATATAGTTGATCATCTTAATACTTTTAATAAACTTGTCTCTCAATTGTTAATCATTGATGTTAAAATTGAAGATAAAGACAAGACAATTATTTTATTATCGTCTTTACCTCCTTCTCTTGAGAATCTAAAAACTACTCTCATGTATGGGAATAATTTGAAATTTGATGATATTTCTGTTGTCCTTCTATCTAATGAATATTTGAAAAAGATTAGAGGAGATGTGTCACACTCAGAAGCATTAATTGTCAGAGGTCGTACCAAAGAAAGATCAAGAACAGGTCGTTCTAGATCCAAATCCAAAGAAATAAACTGCAGGTATTGTAAAAAAATGGGACATACAATTAAAAATTGTTAGAAGCTCAAAGTAAGGAAAGAAAGACAATCTCAATTTAAAGAGCAAGCCAAAGAACAAGTGTCAATTGTTGAAGGGAGTTCTGATGATGATTTGGGTAACGTTCTCTCTATTAGTTCTAATTTTGATCGTTACCATGATATTTGGATTCTTGATTCTGGTTGTTCTTACCACATGTGTCTTAATAAGGATTGGTTTGAAGACTACAAGTCCTATGATGATGATTTTATTTTGATGGGTAATAACAATCCATGCAAAATTGTTGGAATTGGAACAATCAAAATTAAGATGTTTGATAATATTATTAGAACTCTTACTAATGTCAGACATGTTCCTGATTTGAAAAAGAATTTGATCTCTTTGGGTGTTTTGGATTCTACTGGTTATAAGTATTCTCTGAAGGTGGAGTTCTTAAGGTTTCTAAAGGCTCATTGATAGTGATGAAGGGCCTAAAGCATGAAAATTTGTATGAATTAGTAGGAAAAACCGTTACAGGTGGAGCAACAATTTCTCAGGCTTCTTCTTCTGATATGACCTACTTATGACATATGCGTCTCGGTCCTATAAGTGAGTAAGGTTTAAGTGAGCTCAATAAAAGAAAATTACTGAAAGGCCTCAACTCATGCAAATTGGATTTCTGCGAGCATTGTCTTTATGGTAAACAGTACAAGATAAAGTTTAACACCGATACTCATTGCACTAAAGATTTAATTGATTATATTCATTCTAATGTGGTGCTCTCATATTCCATCAAAATCTGATGCTCGTTATTTTGTCAGTTTTATTGATGATTTTTCCAAAAAAGTATGGATTTATTTTTTGCATCACAAAATCGAAGTATTTTCTATTTTCAAATGATGGAAAACTTCAGTTGAAAAAAGGACTGGCAGAAAAATCAAATACCTCAGAAGTGATAATGGTGGAGAGTACAAATCAACAGAGTTTCTCAAATTCTATAAAGATGAAGGCATCAAACGCCACTTTACCATCCCAGGAAAATCTCAACAAAATGGTATGGCTGAAAGGATGAACCTCAGCAATTTCTCAGACTTCTTCTTCTGATATGACCTACTTATGGCATATGCGTCTTGGTCCTATGAGTGAGTAAGGTTTAAGTGAGCTCAACAAAAGAAAATTACTGAAAGACCTCAACTCATGCAAATTGGATTTCTGCGAGCATTGTCTTTATGGTAAACAGTACAAAGTAAAGTTTAACACTGGTACTCACTGCACTAAAGGCTTAATTGATTATATTCATTCTGATGTGTGGTGTTCTCCTATTCCATCAAAATTTGGTGCTCATTATTTTGTCAATTTTATTGATGATTTTTCCAAAAAAAGTGTGGATTTATTTTTTGCATCATAAAGCCGAAGTGTTTTCTATTTTCAAATGATGAAAACTTCAGTTGAAAAAAGGACTGACAGAAAAATCAAATACCTCAGAAGTGATAATGGTGGATAGTACAAATCAATAGAGTTTCTCAAATTCTATGAAGATTAAGGCATCAAACGCCACTTTACCATCCCAGGAAAATCTCAACAAAATGATGTGGCTGAAAGGATGAACAAAATCTTGTTGGAGAAAGCACGTAATATGCTCAGTACAGCTAATCTTGATAAAGATTTTTGGGCAGAAGCAGTCAATACAGCATGCTTCATTGTGAATTGCTCTCCTCAAACAATCATTAATTGCAAGACTCCTGAAGAGGTATGAACTGGTCAACCTACAAATTATTTTTCTTTAAAGATTTTTGGTTGCCCTGCTTATGTGCATGTTGTCAAGGATAAGTTAGATGCACATTCCAAAAAGTGTATTTTCCTGGGTTATGCCAAAGGCGTCAAAGACTATCATTTGTGGGATCCTACTATTTCAAATGTAATTATTGAGAGAGACATAATATTTGATGAAAGTGTTATGCTAAAATCTCTTAAGAAAGATTTCAATGATATAATGCAAGTGGAGGTGGAGCATGTAGTTCCTCCAGAAGAAGATATTCAGGGTATGCCTAACTCTCAAGAAAATTCTAAGAATCAAGTTTCTTAAAAGACTCCACTTCGAAGATCTCAAAAAAAAAATAAAGCCACCTGAAAGGTATGATTTTGAAGATATGGTAGCTTTTGCTTTAGTTACTGACAATGGTGATCCTTCTTCTTATAAAGAAGCAGTGCAGGATAAGAATTTTTCTCAGTGGCAAGCTGCTATGAATGAAGAGATGGATTCTGTTCAAAAGAACTATACTTGGAATCTGGTGAAATTACTAGAAGGTAATGGTAAATACATCTATTGAAGATTTAAATTCAGAGAATAAGATGATTCGAGCCAAGGTGGAAATTGTTGTCTTAATTGTATCTCGAATCCGGATTTTTCGGAGAGTCTTAATTATATTAGGAAGTTATTTAGTGGGCCTAATCCTTATCTAGATTTATCTTCTACTAGAAGACTTAAATTAATAGAAGTCTTATTTGAGTCAGTTTTCTACTTTGACTCGAACACAGTTAGGCCACATCTATAAATACTCCATTAATGTAAGGGTTTCAATATAGAGTGAGAGAGAGAGACATAGATCAATACTCTCAATACGTCTTGTGATGGTTAGGCTACTTAATCTTTTGTGAGAGTTGGTGATATTGGAGTTTTGTCTCCATCGTTGTAATCTTCTCTTCTTCTTCTCATCAATATAATATCCTCTGGATCGTCTTCGCCACATATATCTCTTGTTTGCTATCTTTTCTTCTTTTATGTTCTTCCTCTATATCGTGAATTGTGGTGGACATCGATATTTTCCGCAACAAGTCATCATAAATAAAAAAAAAGAATTATACTTGTTGGAGATCATGAAAGAAGGATTGATGCTCATTGGAGTAGAAATCTCTTATATCATTTAGAGAGAGGATGAAATCGAGTGGAGTATTTGGAGAACTTTAAAATAAATTGAGAAATATTTGAAAAGTATAAATAAACGCAAGAAAAATCAATAAGAATACACAATGAAAAACACCATGAAGCAATTGTCAAAAGTATTGAGTTTGGATAACTTGAACTTATATCGAAATTTGAGTTAGGCTAGAAAATCAAATTTGAATTTGAATTTGTGTTTAACTTTAAATACCTACTACTCTAGTAATACATAAGATTTAGTGGAAGGTATTGTGGTAAATTAGAGAGGAATAGAGAGAATAGAAAAAAGAGATTTTTGTGTTTTTCGGTGATCTCTCATTGTGCTTTGATGCTTCTCGGTGCTCTCGTTATTTAGCAAGGGATGTTCTGGTGTTTCTCAATGTTTCTCTCATTGTGATTTTTTATAGTGATCTTTTGAACAATTTCTTTGATAGTAGAGGTATTTATCGAGACTTGTGAAAAGTTTAGTTGAAAAAGAAATATTTATATCTGATGATATATCAAGTTGGCAAGTAATGGTTCAAAAAAATTAGATATGTATCGAACGAAAGTGAAATCATTAACCGAGGTAACTAACCAAAATAACTAAAAGGTGAGTTCTGAATCGAACCTCCTAAGTTATAAAAGTCAATAAAATCAAGCTCAAAAGGTAGGTTGCGAATAAAAGTAAGTTAAGGATTTGCCAATAGACCAAGTCACTGTGAGTTCAGTGACTTCAAATATAAATGAGCTCACGGGAAAGATTAACCATGTCTAAAAAATCGAGCTATAATCGAATTGACTAGATTCGGTCTAATTGCATTAATATACTAGCCGGCTAATCCACAACTTTTTTAGGAGTCAATACTGAGAAATCCAAGATTGATTCTCCCATTTATGACAAAAATCAGCAAAGTGATTACCCAAAATCATAAGATCCGAATATGTTAAATCTCTAGAAGTACTATAAGTAATAAGACAACCGGAGAGGTAAAGAAATAATATCAAATCTCTTATTTCATCTTTCATTTCGGAGTGCAGAACTGACTTAAGTGTCGGAACGATTGTTGCCAAAGAATTCTCAGTGGTTTTCTTCATGATTTTTTTTATGCAATCTAAAAGAAAGGCGACCAATAGATTAGGATTTTAATGAATCTCTCAGATCAAAAACCAATGGTGAACTA
This sequence comes from Trichopus zeylanicus subsp. travancoricus, assembly GCA_005019695.1. NCBI lineage: Eukaryota > Viridiplantae > Streptophyta > Magnoliopsida > Dioscoreales > Dioscoreaceae > Trichopus > Trichopus zeylanicus. Next base: position 22,545 of record RXID01012297.1, read on the forward strand.
GACTCCATCAATAATATTTTTCTTGTAAACTCTACTACACATAAATCTACTTTAATTTTGATTGAACCACGTATGTTACTATATCTTATTTTTATTTTTGTTTTATCTTACATCATTTTTTTGTGTTATTTACAAACTAGATGATATGTAAATCTCCCATTATAAATCATAATAATATTTTCTAAAAAATAACTTTAGATAGCTAATTAAGCATTTTGCAATGAAGAAGGAAAAAAAAAAAAAGAGTTGCAACACTGCAGAATAAAATTAATGTTTCACACATTGTCATAAAAGTTTTATATGTCGGGCCAGCTCAACTGTCTCAATCCGATCAGACAAATCTGGTATATAATTTCAGCTCAGATCGATTTCAAGACTATACTTCAGGTTTGAACTCGGTTCTGATAAAGCCCAAGCTCTGTCCAACCCAATTACAGTCCTAGTTGGGTGAACCCAATTAGCCGTTGGTTCACCCAAGACACAGATTTAAAAATCTATGTTCTAAATCAATTCGCTAAGGTTGCGATCAAATCCGTTTTCGTATCCACGGTTGTGCCAAGTGATGAGCGAAAGATGAACTACGGGAAAGGAACCATGAGTTCAGACACCGTGGTTCCGACATATTCCCGAGCTTGATTTTGGTTTGGTTCGGCTTCGGCTAGAACCTGCTAAAAGAGATTGGGCTACTAAGATAGGGGCTAACTCGATTGGGCTTGAACAGCCCACACTGGGCCAAACAGAAGAATTGCGTGCATAGATCGAAAAAAAAAGCATCAAGTTTTTGTAAATAGCACAAAAGTCACAATGATATCTGCAAAATTCCCTTCAATGAATCCAAAGAGCCCTCCGCCCAAAACAGATCAAATTTTGGGCTCAATGATTGAAACACCAAATCAGACAGCTCGGCAACAAAAAATCTTTGACAGCACTCTGCCCAGATTTCAACACAGCAAAAGCCAGTACATCGCAATAACACTCCATCCATGGACATTTTTACTATGCATTTAAATCAACAAAGCAGTAGCGCTGTTCTTTCTCTGCATTCTATTCATGGAATTCATGAACATACAAAAAGAAAAATTTAAACAAAAAATAGATAGTAAAATAGACAACTATTACTCAACATAGCAACAACATAACCATGCCATCCTCCTCTCCTCTCCCTCATCCGCAGCAGCAGCAACTGCTATAGATGGCAGCCAAGGTATAACTACGATATAAATGAATAATTCATATGGTAACTCAAATGAAAACTCAGCATCCTAGGCGGTTGCGGCGGCATTGGTGGTGGCAGAATTGGACTGGTCACCGAAGATGCGCTTGCGGAAGTCGGAGACCATAAGGGGGAGACCCTTGCGTAGGGGAATCTTGGGCTCCCAGCCGAGCAGCTCCTTGGCTCTCGTAATGTCAGGCTTGCGCTTGTGGGGGTCGTCCTCAGTGTTGGGCCGGAACTCAATCTTGGCGTTTGGGTCGATAGTCTCCTGCACCACCTGGGCCAGCTCCAGCATAGTGAACTCACCAGGGTTGCCCAAGTTGAAGGGGCCAACGTGATCCCCCTCCATTAGCCGGATGAGGCCTTCCACGAGGTCAGAGACATACTGGAAACTCCGGGTTTGTTTGCCATCCCCGTACACCGTCATCGGCTCTTTCCTTAAAGCCTGCAGTTTATGCATGAAAGTTTTGGTTATGGAACATGCAGATTAAAAGACTACTTGACAGTACCTTTCAAAATCAATCTACACAGTACATATTAAAACGAACCATTCTGATGGTAAGAAACACTCACAAGGAGCAATCAAACAGTTGCCTTGTTTGCCACTGGAGATAACAGAATTCAAATACCAACTAAAGGAGACATGTGAAATAATAAAACAGAAGTGATCATCAGTATCCTAAAAGAATCTGTGTAAAATCTGGAGAATTGACATCTGGCTAATCAATGACTCAGTTCAGGAGGAAATGTCAGGACAACAAAATAAAAACGGATGGAGGGACACAACAAAATGGTGGTCCAGAATCAGTTTCTGTGTAGCTCAGCGCCACTAGAATTTACACCCATTAGTATACAGTAGCTTGGCTTATATCACGTTTAGACAATGCCAACTTGATCTGTTCACTTTAAACAAAAAACTGAAGATTTGGACAAACGCCCGACTTACATTCTCAAGAGATAATAATCCATGATAGTTGGACCAAGAGATAATTTTATTAGTGAAAAAAAATATATCAGACTATCTTTTTGACATTTAGTTGTCAATCATACTAGTGAATTGCTAGTGTTTCTTTTTGAAATTGACCCTATAATGATTTGATGTTAAAAAAACTATTTATTTTTTTAATAATTTAATCTAATAGAAAATTAAAATAAATAATTTTATTTTGTTAGACACAAATAAATAAATTTTTAGTCAAATTAATTTTGGGGTGGATTGATCCTAGTCCTAGTTGGTTACCAAACGGGCCTTTATCTTTTGCTAGCTAACAAAAAAAATTGTTTGAATCTAACAAGCACCATGTCTTGATTTTATGCTTTAGGAATTTACATCAACGTTCATAAGACCATGTAAAAAATTTGAATTCCTTACTACTCCTCAACCTAAGGGGCACATCAATATCTAGTTGCTTGTAAAGCAGTTGTAACGGGAAAAAAAAACGTACAATCAAAATGAAAAACAATTGTGACGGAGAGAGAGAGAGAGAGGTGGAACCTGGGCGACGAAGTTGCTGACGACCCGGCCGTCATCAATGCACATGCGAGGGCCGTATGTGTTGAAGATCCGAGCAATTCTCACCTATTTCATTTTAACAATGAAAAACTATCAATAATTCTTAAAATACATAACCAAAAATTCATTACAAAAAGGGCACAACGAAAAGAGACCTACCTCCACGTGAGCGCCACGGTGGTAGTCCATGGTCAAAGTCTCGGCCGTCCGCTTTCCCTCGTCGTAGCAGCTCCTAACGCCTGCGCGGGCCCCACCAACCAATCAGTTCAGATGTTCCGCAGGACCACGTAAAGCAACTGAGAAAGAAAAGAAGACAAATGGATATCCCAGACACGCCCCGGGATGCTGGAACCGCAGTTACTCTGCAGGAGCAACATACTCAGGAGGAGACTGATATTCCCACTCCCTACATTTGGGGAATCCTTACCCATCCTATAAAAGTCAAATACTTGGGGAATCCTTTGGGGCTTGGTTTCTAGATGACCACGCGTACTAAGATCGTGACAGATGGAGAGAAGCACGAGCAAATCACATTTATTTGTGCTTTTTATTTTATAAAGTATAACTGATAGTTGTAATCATAAAATAATTTTCAGAAAAATAATTTTTTTATAAATACCCCTTTAAATTTGTGTCTTTTTACAGAAAAATATAAATCTTCAACTAATTTTCATGTAAATTTGCAGATAGTTTGTAAAAGTCGACGACCGAGATTAACTGAATAAGTAGTATCATAAAAACAAATATATAAAAAGGAGAGGGGAGAGGGAGAGAGAGTACCGATGGGGTTGACGTTGCCCCAGTAGGTCTCGACCTGGGGGTGCTGAAGAGGGTCGCCGTAGACCTCGCTGGTGCTCGTCAACAAGAACCGGGCTCCCACCCGCTTCGCCAGCCCCAGCATATTCAGCGTTCCCACCACGTTCGTCTTGTGCCTCTTTTCCGTTAAAGAAAACCAGAACTTCTCATTACCTTCTTTTTTTTCTGCCAATCAATACAACTAGTTTCCCACCAAACCAACGACCAGACTCGTTCATCAAGGAAAATGTAAACTCCGACAATCCAACTCTTTAATTTAAATTTTATAATAAAGTCACGCAAAAAACAAATTCTTACCTTTTTCGATATAAAAATTCCAATAAAAAGAAATAAAATATTTCCGATATCCATTTTCTGCAAAATTTTGGGGAAAAACCAAAAAAAGGCTAAACCTGCCAAAAAAAAACCAACCCAGTAAAATCAAAATTGGCAAAACATCAGAGAAAATTTAGCCAAAAATCGGTAAAATTATCTCTTCTATGCTTAACGAAATCATAAAAATCAGACGAAATTGGAGAGGATGAAAACCTCAAACCTTCGGAAAGTGAAAAAGGATCCATCAACCCTTGCTGAAGTCACAAAGAAAAAAAAAACAAAAATCAGCTGAAAAAGAATCCAGAAAAATCAAACCGCTAAAAAAAATCAGCAAAAATGTTTAGCAAATAAAGGATATGATAGTTTTGACGGGATTGAACTTGTAGTGGACGGGAGAAGCCGGGCAGGCGAGATGGTAGATCTGATCGACCTCGAGTAGTAGGGGCTCGACGACATCGTGGCGGATCAGCTCGAAATTAGGATTTCCAAAGTGGTGCATCACGTTCTCCTTTCTCCCCGTAAAAAAATTGTCCACCACGATGACGCTGTCTCCTCTCGCGATCAGCCGATCCACCAGGTGGCTTCCCACGAAGCCCGCGCCACCGGTCACCACGATCCGCAGCCGTCGCCGCTTCAGCCCCAGCGGGATCTTCGCCCCCACCGCGATCCGCCTCTCCTCGCCGGCGATCGATCTCCGGTACGGAACCACGGCGGCAGTTGTGGCCAGGCTGGCAGAGATCTGTGAAGCGGAGGTGGCCGAGGAGACTGAGTTGGAGGAGAAGGAGAAGAAGAGGGAGGCGAGAGCCATGCCGAGGAGGACGAAGAGGAGACGCTGCTCGCGGAGAAGGTAGCGAACGGGTCCGGGCCAGGGCTTCGACGGCTTTGGAGAGTACTCGCCAGAGGACGGGGACTGGGGCTCGTGGCCAGAGCCGCGGAATATCAGCTCCGACGAGCCCATGCCGGAGGAGGAAGAAGGGGGAATAAGAAAATGTGGATTTGGAGAGGGGGTTTGATGAAAATTTTGTAGGGGGATTCCTGTAAGAATGGAAAGCGAGGAAGTGGCACGGCGGTGACTGGGTGCGCTGCCGGGCGATTTATATAGAGAGCAGAATGGAACCGGTACGGTGTGCCGCCGGATCGGGTTAAGACATAGCGGGTATTTTGCCACCCTCGTGCGGGTGAACGGGTAGCGTTTGAGATCACGCTTTGTCGCACTGGAGTTCGGGCTTGGGTGAAGCCCGATAACCCGAACCGGCGGGTTGTCGGGTCCGAGTGTAGGATCTTTGCATTTGATGGGGTTCGGGTATTAGGAATTTTTGCATATATGCCTCTGCAAAGATTAAAAATTCAGAGAACAGGACTTTTGTAAAAGGTGGGGAAAATACACAAGAAAATATTGTTTTTGCAGGAGTACGTAAACAAATTGCAATTCTACGAGGGTGTAAATGAAATTTCAAGATTTTATTGTCTATTAACGAAGAAATTCGTAAATTACGGTAAATTGCATATATCTCCCTAAAAAAATAGTGAATTGCATGAAATTCACAGTTTTTATTTGTATATAACTTCTTGTATTTTATATTTTATAGATAATATCATAAATCTCTTCTATTTACATTCAAGAAGTATTGATGGAATATTTCTTTTAATGGCATATTAATAAAATTAATTTGAATTAATTAGTCTCACTAATTATTTTTGGTTCGGATATTCCTCGATGGTTAGATTTAATTGCGCTTATACATATATTCTGGCTTTTTGATGTGCATTCTAATTTCAAATAAAGCTCCAGCAAATAGCAAATCCGAAGATCCGTCGCTGTCGTCGACAAAATGGGGTACCGAGGTCGGGCCGGGCTCTATTGCGGGGACATGGGCAATTTGGTAAAATCATAAATCGATTTAAATTGTAACTATATTTATCTTCCGAGAGTTTTACTAACAACGATAGCAAAGATAAGGGGTCGTATATAAATATGAATAAACGGAGGGTTTTATGCGATCAGCCACACTTGTAGGAGGTATATGCAATTAAAAACATGTTACTTTTTTCATTACAGACCCTGTTAATTATGAATTTTTCATCTGATAGCGTGAGACTGAAATGAAATAACTAAAAAAATGAAAATTTCATCTGATAGTGTTCAAGTGCATTTGCGAAAGCCTTTCGATGCATGAGGTGGTTGCTTGATTTGCATTTTAAATTATTGAAAAAGTTGGTGAGGTCAGACAATTTTTTGTTTAAAAAATAAATTAAGGAATTATAGAAAATCGAAGATCATATTAGAGTCTTTAAGCAAGTCTAGTGTAAAATATATTTCTCCATTAATATTATATAATCCCGTGTCTCATAACTAGATAAATATTTATGATTTTTTCCGTAATATTGGTGGAATTCCGTAAAATTGCGTCTAAACATCTCCAGGCACGTATCCATACTTTTCTGATATTTCTTGATTATTAACTTTACTTATGTAAAATCCCATATGTACTCGCATAAATAATAAATATACGAACCATTGAAAAGACATATTGGAGGAGCTTACAAATATCATGATATTTTAAGGTTTTTTTTGCAAATATTAATTTTCCGTAGATACAATTTCTAGTTTCCGACGGCGTATACGAAAAATTCTTTTTCTTTTTTTTTTTCAAGGGACCTGTTTCCAATAATTGATCAAAATGTCAAAAATAGCCTTGCAAAAGAAGAGAGCTGAATGCTAGGTTTTTATCTGGACAGGGCGGGAACTGTGACAGGGCAATTCGTAGTTTCCAAAGAAGCAGAAGGGTAATTGTGGTATTTCACTCGTCTGAGGTGTGTCAGACTTCTGCTGACTTTTCAACGTCCGCGACATTTTTATTTCCGAAAATACCCCCAGGCTTAAAAAGTGGACGGCTGTGATGAGTCGCACAGCACTTTTTAAATTGCTATAAAATGGAATTAGTTATTGAGATTAAAATAAAGAACGAGCACTGAGATTTCAGTTCTAAATTAAGTATTTTATAAATCAATAGAATTATTTATTTTCGCGAGTAGAGCTTGAGAAGCCGTATAAAAATGTATTTGACTTGTCGAATCAAAAAGAGCCTGTGGGCCATGGACGGCTGTGATCATCTGCTCGGTAGCTGATTAGTCTCGTAGATATTTTTAATTATCGTAATTATTTAGTAAATAAGATTCGCGATTCTCGGGAGGGTGGCTTCCGAGCCTGACGAGAATAGATAAATTTGCACATTAGCCCTCGGAAAGAACTACTTGAATAATTATTTACAAGTCGCTGAAATCTTTTTTTCTAAAAAAAAGAATGATTTTGGAATTTTGAGAATTTTCAAAATAAAAATATTCCACTTAAGAAACCGAATAGTTTCAAGGACATATGCGCAATTATCCTACTTTTCAATCAAGATTAATTACATATAAGTCCTTCAAATCTTTCAATATTGGATATGAATTTCTGAAATTAGTTTAAACCATGTTGCTTCATGCCAAGTAAATTTCTTAGGTAATAATATTAGTGATGTGATTTTAATCTGAAAAAAATGGAAAATCACATGCTAACAATGATTTGGCCTTCTATTTGCGAGCCCATCTCTTCCTAACTCAAAAGTTGATGATGTGATTGTTCCAAGGTTACCTTAACTCTAAACTTCTTGGGCAAATATTATAGAATAATACCTAAGTTTATATGTTCCTCCCATACCAATACAAAGGAGGTTTCTTTTAAGAGCCTCCCATAAACTATGGTTCTTTGAATGCTCAACGATTAAGTACCCACTCTACTATACAAGCAAGTTGCAACAACCTAGTTCCTTTGTTTTCTATATATATAATAAAAAAATTTAATTTTTTTAATAATTAATCTTAGTCTAATCTTAATTGTTGGCTACAAAAATATATCTAAAACATGAAAGTAAACTCTCTACTTTATCAAAAACATCACATATTTTATATCTCAAATATTGACTCGGTGATTGTACTAATTTTTTGTATTTGAAAGATCATTCATTCGAAACTTGTTTAAAGTAAAATTTTAATGGTAAATCTCAATTGCTTTATATTCATAATTTCTATATTAAGATGTGGATACAACAACCATGTGCATAAAATCCCTCATGCATGATTTATATTTCAATATTATGTTTATGGAAACATGAAATCAAATAGCATTTGGCTTTAAGATTAAGTAAAGCACACCAAGGTCAAGCCAACTCCCTAGGCTCCTCCCCCAACAAGAACACAATTTTTTTTTTTCTAATTAGCTTTGGTAGAAGAGAAGAGTTAATCTCAATTCATTAATTTACTCTTTCTTTGCATAATATTTGTTGCTAACGCAAACATTTCGCGCAAATTCAAGACTTAAACTTTTGGGCAAACTTTGTCTTGAGTTGCCTTCTAAATGTAGCTAAAATTTTACTCTGCACAATGCACATAATCACCCACTCCAATGCAATCTAGTCATTGAAAGCTTAACAAAAAAAATTTCTACATGATCAAGAATCTCATTTTAGGTGGTTCCAACCCTAACTAAAAAGGTTATAATTTAACTAAACATTCAATAATTTCTGTTAAATAGTAAAAATCCAACCAGACAATGACACAAGCTTGCTCCCACAAAATAAACTAACACATAAAATAAATAAAAACAAAAGAGTATATTCAACGGTCTAGGGTTGATTAAAAAAAAGACCCACATGTCTCTTTGGGAGGGAGCTGGCCATGGATTAGGGAATCTTGATTAGAGTCAAATCCAAGGAATTAGGGTAGTCTCTTTCAGTTCTTTTCTGCTGTGAATCTTTACCACCACCATCATCTCCTCATAATGTGAAGGCACTAGAAAGAGGTCCAAAGGAATTAGGGTTGTTAACAGCAGTAACCCCAAGCTGTTGCTTTCCCTCCAAATGTCCAAATCATGCTTGTTGGGGACTTGGCCATTTGAGCTAATTCTTCGATTATGGCTTTTTTTTTCCTTTTTTTTTTTTTTTCTTTTTCTCTCTTTTGGTATCACGGCTAAATTGGCTAAAGAGAGCCTAACACAGAGGAAGGAGGGCCCTTGTATTATGAATTCATTCAGCATGTGATAATTGTTGCTTTTGGTTAGCTCTCCTCTCATTGTCGTTTGTGGGCACTCTAGAGTAGAATTAATAAACCCAGATTGCTTTGTTGATCAGCAAATGCTCAACTATAGTAACATATTGACATAAATGCCCTTGAAGAGGAGACACGTGGCATTACCAGAACTTTCAGGTCCCTCAAGGCTCTTAACAAGAAATGGCTTGTGTGAAAATCAAAAATAACCTTTTTGAGGTGTTTTAAGGGAAGCTATTATTTATTTGTAATTGTGATCAAGAAGGTGACAAACAACAAAATCTCTGCCAATTCTGGTACAAAGGGTACTGATTAAAAAAGAATGTAAGTTAGTTCACAGTGGACTAAAAGGCATGAAGGTGGATTGACCTGTAAGCTTTCTGGTGGGATTTTGAGGTATGGTCCCTGTCCCCATAAATAATTATCATTGAATTGCCAAGACAAACCCTAGTCTTAATCTTCACACAACCTCCTGTACTGGGGATCCTTAACCAACATGGCACTGGATTTTCAATCATGTTTTTGGAGAAACCGGCAGCATAAACTACTCATCTGAGCAACCAAGGCCCATGGAATTGAATAAGGTGAGGTGGCTTTGTCCTCAAAGCAGTTGGCTCTCACCAAACATTAGACTTAAGTGTTCCTAATGATGCAGAAGGGCAAATCTAAATTGAGTTTGAAAGTCCGAAACTTACTAAGCATACTAGGATTTCTATACGATTTTTGTGTCGAACAACTGGGGAAATTAAATAGAGCTAGAGTCATCAAGAAATACAGAAAGAAATACGTCGAAAGTAGAAAGGACAGACGGCGGAGAAGTCAAAACAAACAGCAAAGGAATAGACAATTGGAACATCAGCAAGACAACGAATCTTTCAAAATTATTATGTACTGTTACAACTGATCAGGAGTACCTGTTGATCCATATACCTGCTGATCCTGGCTATTTTTTGTAAAAAAGTTTTTCATCGGAGGAATGGAGTGAATATCATCTGGAGGCTTGTGGCGGTATCCGAGGATGTCATGCTTATTCAAGAGATGCTATTTCAAGCACAACAAGATTTCACAGATTGCTTCAAACCATCATTTGCCATATATGGCAGCACCAGGCAAAAGATCTCCTGTTTTTCATCTTTCAGCTTTTCAGAGAAGTGCGGGAAGATATTTAGCATAATAAGAATGAATTAGAGGCAAACCTTTTTAGAAATGCTTTCTCGAACATTCATTGTGCAACCTGCAGCAAATACAAACCGGAAGCTCCAAATTACTGCACAAATCTGAACCAACTCCACAGAAACTTCTGATCGATCAAAAAATCAATTCTAATAATACTGCTTGCTGAGGCAGTCTTCCATAAATAGTGAAAAATAACAGAGAAAAGCCAGAACCGGTGAAACTTTAAATAATAAGAAACAAAATTTTCCTTATAAGCTCAAGAAATAGCATCATGCAACGTTATCAAGAGTAATGGATTACATAGGTCAACTAACATGTTATACTCCAAGGGAGAGTTTTTCTTGTCCATGGAAAAAAAGCAGAGAAAATAGGCCATCTGTCAGTATCTCCGGAATTCTTTCGGAGGCTTGAAGTTGAGCGGATGAGTTTCTGTCGTGGCACTCAAATCTTCTCTCCACATCTTAATTGTCTTGTCAGCTTCACAGGTAACAAGCCTAGAACCACTTATGTCATATGAAAGAGCATAAATACACGCTTCACTGTCCAGTGACCCTGAAATAAAACCAACTGCCGATTACAATCCCTTCCAAATGAAACAAAATTAGGAGACGGGTTTACATGACAATTGGCGCAAACTAACCAGGCTGGACAATAGTCTGGGCTTGCTGGAAATTGTGGCCACTTTTCCAGTCCCAGAACCACAAGCTCCCATTGTCACCTTCATGAACAGTAAAGGAACCATTAGAGAATGACATGGGCGTGCTATTTAGAAAACAATCATGTAAATTGCATGGAGGTTTGTGGCAACAGCTCAATCAAACTTTAAAATGCATATCAGAGTAGAAAGATGACCACATTCTACCAACTGAAAATAACTCGATCAACAGGGAGCAAACAAATCACATGAGGAATTATACCTGCGGTTGCCAGGACCCCATCATCGTTTACAGCCATTGAATTTATGATTGTTTTCTGCTGGGACCTGCACAAAGAATTGACTTTATCATAGGAATGTTAAAAGGTACAAAGATTGCAAACCAAACATGACATAATCCACCTATTAACACCTCTAATTCAGATCCACTAAAACAGTCAACCAAGGTAATCATGTAAAGCACTTGCTCAGTCAATTATATTGGCAAAGATTAGCATAAAAATTGCCTCACGATTATATGGAAAATTAATGAATTACCAAAAAAATAAAAGTTGGATGAGGTTTTCTGAGTTAATAGTGTTTCATATCAACTCAGACAAAGAAATTCGTGTACACAACAGAAAGTCTTCAAAACATCTCAAGTGCTATAGCTGCTACAACTCCGTGGAGCACCGGAGAAAACAAAGAAGGTTCAGTTTCAAACATCTGAGGGCTAGACAGGTGTAAATGGATCAGGTAGCACTACATAAGGCATAACCAAGCCCAAGCCCAAGCCTTAATTAGACGTAGGCTCAGGCTAGATACGAGCCCAAAATATAATATCGCACTTTTTAGGCTTCAGATTAACCATTTCCAAGATATTAGGGGGCATTTGGTTAGGGGTCATGGTCAAAGTCAAGGTCAAAGTCAAGACTAGTGAACCATTTTTGTAAACTAATATCTTTTTATCAAAATTAAGACTTCAATAATTTAAAGCTCAAAAAACTATTTAATTTTTTATAATAATTTAATTTAATAATAGTATAAGATAATAAATATTAATTTTACAAGAAAAAAAAAATTCTGAAACGAGCTAATCCTGATCCTGATCCCAAAACAAACGGGGCCTTAAAGCCCAAACCTGGTCTGAAACCTGAAACTCAAAACACAATCCTGGGACTCTCAAGCAAGGTCAGGATGGTCTCTCAGTCCTGCATGATCTTTTCACAGCCAGCTAGATAGCGAATAAATTTTCATGATAGTGTACTTAAAACTTTATATTCTTCTATTTCTTACCAAATCAGTAAAAACAGAGAGCTTAGTTGAATAGTTCAGTCAACACTCACAGCATATTATGTAAAAATTCGCCTTTGGGCAGGTTGAATTTCTTTATATTGTCTGCTGAAGCTGACGCAAAAGTGTGCCTAACAATCAGAAAAATTCATAATCAGTTACAATAAAATCATTTCACTAGCAATTAGAAAGAACCAGTACAACAGCAGGCTGTATACTAAAACCAGCAGAACATACTCTTTTGGATGCAATGCCATGGCACGAACAGATTTCTTATGATGGGTGAGAGTGGCCATTGTCTTTCCTGTAACATTGCACTCTTCTTCAGGATAAATTTGAGAAAAAAAATGAGAAGGACTAGCGTATCAAGAATTACCAGCAACAAGGTCCCAAAACTTGATAGTTGTATCATGAGATCCAGTTACAACTTGTGGATCCTGAAAAGATTAGAAGTGTCACGTGCAAGGAAAGATTAACTACCAGATTAAACAAGAAGTAATATATCATGCAAACTGCAAAAAAAATTCTAAGAACTGTTAAATTCAAGTATAATATCTTTCTCTAATTTAATGGACAACCTACAGGTAATGTGTTTAAAGCATCAATTGTTTATGCACAGGGCTCAAACCAGTTGAATGGCCAATAAAAACAGAAAAAGATGCTAATTAGGAAATTTTGCATATTTAAAAAAACCAAAAATGGGTGCTCAGATATTTTCGATTATATTATTAAAGCACAAAAACTTAATAAGAAAAGCTTTGGAAGCCCCAAAATTGACATATATCAATTCCCAAAGACTCATGCAGCACCATCTCCTACTAGTGCTATGATAGAATAAGAACATCCTTCCCCAAAGTTCTTACAAAATGGAAAAGAAGAATTGTTAGGAGTAAAACTAGCACATGAGATCACTTGTTTTTTTATCTAGGCTCCATAATACAATAAAAATTGGTTGCGGTATACCATCAAATAATGGCAATTCATTTTGATCTTCCAAAACATTCCAACCTATTTTATCTTCCATAATTGTCACCTACTTCAACTAGTGGAAACCAAAATATAAAGATAATTTCATGTTTCTTCAAACTCGTAAGGTCAACAGAACCACACATCTAATGAACCCAGTCCCAGTGAACCAAACATCTAACGAACCCAGATCCAGCAACCTATTTTGATTATCAAATGACTTGTGTTGCTTGAAATTCAAGACAATGACTAATGAATGTCAAGTTATATAACTGCAAAATATAGCCCGTAGAAGCACAAAGCCACGTTAGGCATCATATGTTTCAAAACAATCCAGAATACCACACAAGATCATCACTTGTTGCAATCAGAGATTTAATTCATAATATATTGATTGAAAAATACAAATTCCATGTCAACATTGTCAAAAACATGATCCTCGCAAGACAATATTGAATACCGTAGGCCTTGCGAAAACCGAACAAACAGTGTTATCGTGCCCAGATAGAGCACAAACCATCGCCTTGGTACGAATGTCCCAAACCTGCAGAACAGAAGTGGAAGGACTTGTTAAACACACATCTCACATCTATCCTAGAGTACAAAATGATTTGCCAAAAACCAAAAAATATTGTGATCTCTAGTTCAAATAAGAGTTCATACCCGGCATACAGAATCACGACCGCCTGTCAGTAAAATGTCAATAGTTGGATGAAGAGCTAGGCAATACACACCACTCAGATGCCCATGATAAGATCTAACCACCTTTAGATAGAAACGAAAAGGAAAACATTGATTGCTTGATATGCAAAAACATGAATCAACAGCAGGTTTGCACTAAGAAGAAAAATGAACTTAGCATACCTTATTCTGTTCAAGGTCCCAACATTTTACTTGTTTGTCATCACCAGCAGAAAATAAATATGTATGCCGTTGGCTGACAGCAAGCCCTAGAATTAACAATAAAATATGTTAAATCATTAATGCAAAAATAACAATGATGTACAATATAAATAATCACATACACCAATATAAAACAATTGGTTCCTGAGATGAAAACTAACCACGTATCTGTTCAATATGCCCTGTCAATGTAAGCTTTAATTTTCCAGAAGCAACATCCCATATCTACAAAACAAGAAAAATGAAAAGGGACAAATGTTAGCAGCATATCTAAGTAAATTAAATACAACTAAACAGTATCAAGTTAAAGGAAACTATCTATCTATCTATGTGTGTATATATGAATCACCAGGGATGAATTTTGAGTCGATCTTTGCATCACTGAATTCTACGAGCATTATAAGAGCAGATTCTTTTCACTACTGTAAAACTGAAATAGGAGAGTGAATGTTGGTTCAGCATCTGCTGCATTTTTGACATTTTTTTTCTCCCCTACATATTTTTCAAATGATCATTCACAAGCTGCATAAGTTCTATGCATGCAAGCATCACCTTAGAAACTACTAACACTCATTAATTATAGATAGTCGAATGTTCCAGTGTTAACTACTAACTGAACTATAATACCAGAAATTTAGGAGCAGCACCCAAAGGGTTGTCTAGATCCGTAGTCATTGATCTCTAATCTTTCTCTCTCTATAGTTAGCTCTTCTTTGTTATTGCAGACATAATTTGCAGAGGTGAGCATGCCAAAATAAAAGCAGTAAATCATTAATCATCTCTCTGTAACACACTTTCAACATATATGCCATTACTCATGTATATAGTTTTTTTTTTTTTTGTGCATTTGTCTGTGTCACAGGCATGCTGAACCACAATATTCTAAAGTTATTCCCTCTGTCCCAATATGATGTAAATTTAACTCTTTTTTCACCTAATGAAACATCTGAATGCTTACTCCTAGCAAGATTGGGTCCCAGAAATGATATATAAAACCCTAGAATGTCATGCTCTAATATCTAAATGCTTCAAATTTTTTCTTATTTAGATTTGTCACTTGAGATATAGACAATATATGTAATTATCAACTTTTGCTTATACCCCTGTGGTGAACTCCTGGTTTCCCAAGTAGTGGAACATGAAAGGACTGAACATGGTGTCAGTTAAAAGTAGACAATACTATAGCATACAATAGTATGCCACATATTACCTCATCATTTATTACATTGGTAGTTTCACAACAGCCAGAAGGCAGATTAAGCAAGTTCAAACCAAGGCATATGACAATGAGTCCAAATCATACAACATATTACAATGGTTCAAGTCTAACATATTATCATAGGAACTTTACGAGAAATATCAGTCCTCAATAGTAAACACAATGATATCAATCCAAGGAAACAAGAAGCAAAGCTCAGACCTTTATTGTTCGGTCAGCAGATCCAGTACAAAACCAGGTGTTACTAGGATCAAATGCAATCGACCTCACCCATCCCAAGTGCCCACTTATGACCTGCATCAGTTGGCATAAAAACTTCGAGCAAATGGATGCATACACAGGGGACCAGAAAGTCATTGCTCTATAGAAGTAAAAAACCAAAAGCACAATGCTAATACACAAACACATACCTAAAAAAGCAAAACGAGTGGCTAAAATAAGTGCAAAATAACACAAACTATGATATAAAGAATAAAGTGTTGCTTTGTTTTCTGATTCAAATAATATGCAAGTCAAATTGGAATTTGGTGATCTTATGAGTATAGAAGCTTTATAGATACATAATCAAACCTTTTGTTTTGATGAGTACATGATCAAATCTTAACTAGCTAAAATATAAATTGACTAGGAATTTGAAGGTTCTTCCATAGAAATTCAAATCTCTCAAATAACTCCAGAACCTAAAGTAAAGTTTAACATAAACTGCATGCTTCCTATAATCATTATTGAGGAAAAAGAACTTGACAATAAAAGCATAATGAGAGATATGAAACAGGTAATAGGTACAGAAAATCAGCTGTTAAAATATCCCAAAAACCAGAATATACCGTTAGTGAAAACAATGGGTTTGCAAACCTTCAAGCAATTCAGATAACAACAAATAACAATAAGAAAAAAATAGTGCTCAAGACATATATACTGAAGCTAAACAAACTATAATTATACCCGGTAGTTCTTCCATGGAGGGTGCCATGCAGGACGAGGCCATCTACTTGGAATCCTTTCCATCAAAGCTGATGTTGAATATGGCCTGCATGAGAGAGGAAAATATTTACATAAAACTTCTATTAAATTTCTTCAGAAGATCTTGAGGCTTGAAAAATTACATAATTCATGCTGTATCATAGTAAAATGTGCACCTCAAGTTACAAATAGCCAGGGTAAATAAAACTAACAACCATAGATGGCCACAACACTGAGAAACACTTGTTTCCCATTAAGATGGAAATTTCATGTTATAGTTTTCTTAAATAAACAGCATTTCCAGATAACTTGAGCTCGAAATCTCGATTGAGAATAGCATAATCTCCACTACTTCAGGATAGTGCAATAGTAAAATATACGGCCACTAAAATGCTCCTGGAAAGAGACAGCAAGAACAATGCAATGCAGCGGGCAGTAATGCTAATTGTGAAAAAACATTCAAATCACTGAAAAAACCATTCACAGAAACAATGTTTGGGTTATAAAGATATTTCCCACCCCCATCATTCACTAATTGTATAGACAAGAGCATGGCAGGCAATGTTAAGGCCAACAAAAGTTAATAGATCAAAACTTACATAGGGAGTTATTAAATTAAATGCCTTTTTCTATTTTGCAACTACCTACCTGCCATGACAGTCACTATCAAAGTCCACATGTTACTTGCTAAAAAAAGGTTCATGTGTTCCAAAGCCATTGACATGAAAAAAGACCTCTTGTTTATGCAAAAAAATGAACCAGATGCAAAAAATAGCTGGTACAAGTGCATGTTCTTTATAAAAGGAAGTTGTCGATAAATCCTTGGAATCAATTTCATGATTATTGCATCCGCTTCAATCAACAGGTAAGGAAAAAAATTGCTTAAAAATCTGACTATTTTGAGTCATACATATTCAAAAGTTCACAGGTGTGCCACCATATACTATATGCCAATGGTGTGTTGGTCAAAATAATACGAACTATTTTAGAAGCAAAAACAGCATATAGGCAATGCCAAACTGATGGTAACAGAAACAGGAAACCTTCATCATTGTTTCAACTATTAACATGACTAAAAAATAAAGAAATTACAAATGGGCAACTTCTAAACAGCTATCCTGCTGAATTTTAGCAATTAAACCATCAAATTTCATTCATGTTCTACAACATGACAGGGTGGGTCTATAATAAGGGAAAAAGAAGCAAGAATTGAGAAACCAAAATGTAGAAAAGCAAAATGGTGAAAAACAATTTCATACCTCTCAGAGGATCCAGAGACTGAAACCATGACTCCTGCAGCATTTCGGCTTGGACCACCAGTATCACTGTTGGAATAAAAATGGAATTCAAACACCAATGCCAAACAAATGGAATTACAAAATAAGAAAAGTTTAAAGATCCATCCAATTGTAGGAAAAAAATGCAAGATGAGACAAAATTGACATACGGTCCTTTTGGTGGCAAAGTTGGACCAGCAACAATAGCACTTTTGCTTCCATCTTTCTGAGAATCTTTAGAATCTTGGCCACCTGCATAACTAATTCAAGTGAATATGCAGGAAATATTGTTGCACAAGAACAAGAATCTAGGAAAACATAGTTTTCAATTATTTGTACAAGCAATGAACGGGAAAGAAATGCATTAAATTCAAATTATGGGTGTTTCTCTCCCACAAAAAATGAACCAAATATAAGGGGAAAAAGGCGGTAAGAGAGAGTGAGTCACTAGCTAACATGCCAAACTCCATTTACCATTACCTTAAGAAGTTTTCTCACACACAGATCAGATGCCTAACTAGTCCTTAGATTCCTACTCCTACATGTAAATAAATTCCTTACAACATAACACGTGATATAGTAGCTTGGCATATGAGAAATTGATCTAACCTCATTATTCAAATAAACCATAAAAGAAATGGTAATTGAACG
Source organism: Trichopus zeylanicus subsp. travancoricus (assembly GCA_005019695.1). Classification (NCBI taxonomy): domain Eukaryota; kingdom Viridiplantae; phylum Streptophyta; class Magnoliopsida; order Dioscoreales; family Dioscoreaceae; genus Trichopus; species Trichopus zeylanicus. The sequence goes on from RXID01012297.1 coordinate 40,569, forward strand.
AATTTAAAAGTAGTGAGATGCTGCAAGAAGGTGTTTTTAAAAGTCTACCAGGTAGCGCTAACTCCAAAGACATCGAGGGTTGATCCCCTTTGCTCTCAGCACCAGCACCACCATTGATGGGAGCTTCGTCACCCAATAAATCCTTTATCGACCCATACTCCGCATTAAGCTTCAACAAAAGAACCAAAAACGTATAACACATGAGAACTACTACCCAAAAACACCAGTATTTCAACACGACAAAGACGAACACTTCCCAAACTAAAATCAAAATTCCGTATTCAATGCTACGAATTCAATATCCTGAATCGAGAATCAATTGTTTTCGCTGCAAATAAGAGGGGAAGAGGGAGCACCTTGTAGCTCATCCGAATCCGCTTGCTACAAGAATAGCAAGAAAACAACAAGATCGAGCATCAGAGAGCTGATATAATTGCAGAAACAAAGAAAAGAGATGCGGAAACAGAGCAGAACTAGGGTTAGGGTTAGGGTTAGGGTTTAGGACCTCTCGGCGTCGGGAGGAGGGATGTGGGTTCGCGACGGAGAGAAGAGGTCGAGGGCGCGCTTGAGAGACTTGAGGCTCAGCTTCTTCAGTGACTGCGGCTCCACCGGCTCCATCGCCGCCGCTGCAGCCATCGACATCGGCCCCGGCATCATCTACCCTCCCCGTCAAGCTTCGCGTTATTTCCCACGGCTTGTTGTTGTTAAATTAAAAGGACCTTTTCATAAAACACCTAATAGTCTGTCGAAAATGCGAAGTGTAAAGCTGGAGTCGCCTATGCGGCTGTACGACCGTACACACATTCAAATATTAAAATTGAGGGAGTTTTCTACAATGGCGAAGAAGGAAAAACTCAAAATTCAAAAATAACACCTTGAGGGGTTGCAGAATCGGACCGTTAACAGAAGGCCGCGATCTAGGCAGAAAACCTAGAGCTCTGGCCCGCACCCCTTCCCCCGGCTGGCCGTCCCTCCGCAGGTGCGGGCTTCACCGTGCCCCCTCCCTTTCCTTTCCAGTGAGCTCTCTTTCTCTCCGTTTCTTACTCACCTGCGTTGCCTGGTCCTCTCTCTAATTTATGTTAAAGCCAGTGTGGAACTTGATTCAGTGTAGTTGCTGCAACAGGTATTAGTTTCTTTTTTATGAATTTCTCCAGATGTTTATGTGCTCAGATGTCCCATGAAGATCTGTTTCAGGTGTTTCTACTGATTAGAGCTGGTTGGTTTCGGGAATGTCGAGGAATTTTTTTAGAAATAACCGGAACGTAGTGTCTTTTACACCGGGATGCGAAAGTGGAGCTTTTTCTTATGTTTCTAGATTCAATTTCCATGAAGGGAGGGTAATTTATGTTAAAGCTTGTTTTTTGTTTTTATTTATGTGTATTGGAATGATGCAATGTTCATATTCTCACCGAGTACGGAACATGCTGAGAATCAAGTACGAAATTGACATTCTGGTTCACAATGCCAAACCAATCAATGCTATTGTTTGCATAAATAAAAGAGATGTCATAAATTAGAAATTCTACGGTAGGAATATGACCCTATTTCTTGTAATTTGATGTTTTTTAGAAGATTAGAATGCTTTGTGATATCCATTGAGTTCGACTGATCTGCATTTCACCTAATTTTTGATATGTCCTGCCATGGTCTTCCACGTATCCATAAATGTCCATAACCTTTGGAGTCACTTGGGCCATTTTGATTTTTGAATTTGTTGCAAGGTGTTTTTCTCATGGGAATGTGAATTTATGTTTTCCATATCCGAGAATTAACTCTAGAAGGGCATCAAGTTTATAGCAGTAGCAGTTATAGAGATTGTTGGGCTGTCACGGGAAATGCTCAACTGTTTGTTGAAGCCACTGATATTATGAAATTGGAATTATATCCTTTGATCATTATCTTTCGTGGCTTTTTCTCTTAGTATGAATTACAATGAAATATAAAACATCCACCTGTTTATTTGTCTTATGCTAAGGGCAATTTTGAGTTTGTTCGTAGTGAAGATTTTGTCCAGATGAATAGTGCCTAACCTTAGCACATGGAAAAAACATAGAAATGCTTTATTTTAGTTGATTACAAGCCTGTTCAAACTTCTTGCTGAATAGATTTTCTTCTATCACCAATCACTTGGTTATAAATATCAAATGCTTTTCTGAAGCTGTTGAACAACTAACGTTTATGTATTTATCACCATGGTTGGTAACTAGTTAGAACTCTAAATTCAATGATGGTGCTTGAAAGTGTTGGGAATGCCAAGTGCAAGAGTAGAGATAGATGTTAGGAAAGAAAAGGTGACTCACTGAAGCAGAAGCTCAAGTCATTCAACCGAAAATGAGTTTCTTTGGGTTAATATCATCCAGAGGATTCAGCCAGCTCGCAATGTATGCATAGTTGATCTATCCTGGTTGATGTATGTGAACAGAAATAATTTGTCCTGTGGCTAATACCGTCCATGCTTCTAAAAGACAAAATTTATTTTTCTTTTTTCGTTTTGGTTTGATGTCAATGCCTTGGTTTCACTGTATGTTGCTGTCATCATTTTGTCTTTTAGCTTCAACCTCAGCTAGGTCATCTTCTTTTGGGGTTAGAAGTCATCTGGGTAATCTTGAGTTCAACCAATTTGTCCATCCTTAACATCTTTTTCATACTATGGTTGTCATTAGAGCTTCTATCAATCTCATCCTCTCTGAAATTATTGTATTCAGTTTTATTATCTGAAGAGCATATGCATCAAATTTCTTTTCTCAATTAACATGCTTTTGCTTATTTGCAGTGAAATCTTTTATGTGAATTCAATTTAACTGTGACTAAACGCATCTCAGTTTCTTTTTTCCCCATGTAGCTTCTTTGGGGTAGAAGATTTCTTGGATGATGACAACAGCCGTCCATACACATACAAAAACGAGAAGAAGGCTAAGAATCCATGCAAACACGTCTCGTTCAAGCAGCAGACAATAGGTACATGGAACCCTTCACACTTGATGTCTTCATCTCCAAGTGCTTTGTTTCAACATCACTCACCCATGGAGTTGTTGGAGAAGTCGAAGGAGTATCAAATCGAAATAATATAACGGGTAGACACCAAAATATCCCAAAACCATAAAAATAAGGAATTGAGAGTGGGCAATGCTAGCGGGAATCTGGCTGGAATCGCCCTCTTCCTTTTGCTCCTCCTTTGCAGCATCCTGCTCTGCTGTTTGCCCAAGAAGAGATCCACATTGAGCAAAAAGAGCACATGCCGCTGCTGCAGCAAGAGGCGAAAAGCCAACTCCAGCAGCAGGCACTGAGGGAGAGTCCGGAGGCAAAGTTGGAGGCAAGCTGGTGCATTTTGACGGGCCACTGGCATTCACTGCCGATGACCTCCTCTGAGCCACAGCTGAGATAATAGGAAAGAGCACCTATGGTACTTTCTACAAGGCAACATTGGAGGACGGTAACCAAGTCGCCGTGAAGCGGCTGCGGGAGAAGATCGCCTAAGGGCAGCGGGAGTTTGAGACAGAGGTCAACGTGCTTGGGAAGATCCGGCATCCAAATCTGCTCGCTCTCAGAGCCTACTACTTGGGCCCAAAGGGGGAGAAGCTCCTGGTCTTTCGACTCCCCCAACGCTGGTACAAACTCCAAAGATATCAAGGTAATTTTAAATTCCAGGTCAGACATCCCTGCATGCTTGGCTGTTGGGCGTATCTGGGCAGACAGGGCAAGGGAAACTGATGTTTACCCTGCTAGCTACACACCAAGGGAGCATGACAAGTTTGAACGGAAAATAAGAGCAGTTGTTCAATCACTTATAGATAACAGCACAGACATCAAAGTTTATCTTGATTAACACTTTGATATGGGATGTTGGCAGTTATGTCTGCACAATATCTATTGTCAAATATTTACTGCAAATGGATTTGTATTGTTTGAATTGCTCTCGCAATATAAAGTGGATATAGGAGGGTAGGTTGGGTTTTGAGATGGTTTTTAAAGCATTTTTTAGATGGTTTTTAAAGCATTCATATCAGATCAATATACTTTGATCTCCAAAGTTAAGACTGTAATTTATTAAACTTCAACCTGGATTGGACATCTTTTTCTAGCTAGTCTTGTCTACCTTGTAAGAGATTGTTAGCAGGATTCAACATCAGTTTCTTTCTTTTTTTTCAGTAAAGTAATACCTTTTTAGAATAACAAAGCCAGCAAGACTTGTAAGAATAACAAGTGTAACAAGACTTGAACACATGATCTTTCACATATACAAGATTGATCACATGAAAGATTGATACAATCATCAAGCTAGTACCAAATTCAATATCAGCTTAGATCAATTATCAAGCCAATGCCAAATTCAACGTCAACTTGATCATTAATTAGCTCATTGTCAGTAATCGTCCATCAAAGCCATTAAGGCTTGAGGTCAAAACCATCAGTGTCTAACTTTGTCTCCTAATCATCCATTGTTGCTTACATGAAATTGAACTGTTAGGATATAATAGGAAAGAAAATATATACCTTGAAAAAGCACATATATGACACTTAAAGCTTTGAATTGCATCTGTAATTGCAGCAAACCTTTCAATTTTCCAAAATGCATATACTCATTAACAGCCACAATGGCAGGAAAAATAAATATCCTCAAGCTTAATTCACTATGCCAAGATACAATTTGTATCCAATGAAGTACAACAAAAACTCATGAACATTTCTTCCTCAACAACACTACAGTGAGTGACGAGTTGCTCTAGCTCAAGACTTGCGGATTTTAATCTTCTTGTGTGTGTGGATCCCTCACCAAGAACTGCTTTGCATATTTTTCCAATTTTCCAGATCCATATTAATGATCATAATATTCCACTACCGCAGTTCCAGCTAAAGCAGCCAATGTGAGAGCCTGCGCATGTAACCTGCACAAGAGCATGACAATCATGGAACAAAATCTATAACCTAAATTATGACTATTCAATTTTCACATTCAATTACAATTAGTATTATACAATCTAGAAAGATATGAAAAATTACTGGATTTTGCATGAAATATAGAAATAAAGGGAAGTGCAATGAAAGAAGAATGAAGTATTTGTCAAGTATTCAATGTTAGACATTTGAGCTAAAAATGAATCATGAAAGCTCACACTGTTGTCATCGTGAAATATCCAAAATTGAACTTTTATCCCATGACAAGTTCTGGAGCAAGGTTAGTGAATTGTCGGGAAGTTCATAACATTTCATTTCCACCACAATTCTCATTGCAAAATTCTGAAGTTGATAGCCTCTAAAGCAAAGCGTTGGCATTCAATAGATTAAACTTGAAAATATCCCTAAAGGAGTTTTAAAACACTTAGGGAGTAAATAAATTTCCAACCGGCTCTCTTTACCCTCTCATGGTACATCTAGAGGTATCCTCTTGGGCTGGAATAGTAGCAAATCCAGAAACTTCATTAGATCATAGGAACTTCCTCCTTCTCTATAGTTTTTTACTCTTTAGACTCCCAGATACAATGGCTTTATACCTCTATTTATGTTTCTCAATCCAGAGAGAAAAAGAAAATCTTAGAATGAACTCAATTTGATGAGGGAAGACTGAAAATTATCATGGATTGTGTTTGATGACTTTAATGCTACTAGATCCTCATCTAAGAGAAAAAACACCAAAGAGAATCCTGTAGATAACAAACTCTTTATCTGATGGACAAATCTCCTCGAATTGCTAGATATCCCTCTTTCTAGCAGAAATTATGCCTGGTATAACAGATAGGCAATTTCTGCTTTTGCCAAATTAGACAAATTTCTAGTCTCTATTGAATAGGACTCAATATACCCTATGGCTGCTGCCAAAGCTCTGCCTCAAATTACATCTAACCATGTCCCGATTGTTTACTCTACTGATATCAGTAAACCTAGGAGACAAAGATTTATATTTGAGAGTATGTGGCCTATGGAGGATAACTTTATTAGCCTAGTGAATGAAAAGTGAGCAAAATACTCTAGCAAAGATGATGCTGTAGAAAGCATAATAAAGAAACTAAAATGACTCAAGTCTAATATAAAAAAATGGTGTAAAGCTCATTTTATCAATATTAATGCTTGGAAAAAAGAGCTTCTTGGCAACTTAGTTAGCTTAGAAAAATCCTAAAAAGGGAAAAACTTTATGAGGAAGAGATAGACAGCTTGATAGGCTTTAAGCTAGAATTAGATGATATACGTAAAAAAGAAGAAGTCATGTGGAGTCAAAGAACGAGACCCAATGGTTATAAGAGGGGAAGTCAAATATAGCTTTCTTTTATAGAATAGCTAGTAATCATAGGAGAATTAATCTCACTACTAAATTAAGAGAGAGAGATAATAATTATATGACTGAGAAGGATATGATCAAATATACTGTGGAATACTATAAAAATCTCTTTAGAACAGTAAAATACTAAAAATTGACAATTAATTGGAAAAAATTATATTATGCAAAAACTGAACTAAATGAGTTGGAGGCTGAATTCACAAGCCCAAGTCTTGATGGTTAGCTCATTTTGTTTTACAAAAAATTTTGGCCCTTAGTCAAATCGTGTTTGCTTAATTGTGTCTCGAATCTGGATTTTATGGAGAGTCTTAATTATATTAGGAAATAATTTAATGGGTCTAATCCTTATCTGAATTGATCTTCTACTAGAAGACTTAAATTAGTAAAAGTCTTATTTGAGTCAATTTTCTACTTTAACTCAAACACAATTAGGTCACATCTATAAATACTCTATTAATGTAAGGGTTTCAATACAGAGTGAGAGAGAGATATAGATCAATACTCTCAAGGCGTCTTGTAGCGGTTAACTACTTGGTCTTTCGTGAGAGTTGGTAATATTGGAATTTCGTCTCCATCGTTGTAATATTCTCTTCATCTTCTCATCAATATAATATCCTTTGTATCGTTTTCGACACATAAATCTCTTGTCTGATATTTTTTTTCTTCTTTTACATCATGAATTGTGGTGGATATCGATATTTAACGCTACAAGTGGTATCAGAGTTTGGTTCAACATATCTACTACGAAGTTCGATATAGAGAAATTCAATAGAAAGCAAAGATTTTCTATTTAACAAATAAGAGTTTATGCAATTCTTACTCAATAAAAGTTGAGAAACACTTTGGAGAATATCAAACCTGAAGATATCACTGAAAGTGTTTGGAAAAACTAAAAGGCTAGTTCACATAGTATAATTATCCTCAGACTTACCGATGAGGTACTTATCCATTTCTTGATGAAATATTACCTTCAGAGTTATGAAAAAAGTTGGAGAAACAATATATGAGTAAGTTTATCTCAAATCAAATTTATTTAAACCAGAAGCTCTTTAATTTTTGAATGAGAGAATGTACGAATATAGTTAATCATCTTAATGTTTTTAATAAATTAGCCTCTCAATTGTTAAGTATTGATGTTAAAATTGAAAATGAAGATAAGACAATTATTTTATTATTGTCTTTACCTCCTTCTCTTGAGAATTTGAAAACTACTCTCATGTATGGTAAGGATTTGAAATTTGACAATATTTCTGCTATCCTTCTATCTAATAAATATTTAAAAAAGATTGAAGGGAACGTGTCACACTCAGAAGTATTGATTGTCAAAAGTCATACCAAAGAAAAATTAAAAATAGATCGTTCTAGATACAAATCTAAAGAAATAAACTGCAAGTATTGTAAGAAGATGGGACATGTAATTAAAGAGTGTTGGAAGCTTAAAGCAAATAAAGAAAGAAAATATCAATCTAAAGAGCAAGCCAAAGGACAAGTGTCAGTTATTGAAGGAAATTTTGATGAGAATTTTGGTAATGTTCTCTATATTAGTTCTATTTTTTATCGTCACCATGATACTTGAATTCTTAATTCTGGTTGTTCGTACCACATGTGTCCTAATAAAGATTGTTTTGAAGACTACAAGTCCTATGATAGTGGTTTAGTTTTGATAGGTAATAACAATTCATACAAAACTATTGGAATTGAAACAATTAAAGTTACGATGTTTGATAATATTATTAGAACTCCTACTAACGTTAGACATGTTTCTAATTTTAAAAAGAATTTGATCACTTTGAGTGCTTTAAATTCTACTGAAGGTGGAGGAGTTCTTAAGATTGCTAAAGGCTCATTAATAGTTATGAATGGCCTAAAGTATGAAACTTTGTATGAGTTAGTAGGAAAAATCGTTGAAGATGGTGCAGTAATTTCTCGGGCTTTTTCTTCTGATATGACCCACTTATGGCATATATATCTCAGTCATATGAGTGAATAAGATTTAAGTGAACTCAATAAAAGAAAATTACTGAAAAATCTCAACTCATGTAAATTGGATTTCTGCGAGTATTGTCTCTATGGTAAATAATCCAAAATAAAGTTTAACACCGGTACTCATTACACTAAAGGCTTAATTAATTATATTCATTCTGATGTGTGGTACTCTCTTATTCCATCAAAATTTGGTGTTCGTTATTTTTATCAATTTTATTGATGATTTTTTTCAGAAAAGTGTGGATTTATTTTTTGCATAACAAAGTTGAAGTATTTTCTATTTTCAAAAGGTGGAAAACTTCAGTTGAAAAAAAAAACTTGCAGAAAAATCAAATAACTCAAAAGTGATAATGACAGAAAGTACAAATAAACAGAGTTTCTCAAATTCTGTGAAGATAAAGGCATCAAACGCCATTTTATCATCCCAGGAAAACCTCAACAAAATGGTGTGGCTGAAAGAATGAACAGAACCTTGTTAGAGAAAACACGTAGTATACTCAGTATAGCTAATCTTGATAAAAATTTTTGGGCAGAAGCAGTCAATACAACATGTTTCATTATGAATCACTCTCCCCAAATAACCATTAATTACAAGATTCCTGAAGAGGTATGAACTGGTCAACCTGCAAATTATTCTTCTCTAAAGATTTTTGGTTACTATGCTTATGTGCATATTGTTAAAAATAAGTTAGATGCAAGTTCCAAAATATGTATTTTCCTGAATTATACCAAAGGTGTTAAGAGCTATTGTTTGTGGGATCGTACTATTTCAAATGTAATTATTGAGAGAGACATAGTATTTGATAAAAGTGCTATGTTAAAATCTCTCAAAAAAGATCCCAATGATATAATGTAAGTGAAGGTAGAGCATGTAGTTCATTCAGAAGAAGATATTCAGAGTATGCCCAACTTTCAAGAAAATTCTAAAAATCAAATTTCTGAGAAGACTCCACTTCGTAAATCTCAAAGAAACATAAAGCCACATGAAAGGTATGATTTTAAAAATATGATAGCTTTTGCTTTAGTTACTGACAATGGTGATCCTTCTTCCTATAAAGAAGCAGTGCAGGATAAGAATTTTTCTCAGTGGCAAGCTGCTATAAATGAAGAGATGAATTCCCTTCAAAAGAACCATACTTAGGATCTGGTGAAATTACCAGAAGATAAAAGAGCAATTGGTTGCAAATGAGTATTTCGAAAGAAAGAGGATTTATCTGAGATAGATGGTGTTAAATTTAAGGCCCGTTTAGTTGTAAAAAGGTATTTACAAAAGGAGAGTGTTAACTTTAATGAAATTTTCTCTCCTTTGATTAAACAAACATCTATTTGTTTTCTACTTGTTTTAGTTGTTTTTTTAATCTTGAGTTAGAACAGCTTGATATTAAAATTGCCTTTCTGCATAGAGAATTTGAAGAACAAATTTTTATGCAACAGCCTAAAGGGTTTATTCAAGAAGGCAAGAAAAATTTTGTTTGCAATTTGAACAAATCACTTTATGGTTTGAAAAAGTCTCCAAGGTAATGGTATAAAAGGTTTAATAGTTTTATGCTGGGACAAGATTTCATCCATTGCAAACATGATTGTTGTGTCTATTTTAAGATGCATGCCAATAACTCATTTATTATATTGCTTCTTTATATTGATGATATGTTTATCGCTACTCAAGACATATCTCTACTTAATGATCTAAAGATTAAAATGAAAAAGGAATTTGAGATGAAAGATTTAAGTGTTGTAAGGAAGATTCTCAGTATGGAGATTGATCGAGATCGAAGGCATGACAAATTATGACTCAAATAGAGCAAGTATCTCAAAAAGATTATTTCTCATTTTCACATGCAGAATTCAAAACCCGTCAGTACTCCTTTGGCATCTCACTTCAAGCTTTCAGCTCAACTATATCCTTCTACAGATGAGGAGTATGCATACATAGAGAACATCCCATTTTCAAGTGTTGTTGGAAGTCTAATATATACTATGGTATGCACAAGACCTGATATTGTATAAGCAGTCAGCGTTGTTAGTCATTACATGACAAATCCAGGAAAAGAGCATTGGCAGACTATGAAATGACTATTAAGATATATCAAAAGTACTCTTAATATTGGCTTATATTTTGATAGAAACACAGTTCAAGAGGTCAAAATGATTGGCTATGTAGGTTCAGACTATGCTAGAGACATTGATCGACGATGATTTCTCAATAGTTATCTTTTCACTCTTTGTGGAGGACCTATTAGTTAAAGGTGTATCTTACAGTCAATTATGACATTATCTATAATAGAGTCTGAGTATATGGCAGTTACAGAAGCCGTTAAAGAAGCTCTATGGTTAAAAGAATTGGCAAGTGAAGTTAATTTTTCTCAAAATATTCTTCCTATTTTTTGCAACAGTCAGAGCGGCATACACCTTATGAAGAATCAAATGAACCACATCAGATCAAAGCATATAGATGACCGATTTTACTTTATTCGGGACATTATTGAAGATGACGAGATTTTTTAATAAAAAAATTCATATTTTAAGAAATCCTACAGATATGTTGACGAAGGTGATTCCGATTGACAAGTTCAAACTCAGTTTGGACTTGATCAATGTTCAAGGTCATTGATTTTGCCCATGAGGTAATTATAAATACATCTATTGAAGATTCAAAGAATAAGAGGATTCGAGCCAATGTGGATATTGTTGGTTTAATCGTGTCTCGAATCCAGATTTTCTGGAGAGTCTTAATTATATTAGGAAGTAATTTAGTGAGCCTAATCCTTATCTGAATTTATCTTCTACTAGAAGACTTAAATTAGTATAAGTCTTATTTGAGTCAGTCTTATACTTTGACTCAAATACAGTTAAGCCACATTTATAAATACTCTATTAATGTAAGGGTTTCAATACAGAGTGAGAGAGAGATATATAGATCAATACTCTCAAGATGTCTTGTGATGGTTAGACTACTTAGTCTTTTGTGAGGGTTGGTGATATTGGAGTTTCGCCTCTGTCGTTGTAATCTTCTCTTCCTCTTCTCATCAATATAATATCCTCTGGATCGTCTTCGATACATAAATCTCTTATCTGATATCTTTTCTTCTTTTCTATTCTTCTTCTACATCGTGAATTGTAGTGGATATTGATATTTAATGCTACAAAATCGAACATCAAACTGATGTTCCATGACTTCTATCACTAAATATATTTTCTAGAGAAGGCAAAATTTTTTTTAATAACTTTGATCCATAAAATAAAAGATGCAACCTGACTTAAATACTTTCGACCTATGTGCTTCCTGAATTGTATCATGAAAATTTTTACCAAGATTCTAGTAGAAAGGCTAAAGAGGAAAATTGGTATTTTGATTGACCATATCCAGTCAGCATTGATCCCTAATAGATATATCTTGGAAAGTGTAATTACAACCCAAGGTATCATCTTCAAGTGCAAAAAATAGAAGAAGATTAATTCTAAAGCTGAACTTTGAGAAAGCTTATGATAATATTGATTGCTCCTTTCTACTCAAGTTGTTGGAAATAAGAGGATTTGGATGCAGATGAATTTTTTAGATAAAAAAGATTCTTGAAACAATCAAGATATCTATCCTCCTAAATAGAATTCCCCATGACAACATTCTGAGTAAAAAAGGTATCAAATAAGGAGATCTCTAACTAATCTCTTTATTATGGTAACATATTGTCTCCATAAAATACTACAACTTGTGTAAGACTCAGGACTAGTTAGAGGCCTGCATTATATGGATGATACACTAATCTTTTTTGTGAAGTTGAACTTGAACAATTCCTCAATTTGAAATGCATTCTTTATATATTTGAAGGTTTATCAGGGATGAAGATTAACTTTCACAAAAATCCAGTGATAAAGTTTGGGGGCTTCTCCCAGGAGATGTGCTCTAACATGGCAGGTATTATGAATTGTAAGATGGAGGATTTCCCTTTTAAATACCTTGACCTACCAACTAAGGATTATGAACTAAACCGAGGAGATTGGAAACCCTTGATAAACTATGAGAGAAAATTGGAGGCTTGGAGGGGAACATGCCTATCCATTGGGGGTAGGATAGTGATGGTGAACTCGGTTTGGTCCACAACTCCTATATATTGAATGCAACTTTGAAAGTGAGTTATACATAGGTTGGACCAAATCAAGACTAGATTCTTATAAAGAGGATCAAAGGAAGAAAAAAAATTTTCATTTGGCTAAATGGGAGCTGGCATGTACTGGCAAAAAGAATGGTAAGCTAGGAGTATAGGATACATAGACGTTTAATCAAGCCCTTTTGATGAAATAGTGGTGAAAATTTTTTGATGAAGAGAAAACTCCCTAGAAGGATTTAGTGTTAAAAAATTACCATAGAGGAGAAATTCCCCTCATACACAATAGCATAGATTCTAAATTATGTATTTTCTGAAAAGGTGTGCTGAATGTGAAACATCAATTCCTAGCTACTGTAAAAATTATGGTATGCACTAGCTATAACATTAGTTTCGAAAAAGATAGGTAGTTATAGAGGTCCAGTCTTGAAATGCTTATGCCAAGAGTTGCCCATTTCACTAAAAATCCCTCTATTACTATAGCATATGTATAACACCATGGCTTCCTAATTAAAAGAAGAGCTCCTCTTAACATTAAGGCATTGGAGAAACTTAGGAAACTCATTCCGACCTCCCTCAACCAAAACCAGGATAAACTAAATTGGAGATGGGGAACAAAGTTCAGTGTCAAATTAGCATATGATTTTCTTCATGACAGAGACATAATTTCTCTCTTTCCTATTAAAATATGAAAGCTTCCTTGCCCTTTCAAGATTAAAATCTTCTCACATCTTATTTTCCACAATAAAATTCTTAACATGGATGATATGCTAAAATGAGCCTGGAATGATCCTTATTAACTTTGTACATTATGTAATAAGGAAGTTGAGGAGATCAATCACCTTTTTCGCACTTGCCTATTCCCAGTAGCAGCCTAGAACAAAATCTTACCATGTTTGAAAGTTGCTATTGTCCCTCAATCCATCTCTAAACTCTGGACTACGTGGCATACAAACATAGAACACGGGGTCCTATTAGTTGGGGAGATATTAGTATTGTCCCTATAGTGGTTACTTGTTATAATGTCAGGTGTGATAAATTAGTTTCACATCGGATATTGGATAGATAGGGTCCAATATATATAGTAAAAAAGGCCAATATCCCATGAGTTTAAGCTTTTGGGATGGTTTGGTGTCCGACTCACTATATTATTCCGGTTCGACACTCTTTCGGCTCCCCCAACAAATGGTACCAGAGCTTCAGGTTCGAAACTGTGCAAACTCTTAAGACTGAAATTACCGTGATGGTGTGACTGAATTGAGTCGCATGTTAGTTTCTCTTAAAAAATCAAAAAGAATGAAACAAAAACCCGTTGGTGTGGGTCACACGGTGGAACTGGTCGAGTAAAAGAGTTCTTGATTAAGAGTGTTAAAATTAATGTGGTCAAATCACATCTGAAGAGGGAGATTGTTATAATGTCAGGTGTGATAAATTAGTTCCACATCAGATATTGGATAGATAGGGTCCAATAGTGAAAAAGGCCCATATCCCATGAGTTTAAACTTTTGGGATGGTTTGGTGTCTGGCTCACTATATTATTCTGGTTCGACACTCTTTCGGCTCCCCCAACAGTTACTATGGAAGGAATGTGTGTGGAATCGATTTCAATAGCTCGGGATAGTGAAGATCCTAGAAGCGACCTCCAATCATAAATTAAAATTTATTTTAATTTGAAATATGCTATCAGGTATTATAAGAATATTGACTTTCAACATATGCACGTCCCTATTGTTAATTATCCCAATAATTGTCAGAAATCTTCTAAAGTAAGAAATTTAGCTAATAAAATAGAAATAAAAAAATATTTGATTGATTTTAAGAGATGATACGTAGCTTAAGTAAGAGTATACCCTTAATTTACAACAAATTTCAATATAGAATCATAGAAAGCATGAAAGAAAGAAAGAAAAAAGAGTGAAGAAGAAGTTTTAATGTGTGATGTTACTCCATTCCCCCACGTTGGACCACGTAGTATCTAACCCAAATCGACTCAGTCTTTGGTAGGTATTGATGACATCGTCTAATGGGATGTGGAAGGAAATGAGAGAAGTTTAAAGTATTTATAATAGCGTCGAACATTGACTATAATTTTATTTGATTTAGTGGCTCACCAACGACTTATAAAATTGGGTATAACTTTGAAAATTGTATTATCAACTGATTCTGGGGTTAACTAACTTGAGGGGGTGTCATCAACTACTTTTGGGGTTGACTAGCTTGAAGAGTACGTTATCAACTATTTCAAGGGTTGATTAACTTGAATGACACATCATCAACTACTTCAAATATTGACTGGCTTGAAGAGTGCGTTGTCAACTATTTCTAGGGCTGACTATCTTGAAAGGTGCGTCATCAACTACTTCAAGAGTTGACTAACTTAAAGGATGTGTCATCAATGGCTTTTAGAGTCGACTAACTTAAGGACTGCATCATCAACTACTTGTGAGATTGATTAGCTTTGAGGGTTGTGTCATTAACTACTTGTGAGAGTCTTGTCACAATTCGACAATTGGAATAACGCAAGACAACCAGATCGGGAACTAGAGCCATTTCAAAGTTGATGTTGACCATGAAATATATGGTGGCCACGTGTCAAGGAACTTTTCACACACATGGTAGATAATAAATTTTCAATATGAACGTCTTGATGATGGAGGTTATTTAGTAGGAGTACATCCGAAACATTCAAAACAAGAGCTTGATGTGTTAAACATGTTTAGGCTTTTTGGCCCATCTGCAAAATGTGTCTTAAAGTAAAGAGCTTTAAAAAAATTTTCTTCAAAAAGGTCCTTAAAATTTTAAATTATTTTTAAGAAAATTTAATTATTAATCCCTCAAATATTTCTATTTGTATCTATAGTTCTTCACCATTTTGTTCTTTTTCGGTCTCTTCTTTAATTAATATTAAATATAAAGCCTTACTTTTACTTATTATCCATTTGTTATATTTATTTTTTTTTCAATTAGCCATTACCTATTTATTTTAAACAAAAAATAAAAATCATAATGCGATTTAAATTTTACCTAAAAAAGAATTGGAAGAGATAAACATTTTTCTCCTCCAAAAGTATATAATATATTTGGTGCCATAGATTAAAATAGGCGATAATGATGATTTTAATATAAATATGTACTAATATTGTAAATATATATTTTTAAGGATGAAAGTATAATAATTGGGCATGATGAAACTCTTTTTTGAGAGTACTATGCATTTTTTTACTATTTTGTAGAGGTTTTTTTTGTATTATGAAGGATGAACACATGAAAATTTGGTGCAATTATCAAATCAATATTTGAGTTGTAAATAACACATATACTTCTAATGTAAATATACATCATTATTGAAAATAATTATTTTTAAGGATGAAACTCTAGTGATTGAAACATGACTAAACTCTTTATTAATACTACAATAAAATTTTACTAATAAAAAAAGTTTTATCTATATCATGAATGACTTTCAGTATTGAAATAAATGACGATAATACATATATGGAGACCACAATAATTTTAATGTCAATAATAAATTTGTTTCTAATATAAATATCCATCATTATTTAGAAAATCTATTTTCAAGAATAAAACTAGTGATTGAGGTATGACAAAAATTTTTCATGAGATTACTATGAATTTTTTTGGTAAAAATGTTTTATTTTCAAAGCTATAATTTGATTCATGCTTCATATTCATTATTCCCATTCTATATTGAAAGTTTAATCATATGAAAATTTTGGGCAAAGACAATTACTGTGCTTTGTAAGCATTTAGAAACAAATGGTGATCATGAGTATGATTAGCTATTCAAAATTGTCTTGGTCCAAGGCTGCAAAATCGACAAATCCAACATCCTCTCGAGGTTCACATGAAGTCTTAAAATCCAAGTCCACCATTAGTGTTGAAATCGTCATTAGAATGTTTCAAGTGAATTTCACTTCTCTGCATAATGACATGGATCATGGATTTCCAACAATATCCTTTTTTTCAAATGAGTATTCTTGTACCAATTGCTTATTTTTAAATAAATAATTATATATATATATATATATATATATGGTCATCCTATAAATATGGTTATCCACCATGTTTCTAGGATTTGTTTTCTTTGATAGATATTATTTCTCGTAGAACAATAATAGTACATCACACATTTGTGTTGATGATATATGCGTACCTATATTGAATTACATTTTCTTAATAATGAATTTTCCTCTTAAAGAATGATTTATTCCAGACCATTGTTGTTTACGGTGTTACTTGCAATGATTATTTAAAAATTAGCATTATCACTATTTGTGTGAATTTTCTTCTTTCAGGAGAAAAATATTTTAGCAAAAGCAATAATGAGTTAAGAGAAATAGTCTAAATCTACCATTTGTAACTTTTTTTATATTTGAAGTAGCATTGTCTTAAAAGATCATTTACATTTGCCTCTCAATATTTATATTAGTAGTTATGTTATTTATATTAAAATTCGTTGTCTTCATATGTGTATCATTGTTATTGTTATTTCAACATAATTATTTATTTCAATATAAATATTATTTACATTAAAAGTATTATTATTTTTATAGATGACAACCACGTTGTTTATATTGAAAGTAAATATGTTATTTAGATTAAAAGTATTTTTGTGTTCATATATTTATTACTCTTATTTATTTTAACAATGAAAATCCTTCATAATGCAAAGAAAAATATTACATTATTAAAATGTCTTGTATTGTCTAATTTACATATTTATGATAAACAAATCAGGATAGATAATTGTTGCTAAATGATTGAGCAATTCATCAATTCAAAACTTGGAGTCCTCATAGTTTTTGTCCTATAAGGATTGAAAGTAGCTTGAAAGAAGGAAACATGAACTTGAAAAAATCGAGTATATCGAGGGAGATAATGAGAAAAAAAAGGAAAAGCCATCTAAAGCTCACATGGAGATTGATAGAGAAAGAAGAATCAATTGGTATCAACACATCATTTAGATATAGCAAGTAATAAAGGATCTCCGACAAGACATTGATAATATTGATGATTGCCAGCTTTAACATCATCATGGGTAGTTTTGGTGTTGGAAATTTTCTCGCCAAGTGATCAATGACCTTCTTGAGCTCTTGGCGAAAGAAAACACTAATCTTCTCCATCTCCATGTTCTTTTCTTTGGTGAATGATGGTGGATGTTTGGTAGGACATTAACAATGGCTAACTTTGGTGTGGTGACTAGTAGCACTAACATTGAGAGCATTGCACTATGTGATTGATGACCTATTTTGTTGACTTAGTTGTGTCTCGAATTCAGATTATCTAAATAATCCTAATCAAATTACAATTTATATTAGGAAGTCATTTAGTGACTCTAATCCTTCTTTGAATTTGCCTCCTACTAGAAGATTTAGATTAGTAAACCAGAGCCTTATTTGAATTAATTTTCTACTTTGACTCAAATTTAGTTAGACACTCCTATAATCACTCCTATAAATACCCTATTTATCTAAGGGTTTTAATATATTGAGTTAAAAAAACATAGATCAAAACTTTCAAAATGTCTTGTGACGGCTAGGCTAATTTGTCTTTTGTGAGAATTAGTAATATTAAAGTTTTACTTTCATTATTATAATATTCTATTTTTTATTATCAATATAATATTTTTTGGATCGCCTTCGTCCATGGAGTAAGTCATAGGCTGAACCACATAAATCTCTTATGCGCTATTTTTTTCCTTTTTTTTTCTTCTTTTATATTATGAATTATGATAAATATCGGTATTTTACGCAATAATTGATATCAAAACTTGATTCAAGATGCCTACTACGAAATTTGATATAGAGAAATTTAATAGAAAGTAAGGATTTTATATTTAGCAAACGAGAATTTGTGCAATCTTTACTCAACAAGGGTTGATAAACATATTAAAGAATGTCCAGTTTGAAGATATTACCGAAAGTATTTGGGAGAACTAGAAAACTAATACATATAGTACTATCATCCTCAATTTCACTGATGAGATATTCTATTTATTTCTTGATGAAATATCATCTTCAGAGTTATGAAAAAAGTTAAAAAAATAATACTTGAGTAAGTCTCTAGCAAACCAAGTTTACCTAAAGTAGAAACTTTTCAATTTTCAGATGAAAAAATATATGAATATAATTGATCATTTTAATACTTTTAATAAATTAGTCTTTCAATTATTAAACATTGATGTCAAAATTAAAGATGAAGATAATGTAATTATTTTATCATTGTCTCTACCTCCTTTACTTAAGAATCTGAAAATTACTCTCATATATGATAATGATTTGAAATTTGATGATATTTCTGCTACCTTTTTATCTAATAAATATTTAAAGAAGATTGAAGGAGATGAGTTACACTTAAAAGCACTGATTATCAGAGGTTGTAACAAGAAAGATCAAAATCAGATCATTATAGATTCGAATCCAAAGGAAAGAGTTGTAGGTACTGCAAGAAGATAAGATATATAATTGAAGAGTCTTGGAAGCTCAAAACAAAGAAAGAGAAAAACCTCAATCTAAAGAGTAAGACAAAGAACAAGTGTTAGTTGTTAAAGGGAGTTCTGATGATGATTATGGTAATATTCTCTTTATTAGTTTTGATTTTAATCATTACCATAGTACTTGCATTCTTAATTCTAATTATTTTTACCACATGTGTCCTAATAAGGATTGATTTGAAAATTATAAGTCGTATAATGGTAGTTTAGTTTTGATGAGTAATAATAATTCATACAAAACTGTTAAAATTAGAATAATCAAAATTAAGATATTTAATAATATTATTAGAACTTTTATTGAAGTTAGATATGTTCTTGATTTAAATTTTTTTTTATTTCTTTGGATGCTTTGAATTCTGCTACTTGTAAATATTTTGCTAAAGATGAAGTTCTTAAAATTGTTAAAGGCTCATTAATAATAATAAACGATCTAAAATATGAACATTTATATGAGTTAATTGGAAAAATTGTAGAAAGTGGAGCAATAGTTTCTCAAGGTTCTTCTGATATGACCCATAATATAT
Organism: Trichopus zeylanicus subsp. travancoricus; assembly: GCA_005019695.1. Classification (NCBI taxonomy): domain Eukaryota; kingdom Viridiplantae; phylum Streptophyta; class Magnoliopsida; order Dioscoreales; family Dioscoreaceae; genus Trichopus; species Trichopus zeylanicus. The sequence goes on from RXID01012297.1 coordinate 59,970, forward strand.
GCGTCTTGGTTATATAAGTGAGAAAGATTTGACTGAATTCAACAAAAGAAAATTGTTGAAAGGACTCAACTCATACAAATTAGATTTTTGTGAGTATTATTTTTATGGCAAACAATACAAGATAAAATTTAACACCAGTATTTATTACACTAAAGACTCAATTGATTATATTCATTTTGATGTGTAGTACTCTCATATTCTATCAAATTTTGGTACTTGTTATTTTATTAATTTTATTGCCAAATTTTTCAAAAAAAGTGTGGATTTAGTTTTTACATTATAAAATCTAAATGTTTTTTATTTTCAAACGGTGGAAGACTTCAGTCGAAAGAGAGACTGGTAGAAAAATCAAATATCTTTGAAGTGATAATGGTAGGGAGTACAAATCAACAGAATTTCTCAAAAATTGTGAAGATGAAGGTATCAAATACCACTTTATCATTTTAGGAAAATTTTAACAAAATGATGTAGCTTAAAGGATGAACAAAATTTGATCAGAGAAGACACGTAGTATTCTCAATGTAGCCAATCGTGATAAAAACTTTTAAGCAAAAGCAGTTAACATAACATATTTTATTGTGAATTATTTTTCTCAGATAATCATTAATTACAAAACTCTTGAAAAGATATGAATTGCTGAGCCTGTAAATTATTCTTCTTTAAAATTTTTTTGTTGCCTTACTTATTTAAATATTGTAATTATTAAGAGAGATGTAGTTTTAATAAAAGTGTTATGTTAAAATCTCTAAAAAAATTTTTAGTGATATAATTCAGGTGGAGGTGGAGCCTATAATTTCACTATAAGAAAATTCTGAAAGTCAAGTTAAAGTTTCTGAGAAGACTCTATTTCGAAAATATCAAAGAAACACAAAGTCATCCAAACGATATGTTGTTGAGGATATGGTAACTTTTATTTTATTTATTAACAATGGTGATTATTCTTCCTATAAAAAGTAGTGTACGATAAAAAATTTTTAGTGGTAAATTATTACAAATAAAGAAATGGACTCTCTTTAAAAGAACTATACTTGAAATTTGCTAAAATTATCAAAAGTTAAAAGAACAATTGATTGCAAATAGGTATTTCAGAAGAAAGAATATTCTTTTGAGATAGATGATGTGAAATTTAAGGCTTATTTAGTTGCAAAAGAATTCACAAAATGAGGGTATTAACTTTAATAAAATTTTCTCTCCTATGGTTAAATAAACATCTATTTTTTTCTATTTTCTTTAGTTGTTTTTCATAATCTTGAGCTAAAATAGCTGTGTCAAAATCACATTCCTACATAGAAAATTATAAAAGTAAATTTTTATATAGTAGTGTGAAGGGTCCATCCAAGAGATAAGAAAAATTATATCTACAAGTTGAATAAATCACTTTATGGTTTAAAACAGTCTCCCAGACAATGTTAGAAAAAGGTTTGACAGTTTTATATTGGAACAAGATTTTATCCATTGCAAATATGATTAATATATTTATTTTAAAATATATACCAATAATTCATTCATTATATTACTTCTTTATATTGATGATATGCTTATTTCTGCTCAAAACATATATCTAATTAATGATTTAAAGCAGATAATGCAAAAAAATTTTGAGATGAAATATTTAAATGCTGAAAGAAAGATTCTCAGTATGAAGATTAATCGGGATTATTAAAAGTATGATAAGTTATAGCTCAAATAAAACAAATATCTAGAGAATATTATTTGTTATTTTAGTATGTATAATTCAAAATTTTTTAGTACTCTTTTGGCAGCTCACTTTAAGCTTTTTAACTCAATTATGTCTTCTACACATGAGGATCATCATACATGGAGAATATCTTATTCTCGAGTATTGTTAGAAGCCTAATATATGCTATGATATATACAAGATCTGATATTATATAAGTAGTAAATATTGTTAGCCGTTATATGGTAAATCTAGGAAAAAAATATTGGTAAGATATGAAGTGATTATTAAGATATATCAAAGGTACTTTTAATGTTAGTTTATGTTTTCACAAGATCATAATTCAAGAGTCCAAAATTATTAAGTACATCAATTCAGACTATACTGGAGACTTTGATCAATGATGATCCCTCACAGGTTATTTTTTCACCCTTTGTGGTAGTTCTATTAGTTGGAGGTATATTTTATAATCAATTATGATATTATCTATAATATAGTTCGAGCAAATGACAGCTACAGAAGTAGTTAAAAAATCTCTATAATTAAAAGATTTGGCAAATGAAATTGATTTATCTTAAGATGTTCTTCCTATTTTTTACGATAATTAAAGTGTCATATATCTTATAAAGAATTAGATGTACCATGTCAAATTAAAGTATATAAATATCCAATTTTTTTTTTTTATAATATTATTAAAGACGGTGAAAATTCTTTATAAAATTATTCATTTCAAAATTATTTAATAACATTATTAGTTAAGCTCTCCACTAATTATATTTGGCTCCATATGATTTTTGGTCGAAAAAAATGATCAAGAGTTAGGCTAACCAACACATACCCATTCCCAGCGGGGACTTAGCATCTATTACTTACTACTAGTTTGGTTTAACGAAAAATTTGCTTCCAAATAAATTGGTCATTGGCGCACATGAACAAGTGGGGCTGAATTTGTGATTCGAGATGAGCCGGGACTTGGGACAAATATATGGCACTGGTGCTAGGCCGGTGGGGGATCTGTCAATTCCACAAATAGAGTTGAGTTGGTGACCCTTCCGAGCGCAATTGTGTATTTTCTGAAGTATTGGAATGGGAAGTATGCGCGGATGGAGGATGATCTAGCCGTGGTACTTGCCTTCCGCCGGTTCGGTCGCCGGCCTGCCTGCGCGTTCCTTCATCGGAAATCGCACAGCCGGTACGGTTCCGGTCTGTACGTTAAAGTTTAACGAACCAACTGTGGTTCTGGTCGGTCACCGGCCGGGCCGAAACCGATTTGTCAAAACCTAACAAAATCTACGGTTCGTCAAGCCCTCGTGCTCTTCTCTCCGCCTTCTTCCTCGATCGCCAATGGCGCGCTTCAGAAAGGTGATCCGCGAGCCCTCCCAATCTGCCTCCCTCGTTTTGCTGGCTTTTTTATTTTCATTTTCATTTGATTTGTTTTTTGGATCCGCAGAGCCACAGGAAGGCGCCGGCGAAACTGCCGGTGGTGAGGAAGCCGCTGGGCGTGGACCATGTCACCGGCGAGAAGGTCCCCCGGAGCATCGTCTTTGCGAGGGAGAAGCTGCCGGGCTCTCTCAAGCAGCTCGAGTACGATCTCCGCAGGCTCATGCTCCCCCACACCGCGCTTAAACTAAAGGTGGTTTCTTTCATACATTGAACACAAACTCTTTGATTTGATGAAAAGGAATGATTTTGGGTTGTTGCGAGTGAATTAGTGTTGAGATAAGGTTCTGGATCTTTGTTATATTGATGCAAATTTTTCTGTTGTATTTTTTTTGGTGCTATTTGTTGTCGGTATTTGGAGGAGTTAATTAGTAAGCGGTTTTAGGATTCTTTTGTATCTCTGGAGCTATTTGTTGTCTTGTTTTTGCGTTTGGAAAGTATAATTGTCTTGAATTATTGATGTTGCAATTACAATGCTGAAGGTCTTCTGTAGACATAGTCTGAAGATGCACTCTAGGCTATGAGGAACAAATTTTCTTATGGATTTTATTGTATGATTATTGATAACCAGGCTTCCCATTTTGCAAGTGAGCAAGCGAGCGCGCAAGAAAATTTTCTTGTTATTGATGGTTTGTGTGTCCGTGCAGAAAGTGGGAGTAGGGGAGGAACTGTAGTGGGTCCAACTGCTTATGTACTAAAATTCCTGAACAAATGTTATTGCTTATAGGATATCAACTAGACAACATGCTAATAGAGACGACACAATTTTCCAATGAAATTACCATGCCTTGCGTGTTGCCATTTTAAATTCATGTGCTTAGGGAGAAAACTAGCACTCATCATTCTCACTATCATTGTGTTGGGCCATGCCCAATTGATGGTTGTACTATCCTTGCTTTCTGGGTCTTCAAGCCTTTTGTGCGTAGTGTTCACTTGATGCACATGTTTGATTGAATATTTTCATTTGTGAGTCCATAACCACAACATCTTGATATAGTTTATGAAACAATTTTGTTTTGGTAAATGCATATCTTGGATTATTATTTTGTTTTCATTTCCCCCTCAGATTACTGTCCTATGGCAAGCTTCAAAATTTAGATAATAAATTTCAAGACTAGCAGGAACCATATATTATACAAGAAGTGCTATGCTGTTAGTTGTGTAGTTTGGGTATGACACATGCACTGGACATTGCATTTGAAAACTTTTAATATGATTTTCCCCTTATTCTCCTCTTTTCTCTTTTCAAGTTGGAGAGGAATCCGTTTATTGATTAACATCTACTCTCAAATTGCAGGAAAAGAAACGGAATAATCTCAAGGACTTCTTAAATGTGGCAGGGCCAATGGGTGTTACGCATTTCTTGATATTGTCAAATCCAAAAAAGGCACCACATCTGCGGGTTGCAAGGACCCCCCAAGGCCCAACCCTAACTTTTGAAATTCATGCGTACTCATTGGCAGCTGATGTAGCTCGATCACAGGATCATCCACGATGTCCTCAAGGATTATTCAAAAACCCGCCTTTGGTAAAATTTTAGCATCAAACATAATAAAGTAATATCGTGCAGCCTCTCTTATTTGTTTTGCAAATTAATTTTCTATTATTGTGATATGATAGTATTATCTTTTCTGCTAAATTTCCATGGTTACTTAAAATTGTGTTTGACTTCGTGGCAGATTGCACTTACTGGTTTTGGATCTGGAGGTCAGCACTTGAAGCTTGCAACCATTATGTTTCAGAATATGTTTCCTACCATTGATGTTAATACAGTAAGTGATCACTGGTCTTAGACTCATCATTTTGAACGTTTTGAATTTCATTATGTATTGTTTCTATTAGACTCATCATTTTGAAGCCTTTGTTGTTGTTTTCTTCTCTACTTGGATTGCAGGTCAAACTCTCATCATGTCAAAGGATTGTACTGTTAAATTACAACAGTGAAACAAAGCTTATTGATTTCCGCCATTATTCTATTATATTAGAACCTGTAGGTGTCTCTCGCAGGGTAAAAAAATTTGTTCAGAAGCATCAAGTACCAGCAGACTTGGGGAAATTTCAAGATGTGAGCGACTTTATCAAGTAAGGATCCTTTCATTGGTGTATTAGTAAATTGTAAGACTGTTTATCAATGTTAAAGAGGCCAAGTTTTGTTTCATAGTAAGTCATTGCTTTTCTCATGAATTTTGAATTATTCTACCTTTTGCTCATTTCCCTTGTTCACACTAGCTAATGTGTAAATTCAGTGAATGCCTTGAAATAAATGTCTTTTGATCCATATGGCAAGTGTTATGTTCATTTTTGAAATATTGACGTTTGGAACTAAGGTGATTTCTTTCATGAAACAAGTCTGCACATACGATTAGAGGCTATAGGTAGCTTTAATCAGTCGGAGTATTTGCCATTTATAGATAGCTAATTGAAGAGACATGGGGAGTTCTTTTGTTTATTTTATATCCACCTTCAGTCACTACTAAATGCATGCATTTTGATGTGTCCAAATCTGTACAAATCATCCACCATTTTGAGGTCGTAGCATATATATGGGCATGAATATTGTTTAAGGCTGAATTCTAATGAACGCTATTCATAAGTTTGTTCTTAGCATTATAGAATTATAATACAAACAATAAACATTTCATAATGTATGTTACATTCCCACAAAAAACAAATGGACATGCTCCAAAACCAAAACCAATGCACAATAATGTTTTCACAGGTTTAACACTTAAGCTTATCCTTATTACTGGATCCTGTGTTCCTTACTTATTCTTCTATCCTCTCTTAAGGGCTGGTTATGGGTCGGAAAGTGAAGCTGATGATGGAGCACCAACTGTAAGTCTACCAGCCTACCTTGGTAGAGTAAACCGTGCTTCTACCCAAGTTAAAATTAAACTTCAAGAGATTGGACCTAGAATGACCCTCCAATTAGTTAAAGTCGAGGAAGGGCTCTGCTCTGGAGATGTCATTTTCTCTGAGTATGGTATGTATATTTTTTTCTTTATGTGCGCATTACTTATTTTAGTGTGCTTTCCATGTTGATTGCAAGTCATCTTGTCACACTGTCCTTTTCATTTCAGTGTGTCTTCATAACAATTCTTGCCCCAATTGTTAGTACTGTGTTCAGTTGATTTTGGAATTGGAATAGATCTGCCTGGAACACATCATTTGCTGAATCATGTCCCATGGTTGCTTCATTTCCCTGAATGTTTTGCATAATTTTCCATTGACAGATGGTTTTGTTTGTCTTATATAATCTGAAGTTAGGCAACTCTGGTTATTTTGTAGTCCTTAAGTTTTCTTTGTGCTTTCACTCCCTTGCTTTTCCCATCTTTAGTCTTTTTATAAGGGTGAGTTTGGATAGAGGCAGAATTGGTGGAATTGAGATCCCCAATTCTGCCAATTCCGGCAATTTGGATGTTTGGGAAGGTAAATTTCGGAATTGTTGGAGATCACGAATTCTCAATTCCAATTTCAGTTCCATTTCAAATGGAGTGGAATTCACAATTCCATCCCGAATTGGTGAGACCCAGGTATTTAATAGTTTTTGGAGGCTTGATTTGTGTCAAATTGATATTAAAATATTAATAATTTATATATTTAATTTTGATCTTTATTCTCATTTAAAACAATTATTGTTAGCTTAATTAATTATTTTTTAATTATCTAGTTTATAAATTCTTAAATTCAACCAATTTCACTTCCAAACACCAAAATTGACGAATTACTTCAACTCTTTTAATTTCATGAAGTTAGAGAATTTGGCCAATGTCCCAATTCCACCAATTCCAATATCCAAACACATCCTAAGTGAAAGCTATAGTCAAAGAGCCAAAAGTTTGTTAATTGGATTAATAAATTTGTCAACATGTCATTTTACTTTAAACCTGGTACGTTTTCTATCTTCGATGGTTATCTGTTTAAACTGACATTACATAGGAAGTCAAAGCAGCAAACTTTTGTTTTTAGATATATCACTGCCAGTTTGCATTAAAGGGTGTTATCTGATCATTGTCGAAGTTCTTTTGTAGTTGGTTGTTAGCCTTTGCAAACATTAGAGATATTTCTGGCACTTGTCATTTTTCTGACGTTTGGTCAGTATAAAACTTCTCATTCCCCACTGTTGTTGCCCGTAGGAAAAGGAGTTGCTGAAGAGAGTAACTTTTGATCCTTAAACTGAAAAAATGAAGTACTACAGCAGTCTCAAGCAGCAAAAGGACAGCCCTCGCAACCTGAACATTTAATGCAAATCAAACTTCAAGTAGATTACTTAATGTATATTGCTGACTCCAGTTCTAAAGTACTATTTGGTGGCAAATGTTGTTCGTTTGCAAGATCAGAATTGGTTTCAGTGATTATGGTGCAATTTCTAACCCAAAGTTGAGTATATTTTTGAAATGAGTAGTTGAATACCTATTTCTGCTCTTAAATTGTGAGTTGGTGTTCTGAAAAAGAAGATTTCTTATTATTTGCTCAACTGGTCTTTGAATTTGCTTGTAGACAATTACTTGAATTTGGCTTGGTTATTTCTTTAATTTCTTTTGGAATTGTTTGCAGACAAATTAGCTGCTCTAATGGGCAAGGTGTGTTCTATTGTTGGCTATGAGGCCTAGGTATGAATAATTTATAATGGACGGGTTGGTATGTAAACTTTGGGAACTACTTAACAAATATATATATAATTTTAGGGGTTTATATGAAAGGCCCCTTCCTGCCCGAATATATGCGCCAGAAATATAAACAATATTATACTACATACTCTTGTGAAATCTACATGTATTGTAACCTGAAAAATTACAATATTTAATTAATAAATTAATTAATACCATTAAATTTTGAAAAAAATTGTTGCTAAATTGGGGCCAAATAAAGAGTATAGTCTGCAGATTTTTATCCAAGGAATACGTGGAGATATAATTACGCAATAATAAGCAGGGGAATATTTACAGTTCTGCACATTTGAATACGAACTGTACACAATTTGGGTTAATTGGAGGGGCTTATGCGCAAAATTCTCCAAAGTTTCGCCAACCAAATTTCTATCGGCGAGTACGCGCGGGGAGAGAGAATTCGCCAGAGAAACCGATGGCGGAGGTCACCGAAGCTCCATCAATTTCGCCGTTCACGAACTGTTTAGAGTAAGTATTCTGATTGGATGCAATTCAAACCCTAATTTGCTCGACATAGATGCTGGAGTTTTTTATTCATTCTTTTTTTTGTTGGACTCAATTTCGTTCTTCTATTCTTATTTCTGGTATCGAAGTAGATGATTGCAATATTGGGATTATAACTCAATAGACGTGAAGTACCAATGCATCAATCCGATTTATCTATTTATTTATCTTGCTGCATTTGAATTACTCGTTCATATTATTTTTTTTGAATTGACAAGTAAAGAAGATGTATAAACTGAGAGATACTGAAAAAAAAAAGTTGATGTAGATGAGGAATGAATAATAAGAGGAATAAGGGTAATCTTAGCAAAATCTCCTTTCAGCTATTTCTGAATATCATAATCCCCATTGAAGATCTTTGAAGGACAGAAGATTTTTTTTTTTCTGGATAAGTTCTAAGCCTGAGGGCACAGATTACAAATAAGACACTGATACATTTGGATGATACAAAATCGGAAAGGGCATGCGCAATGGACTTTGCTATTCAGAAACAAATCTCCTAGGCATTTCAGCCTGCTCATAAAACGATGCTAGGTATTCTTTGTTTCACATCTCCGGGTATAGTTATGTACAGGCTTAGGAATAAAGGTCAAATATTTATCCTTATATACAAACCTGCGAGTTCTTCCACTGTACTTTATTCTTTCTCGGAAGCTTTTCAGTTCTATGTAAATATGAAGTGAGCAAATGAATGACATCCTATCCTGCTGCTTTCATGGACGTTCTTTGCTTTTGTGGTTGGAGAAGCCGTCTCATCTTCCTTTCTAGAGAGGAATCCAACCCTGCAATTTATATGTAATATATGTGATACCTAACTATCAAAAATATTATTTTTTTCATTCTTTTTTATTCAAAATGCAACAAATTTGATGGCTTTATTGTACCTTTATCAACCCAGATTCGGTGCCACAAAAGACAATGTCATTTGCTGTAAGTATGCATGTTATCTTGCTACCTGCTGATAATCTGCTGACTCTCTGCTGCTGCCTCTCTCTCAGCCAGATCTGATTGCATAAGATCCATAAGTTCAAATCCATGAAACTTAGTGAGTAAATCTACAGTAAAATATTTGAATAAAGAAATTTTGCATTTACCTGGATTATACTTGGAGATGAGCTGCAATTCAAATAAATGAAGTCTTCCACAACTGCCATTGCCTGCACAGTTGTTCCTCTTCCCATTGCTATACAGACTTGGGGTCTGCTGTGTCTTCTCCATTCCTGCATTTTTTCATGATTCAAATATACTGCTTGTTTGATGTATTTTAATCCAATATTGTTTGTTGCATACCTTGATTCTTGATCCTTCAACATTGGAACCTGCACAGTACATCCAATCTTTATAGCATGCAACTGAATTGATGGGCTTGTTTAGCATTCGCCAGCTGTTTGTAGGTGCACGGATCTCTGTCTTATGGTTTTCCTTTATGTCAACTTCCTGAGGATTAAAATTGAAAGCCAAAAACAGTTTTAGCTCATTGGATTATTAAATTTGATGCCTGAACAAACAACTAACCTGTATGCTAGAATCAGCACATCCAAGGTAGACTTTTCCCTCAGCCACAGCTAGACACTTTGCTTGTCTGTTCTTGCAAATGGTTTGGATGCTTCTAGGGGTACAGCATACCTGTAACAGTGCTATGGCATGTGGTCAGTTGTGGTTGTAGAGATCTATGGTCAACAGTTAAAGAACACAAGTACTCTGTGAGCATTGTCATTTATTAGATTATTGGAGTTTTCTCCAGTCTTATTTATCTAATGGTTATATTTTTGAGCGACAAATGGATCTTATCTTACCTTGAGACCACTTTTCTGTGTGACTACGACAATCTTGTCGCCATGGGTATCCACCTTAAGAATTGGTTCTTTCATCTCAATTACCTCAACAATTTCCAGTTTCTTTTCTACAATTTGCCAAACCTAGAAGGGAGAAAAGGCTCATTTGTTTTACTTATTCTAAGAAAATGAATCTAAGGCTAATTAGAAAGCCAAGATAATTACCTTGACAGTCTTATCAGAGGATCCACTTAAAAGTTTTTCTCCTGGTCCAAGAATTGTAAAACAAGTAACTGCCCTCTTGTGCTCCTTCACCTCCCATAATAGCATTGCTCTCTGCCCCTTGACATCCCAAGCCTATTAACCCAAGAAGTAAAAAATTTCAGATTCTAGAAGATGCTTGGTGGTAAATTTAGTTTTACTCTTAATAAACCCTTTCATTTCTTTCTGACATTGTAGCAATGGCAATAGCAACAACAACATCTATTTACACTCCATTTTTTGAGTTGGTCTTCTGCAAAATATTGTAGTTGTAACAAATTGCCACCCAGGATATTTTCCTTGCGTTCTAAGAGCTTATCCAGCCATGTTGACTTCTATGAAGCAGGAATTTGCATTAATGGTTACCTTTATTGTGCCATCTGAATAACCTGCAAAAAGATGGCCCTTGTAGAAGATAAGAGCACTTGCTGCAATGTTGCTGATATGTCCTATCTCAAGAACTTGTGTATGCACACATGATACTCGCTGCATTTATGAGTTCAATGAAATGAATTAGTGACAATATTTGTTGAGATTTGCTAGAAGAAAGCTAGTGTTCAGGAAAAGTAAGAAAGTTAAAATGTCAAATTTCAGTTTTTCCTCTGGAGGATGCTAAATTTTAGTTGAGTTGGACATTCAAGCACTGCATCTGTGTGATATCTTGCATATAGCTGGAAGAGAGAACTAGCATCCCATAGGTGTAGGTAACATAGAAGGAACAGGAAGTTGTACATATTGGAGAGTCCATACATCTTATTACAAACATATAAGGAACTTCCAATATATCATTTGAAATTGTTGTTTCAATTATGATGCTATTATTTTTAGGGGAGTATCTTTCACTTGAATATAAGAAAGGGAAGGGTGTGTTGGTTAGAGTGGGGTGATATGTAACTTCCATAACTGATAACAAGTTCAAAGTTCTATTTTGACCCAAAGATCTGACTTGCTGCTTAAACTTGGCAGATCTAGTAGTTACCCCTGCTCAAGTTCTGAGGAAAGGAGCAGTTGATGTGGATCCATACTATGTAAGTTTGCAGTCAAAAGCAGTATGATAGGCTATTTTAGTTGCTTGCTTCTTTTGCTTCAGGATGTCTGACACAATGGCAGGTCAATGTTTCAAGATTGGTTTGTAAAAGTGGATTTAGTCCTGCTTGATTAATGAGCCTACTTCATATAAATTTGACATTTTTCCTTCCCATTATTATTTTGCCATCTATGTTGTTTTATGATCAAAGCTTGACTCCCTCTCTCTCTAATTTTCTTAGAGAAATATGTTTGTTATTGGAAGCCAAAAGAGCGAAAAGGAGATTTTGCACATAAACTCACTGATTTGGTGGGCAGAAAATAATCTGTTACTTTTAGCAGTTCTTCAGCCATCCATGTCACACCTGAAAGGCGTCTAAGTGATTCTCGTGAACCCTCTGAGAAGTTTACTAGTTTTTGTTTGCCTGCAAAAGCACAAATTGTTAGCCTATAGTTGCAAGTTTTTTTGTAAATACAACATGCCTAAAAGCTGAATGTGCAAAATTATGTAAACAGAATCATGTTCCAATAAACACATGATTATGCTTAGGGTTGATATAGTATATAGTTATTTTCTGCATGTATTAAATATGATGTTATACTTGCATCTTGCTGTTTGAATATAACAATCATATCACAACCATGGGATTGTAATACATTTGTTTGTCTGGATGGCCTTAATTTAGTAGTAATGCAATGTTGCCTGTGGCTAAATTGTCTGAATGATAGTAGTCTAAATCCATTGAGCAATATTGGCCCTAAATATCCATTTCATAATCTTAGTTCTAAATCATCCCCAAAGTTTGCAATACCAAGTTTTCGGTTGACATTAGGTTACATACGCAAAGGTGGATCCTAATGATATAAAAAGCTTACTGATTGGCAAATATTGGCTTCTAGTAGTAACGATTTGGTTCTTAATCTAGAAAAATTATTGTTGTAAATAGGCGTTACCCTTGGGCATGAGCTTTAAGCTGGGCCTGCCTATTTTGCGAACCAGAAAATGACAAAAACCCAGAAATTTCAGGCTTGGGCAGCCCTTGTTTCATGCCAATTTGGTCCATTGATAGCCCTAAGGACAACTCAGTAAAATCAGTTAATTTTATAAATCTCATGTTTGTCACTGTACCTAGATTAGACCTGTGACACTGACTATAAAAAGCTTTATTCATGTAGGACTAATTCTGCCTGGATTAGTTGCTCATAAAACTTATTGTTGTTGTGGCTTGTCTTTTATTAGAAAAATGGCATAATTCGAATCTTAAACATTTTCTCTTTAATCCAAGTTTAAAATGTACTGCTACTGCAGTCAAAAGAGGCCTTGACTATTGCTTTACCTTTGCCAAAAGTGTAGTTATAGACAGATAGACAAGCTAATATTCGCTCATCAAGCTCCAGTCCTGGATGGAGAAAATGTGTTACTCTGCTCAGCAAAATTTCACAGGCAGAGTATCTGAGATTACTCGGGCCATTAACTGCCATTTCACTTCCAAGCCATGCAATGACTGTGAGACAATCATGTGAAACACTTCTTGTGTTGCTCTCAATTCCCTTTGCTAAAGCACTGAAAACTGAAGTCCCAAGTTTGATGACATTTCTTGCCACCTTGCCATTCCATGCATCTATTTCGCTATCCTGCAGAAGTGCTGCTGTTTTTACTAGGCATGTGCAGATCTAAATAGCATCAGATAGAAGAAATAAATACTGCATTTGTGCTTGATTGTCACCTGTAGACAAGGATCTGACCAGTCGACATTTTTTATCATGTTCCTCTGCTGCACAGATGTTAATCCTGCTTTTCTCACTAACCATGCAGCTGTATATGGTTCCCCTGTCCAAGCATAAGTCCCTCCAAAGTTTGAAAGAATAGATGCGGAGAGTGTCTGTGAACTGGAATTCTCCTCTGATGCAACTGCTTTCAGTAAGATTTGCATTGCCTCTTCTCTGAATTCACTTTTACTGCCTGTACGACCCTGCATAAGGTAAATGTAATGCAATTTCTGTTTCTCATAGGTTTTTCTTAACAAGGACACATGCAACATTCCTGCTTGTTAAATAATATTATATGGAAATTCTGTTCACATTTCACAACAACATGAAGCTTATAAGCTTTAATGGATCCAAAGGATTCAAGCATCAGTAAAAACCTGGGGAATATGGCGTTTTGAAATGGTCAAGTGTCTGGCCAAGATTATGAATACCTGAAATTTCAGTTTATTGAATACATATTGGGATATTTGCCACTAGAATTGTATAATTTGATATCCTGCATCCTTAATCTTCATTGTAAAGAAAATTTTTCAAGAGCAAAATGAACCCCATGCACAATAGTGTGGATGTTGAACGGTAAAATCATGTAGTATCATGCAGTTTATTAGGCAGAGCTCTTTGTTTTCTCAATTAATCTTGAAATTTATCTGTTTTTTTTCTTGCTGCATTATATTAGCCTTGAATAAGAGGTATAGTGCTCTAATGTTAAGTATTACCGTACCAGCATGTCCAGTTGAAGCAGAAGATTTGCAGCCAAAAGTTGTTGTTCTAGTTCAGCTTGCTGTAAGCATGCCTCTAATGTTTGCATGATCTTAATTGTCTCTTGTTGTCGTATCTGATTCAACAGATGAATGGCTGATGACCTGTGGCATAAGTAATATTTAATGAATCTTGTCAAAACAAAATTTCAATGTACAAAACTAAAAATGCAATCATATTCAGATAACATTAATTTCAAGCAATGAAATTGATTGCATACAGTTATCGGTGAATTTCTGGTTGTGCAGCAACAAGAGTAGTTGCAAGAAAAATGGAACAGAAGCAAGTAATTGCAGAATAACTTATTGACAGAATTCTACTTTGTAGGAAATAAATCAAAGCTGCCATGACTGCAGCAGTTTGTTGTAACAAATAATTGCCAGTTGGAGCACATTTGATGCCTTTATTGACCAAACTAGGCATGGGCACTTTTGCTTACATACAATATAGGATGTAACTGGAGCAACTGAGCCCTTTGATTACGTGGGTGCTGCGTCTGCTGTTGCAGTAAGAGTTACATGATCAGTTCTTCAACCCTCTTGTTTTTAACTATGCATTAGGATTTCTATGTGGAAGTTCGGATACCTTGGTTTAAGAAACCATTGGACTGAAATCTTCTTGATAATCAAATACATGTAAGATATTACCTCTATGGAGATGAGGATTTTTTTTTTTAATGTGTGACTTTGCAGACAGCAAAAATTACTTTTATGTGTAGGTATAAAGTAAATAGACAAATGAAAACATGAATCAAATGAAAAATAGTGCATGCATGGTGCAGCATGAGATGTGAGATTCATATGCAGCAAAGGAAAAAAGCTCCATGCGTACCGTGGCATGTGAAGCATTTCGTGAAAATATTCAAGTGCAGCAAGTTTGTCTCTCTTATCCTTGCTACTCAGGAGATGGAGAAATGGATCCAAAGGTGGAATCTGTGACAAAAACTTTCTGCAGTTCCCATTGAGACGCATACATCTCACGAGAATAGCTGCCAAGGCTGCACTTTGTTCTAAATTCTTGTTCATTGCTACATTAACAAATCTAGAAAGAATCTGAGGAGAGCTGATTAGTGCTATATGCACGCTATTAGTAACATAATCAAATGCAGTAATTAGGGTTTCAATCATCGAAATCGATGCTGATGTTGGTGTTAATGGAAGTGGAATGGAATCCTGTTTCTGACTGTTTGAGTTGCAAGCAACCTCCACGAGTGCTGGCAGTAGTTCTAAACTTTTTATCTCTGAAGGTGATGGTCTCAGCAAATAAATTAAAATGGCTGCCTCGTGTATATTTTTCTTTAATGCATTAGCTAAATCATACAGGTGCTGTTCCTTTTTCCTGATGTCTTCAATAATAGTTTTGTCTTCCGAAATCAGAAACAAGAGTGTAGAAACTGATGCCTTTATCAGGCTTTCCCTTCTTGAAGTTGAGATGATCTCTAGTAACTGGTGAAGGATTACTTGTTTTAATGATTTGTATTTTATTTCTGAATCATTATTCAGCATCTCCCACACTGTAGTGACTTCTAGACCAGCATCTTCACATTTTCCTTGACCTTCTGAGAAGCTTAGCATTGCAACTGCTTTTTCAAATCTTCCTAGCAGTTCTATGTGAGTATCCCTTTCATAAGTTGAGCTTTCCTCACCCCAGTCTTTCTCAATGTTTGAGAAATTCAGTCTTTTCCTTGGAAAGCTTCCCCGAGGAACCAATTCAGGTAAGTTGCATCTCTTCAAAAACTTGGATGAGAAACTACTGAAGCATCTGATTTCACGTGTTGGCGATTTTTCTGGGGACATCCAATCTTCTGCATAGCCTTTGGAGTAGCAATGGGACTCTATATCTCTTAGCTCCAAGATTGAAAAACTTAATTTATTGAGCGAACTATGTGAATTTTTTGATAGTGAAAAACTTGCATTGACTTCATCGGCTTCATGTTTTGGTCGATACGTTGGTGCTTCTGCTGCACATCTTCCAGTATATTCTGGAGACAGGCGTTGGACCTGCAGCTCTCTGTTTGACAACATCAATAAAGCATCACTATGTTTACATTCAAATTGCTTTTTGAATCATATCCTGGTGTGACATTTGTTGAGTAATAACATATGTTAGATTACTTATGTTTGTTGTGCCATGGACATACCTATCATCAGCTTTAGATGTGAAGAGATCTCCGTGTGCTGTCAGGACCTCTGCAGAACTCTCATCATTGGGTAGCAGTTCCTGATCCAGGATCAGAATATAACCATGAAGATCTGTTTCTGAGTTTTTGAGTATTTATAATTATATGCTTTCTTCTGTTCTTTTAGGTAAAATTTTGTCTAAAGGCATGTTTGTCAGAATTCAAATCACTGTTTAAATTCTAGTTTTTGAATCTGATCTTCATGTAACAAATGGTTATCTGAAAATAGCTTTGACTCAGAAATCTCAGAGGAAAAAGAAAGCCAGTGACAATCTACATTGCATTACCTCAGAAACTGTTGCTTCTGTAGAATGGGAGCCAAAGGAGCCTGATGTATCAGACTGAGATTCCTCTAGCATATCTTGGAGACATCTCATGTCAAAAGCCTCCTTCATGTCTGGATGAGAATATCCATTGAAATCTTGGTAAAGAGCTCCTCCATTATCCAGTTCAGTGAATCTTTCTCTTTTGATGCATTCTTGAAGTTCAATTTGGCAGACCATCTTATCCTGTGATTTCACAAAATAATGAAACTCAAAAGGCTTCACCTTCACTAGAGAACTGTTTTAGTTTCTTTCTGTTCAATTGCAGAGGAAAAAGATGAGGAGCATTTTCAACAGAACCAAGGGTCAACAACCATCAATCATGCAATTGAACAGTAATAAGGTTGTCAAAGTAATTTCCACTTTTTAGAGTGATAAAGTTAACAAGAGGAAATTTTGGGTCTTTCGCCATCAATACTTAAATCATTAGTGATCTGAAATTTTCTCTGTTGAGCTATAATGAATTGGTTCTTTACCTTATTTATTTATAAATATGATGCTGTGAAGGTCAAAGTGCACCTCTAGTGTTTTTTACTGAGCATGTGAACATGTTACAAAGATATGATGTTTAGGTTCATGAACTAGTTGAATTTGAAGGTGACTAAACTTATCTAAAATGTGCATTGGTGTTAATACATATTTTGTTCCCCATATCTTAAGCAAAACTGATAGTATTGCTAATCAGCATTCAGAATATACATAAAAAGTGTTACTTTGGGCTTATTTTTCTGAAGAGAATGAAGAAGTCACTTACACCATGAGATACTGGCCAGTTCGGCACTTCCTGAACAGGGTCCAAAAATCTGGTGCTCATGAAATTTCTGGACCTGTTAAGCCACGGGGAAAAGAAAGATGAGAATTTATGGAAACTGTTAGTTCTTGAAGTTCTCAATACAAGAAACTCTGTTTCAAAGAATCAACTCAGATTGCTAGAGTCGGTACTTACATTAAGCAGTTTGAAATTTATCCAACTATTCTTCAAGCAATGAAAGTAAATGCCTTCACCAAGTTCCTAAATACGATTGCCAGTTTCCTCATAGAGTTCATGTGGTCCTCATATTGAATTATGCATTTATGGGACTCGTGTGTACCTCACTAAATTTTCTTGCTTGGTTGTCAGGTATGCAACTTGAGGTCTCTGAAGTTATGGGTTTGTGCTGCAAGGAGAATATTTCTACCACTACTGGATTTAAAACCTTTGCGCTATTAGAAAAAGTTCAGAAAGGAGAGAACTTTTCGGCAAACAGAGTGGAGAAGCTTTTTCCTTTTTTAAACCTATCATCAAGTATGTAGCCTTTTTTAGTGTACTATGCCCATCCTCTGCTCCCACGCTGCTCAATAACTTCAAATGAAACACCATCCCTTCCCATAAATAAATGTTCCGCGCTGATATGAATAATTAGGAAAAATAAAAGATTAACTCACAGACCCTTTCTGCAATTCTCTGTGACAGGTATCTGAAGGCGACCGCTTGTTGAGCAATGAAGGATTCTCACCATAAGAAACCACCTGGTAATACATCAACCAGTCTTTGTATCTCCTTGCCTGCTGTCTCGCAGCTTCATCTACAGCTTCCTCGCCGCCTGTCAATGCCATTGCACCAAAGAGACTCTCCCATGAATCAAATTCAAGCTCTGTTCTGACCCATTGAGGCGAAACCAAGAAACACTGGAGGAAGTGCATCGTCATCTGCCAGCCATCCCCCCTGAGCTTCCGAACCACCGAGAGGTAGAAATAAGAACAACATATCAAGTACTGGTTCCCAATCCCTGCTGTGACTCCATCTTCCACCAGCAATGCAGGTATCTGCAACATCTTCTCAGAGTTCGCCAGCCGCCGATTCTTCTCCTCCGCACATTCTGTCACTATAGCGACCTCAATGTTCTCGATTCCCCAATAGAGGTTGGACAGGACGGAATGCTCGGAAAAGTCGAAGTGCTTGTGCTTCACAATGCTGAGCCTGGCACTGCATTTCAGTTGGAGGGATTTCCGGGCCCCGGAGTCCAAAAGGAAGCAATCAATGCAGCGTCCGACTGATGAAATGAGGCCACGAACGGCATCAAGGTCGAGTCTCTGGTGGAGATGGAGAGGGGTAGGGGACGGTGGTGGAGCTGAAGTTGCAGCCATGGTTATCCGAAAATTGAGGTTGGGATGGAGAGAAAAGGTAAGATGTTAGAGAGAGAGTGGGGGAAATGAGCATGAGATAGAACATTCGCTCGTGAAGGGGTAGGCAGACAATGCCCAGGACTTTGGGGGTGGCCCTCACGCTCTAGTCCCATGCATAGGACAAGATTGTGACCGTTTAATGACTGCTTTCTTTTCCGCCAAAAAAGCCAGGTGTCATTCAAGGTTTGCGTGCGAGGCTCACGGAAAATAGAAATGCCCTCTGTGCCTGCTAATCGCGAGTGTTTTGCAGGACTTCTGCTGGCTGTTTTTGATACTGTTTAAAATTATTAGAAAAATCGATAAAAAATATCGAATCGAAATAATATAATAAATTAAATATTAAATTATTTTAAAAATTTAAATTTATGAAATATAAATTTTTTTTATTATATATATTAAATTTTATTTATTTAATATGTAACGTAAAATTAATTTATTATATTTGATTTTATAACATAAAATTACAATTTCGGTTGTGACGTTTTGGCTGGTTTTGTCGATAACCGAGAAGAGACAATAACAACCAATGCTGAGGCCAAGAGCTGCAAACGGCCGCCATCGAATCCCAGTCTCATATTGTTCTGAAACATTCGTACTCCATTTGAATCGGAGAATTGGATTTATTTTTTCCTAAAAATTATATTTTGAAAATTTTCCTGTGATTAGCATATGAACGAAGCAGCAATTTTTTTTTCGTATTTTGATTAATCAAAATTATAGCAAATTGGGAAGTGCAAAGTAAGTTGATCCGATGCATTGGAAGATGATGATGTAACGGTACAGTCCAGTGCGAAAGGCTATGGAACAAGCACTCCATGTGCGCGCAACAGTGACATACACCGGCATCTAGCAGAAACCAGATGCTTGCTCGGAATCCTAGTTCCAATGCTGTGAGAATTCCAGCCGCACATCTTTCCTTGGGACCAGACTATCGTTCTCATCCCAATGCAGGACTCGGCCGACAACTCGATCCCGTTTGATCCAAAACCATGTCCTGATCTGATCCAATCTGTTCACGCCAAACCCGGTTCGACCCGATCCACCTGTAGCTGTAAGAGTTCGATAATCATCACCCGAATAGTTCATACAACTCATCTTTCTCTGTTGGATCACAATCACATCCTTTGATGGTACGATGCAAAGCCTTTTTAACTAGAAAATTAAGAATCAAGATGAGTGGATCCCTATTATATGGTCACAAAGACATAGTGCTGCTATTGAACAAACATGCTAGTCCTTCAAATCTTTTCACCATTAATTGTTAAATATTGTCGCCTGAAAAATATAGAATCGAGTGGGAAACACTCACAAGAAGCTCTGAGCAGTCAATACGTGGCCCCTCTCTGATGAGATGCAAAGGAGTGATCCAAGACTTTCTTTCAGTGGTGTTTTGTCTCCATTGAGAGGGGGCGGATGACAACACCCTGTATTTGAGGTGGGCTGATAGGGATGGCACACCTGCATGCATTATCACCACCCATGCCACAACCAACCAAACCTAGGAAACCATTCCACTGGCATAAAAAAAAATATATACTAAATTGATGTAAAGAATACTACAAAATGCCACAACACTTTAATTATTATAATGTCAAGCGTGATAAATTAGTCTCACATCAGATATTGTATAGATAGGGTTCAATATATATAGTGAAAAAAACTCATATCCCATGAGCTTAAGCTTGTGGGATGGTTTGGTGTTTTACCCGCTATATTATTCCGGTTTGACACTCTTTCGACTCCCCCAACAAATGGTATCAGAGCTTCAGGTTCAAAGTTATGCAAACTCTTAAGACCGAAACTACTATGATGGTGCATGTCAGTTTCTCTTAAAAAAAAAATGAGACAAAAACCCGTTGGTATGGGTGTCACACGATGAAACTGGTCGAGTAAAAGAGTTTTTAATTAAGAGTGTTAAAATTGATGTGGTCAAATCACACCTGAAGAGGGAGATTGTTATAATATCATGTGTGATAAATTAGTTCCACATCGGATATTGGATAGATAGGATTTAATATATATAGTGAAAAAGACGCATATCCTATGAGCTTAAGCTTTTGGGATGGTTTGATGTTTAGCCCACTATAACACTTTTTTACCTCCTCCAACCCTTAATTTAATCAAAGATAGTGCAATACCTCTCTGATCGATGAGATTGTACATAAGTTGCAGGATGCCACAAACTTTGAACAAGAAACACTGCAAGAGAATCTAATTATTTGAAGCAAAATCACATGGAACAGAAAAGAACTGCAACAATTGGATCATTATTTTACTGGTCTAGCATCAGCTTTAGATGATGCACAGACATGCTTTTGAATATTTCCAGGACAGTCTTCTTGTTGGAAGCATCTCATTTTTCCTGTGCGCGAATGCAGATTGGATGTTTCCAACATATACCAGAATTGTTAGATTAAGATTCCACAAAGCAATCAAACTTTGGAGACCAACATACCTGCAAACGATTGTCTCTGACAAAGATTAGCAGCAATTAAACAAAATCAGGAAAGAAGTTGGTCCAAGAAACTAAATCCTCGAGAATCACAGATAAGGGGCCCAGATCAGGTGGCAAAGTTCCATAAAACAAATAGCGAGCTTCTTCCGTTATTCTGTGCTTCAAACAATTAATAACAACAACAAAAAAAAACTAGAATTTACTAATGAACTTTAAACTCATGATGGTGAGCGCAATACATTTTTTTAATCAGAGCTGAATTGTAACACATCATAATGGATAGAAACACTCAATACTGGATTATGGATTGTAAAAGTAAAACCGTGTAATAATGGACTGCAATGTACAATAGCAGATTGAAACACAATATTACATTCTATACTCAACACAAAAAGAAAATGAAAAAACTTGGGTCAGTGGATCATGTGTTGAGTTTAGAAATGGTTCACCACTTAAACCTGAAACTCTAGAATAAGCTGAAAGTAAAACCCCCCAAAAAGTTTCAGTTTCAAACATAGTTTCCATGTGATATTATGATTACAGATTGAACTTAACTTGATGCCCATTCCAAAGAAAGAAAAAACTAAACTTGTTGAATGAAGCAAAAGAAGGCTATTTACAGGAGACAATTTCAGAAATGGAATGTACTCCATATCAAATCATGCCTTGCCTTTTTGAATGAATGTTGTTTCTCCAAGCTCAAGTGACTGAACAAGACCAAAAGAGCATCAACACGTGGAGTCCACCAAAAAAGATTGTTACTAGACAAATCAATGACTTATAAGAAAAAGATGCCATCCCCTATGACTAGCCCTGAATCATTTTCTTCAAGACCTAATCAATGTAATCAAATGTCTATTAACCAGGAAAAGACATTAGCCTCATCATCTCAGTCTGACCTGTGACACTCTCAGTTAACATAAAAGAAAAAATGTAATATGCAAAACATAGAGAATGAAATAGAGAATACCAGCGATGCTAACCAGGTTAACTTTGCAATTATGGGAAACTCTCAATCAAAAGATAACATATATAGCCAAAAATTGTGGACTACCAGGAGCAAAAGGTCAAAGAACATTGCAAGCTTAGGAATATAAGGGCAGTGCTTGCATCTGGCTTACTGCTTGCATGATAAAAGAAGGTCACTGACGACCTTACAAATACAGCAGATCATCAAAATAGAGACTATCAAAGCAATCTTGTAGCCACGGTGAACAGCCCAAGGAGAATCCAATGCAAAGATAAAGTACATGAACCGTTAACCTTTCAAACTAGGACTTTTGCAAGCATTGTTGGACCAATACATCAATATGAAATGCAATGATGCATGCACATTGATGCCTATATATGCCATATAATTGCATGCATAAATAAAGTTATACAACAAACTTTTTTGGTTTTATTCAAGCATCTTCACACCGAATGCTGTTCTGCAACATAAACTCTCCAAAATAATGAGTACCTCTGAATAAAAATTGGTTCTTAAATATTACTACTATGTCCATCATAATCCTTTCTTAAGCTTATAATTTGATTAGTTCAGTCAATTTCTCTATTATCTCACCCATCATCCATAGATTCTGTAATGTTTCAGTTCTATAGCAACCATTGATCAGGACTCGCATAACTACCTGAATTAACCAAGTTTTCTTGATGAGTTCCCAGTCAAGGCAGTCAGAATTCCTATGGCAATGCTAGGGGTTTCAATGCACCTGCCACTGACTACATTTTATCATGCATCAGACTCAAAAATGAAGATTTTCTTGTTCCACTAACTTCTTCGGATCTGCACATTGACATGGAGTATGTCCAGCGAGGAGTGTTCTGAGTTTGACACAACTTTCTGAACACATTTTCACCAAACAACACTCCTTCAATTTCTTCATGTGAATCTTTAACTCTTAATGCACTTTGGAGTGTGGACGATATCTATTCTACCGTATAAAAACCTTCACATTTTCTATAACTAACAGCCCACAGTACGTACTGCACACCATAATAGGTTGCATCCCTAGCTTACTAGCTTTCAATTGTCCTGCATATGTATCTATCAAATTTAAAGAACATAAAGAGGGGAATTTAAAGCAAGTAGTGGAGAGAATAATATACTAAAAGCAAACAAAAGGCAAACCAGTAATACTAGTAGACATTTGTACAAGAAAATGAATTCAAGTAGATAAATTTTAGGTGTTCGATACAAGTGGCTGATGTTCTGAAGAGATGGAAGTACAAATTGGAAAAAAGAGAAGCAATTGAATCCAACTGAATAAAATATCATACCACAACATCTCCACTCATCATCTGCAACTCAAAACAAACTCATCATATAACTTCCTAGTGATGAACTAGGCCATTATCACATGGAAAGACAAATCAAAACAATGATAAGCAATTAATTCTTGAATGAAATAACCCAAGCCAGAGGATTGTGTTTTCCAGATTATCTGCAACTTTAAGCAACAACCTCAGAACCTCTTCATATGGCTTGTAATAAACAAGTGGCAGACATTCTACACAAATTGAAAGAAAAAAAAACAATAAAAAACTAATGCATATACATGGAATTCCTGTGCAAAAATATTGTGTTTTCAACACATCAGCTTCAAGTTTAAGCAACAACCTTTTCATATAATATTAATAGACCAGTTGCTCAGAGGCAACAACTACAGAAATGTTTGAAATTTCTAATCCTAACTAAAACAAAATGTCTAAGGAGCTTATTAACCTCCATTAACAGCCTGTTCCCACTCTGATTTGCGAATGATAACTTATCCTCCAATAATAGTTCAGAAGAGTTTCTCTGACACCACATTATTACAATAAAATGAAAAGTACAATGTTCTGGTTAAACAAAACCCAGATCAACATTGGCTAACAATTGAAAACAATTTGGCTGCCACGCCTTGTATCTGATGGCTGATCACCAAGAAGATATCAGGACTGCTAATAATCAACAGCTGAGGATTGACAAAACTTTGGTAAGCTCTTCTATTTAGGTTGACTTGGACAAAATCTCCTCAGATGGAATCTCAAGAGTCGCCTCAGCGTGTTCTTTACCAGGCTTGATAACTGTAATGGAAAAATGCACAAAATTACCAGAAGTGTTTCTGGAGAAACATGGAATTAGGTTTGTTGAATATGGTTACTTCAAGCTTCCATCAAAAAAGGGAAAACAAATTATATGAGTTTATATGTGAACTATCCAAGGCAAGTTGAAAAACAGCCTGAAGAAAGAAATACATGTTACCATATATGCATCACATAAACAACACGAAAAAGATAGGCTGAAAGGATAAAAAATTAGAGGGTTTATTTATTTTATTAAAATGCAACAGTGGACATAAGTACATGAGTACCACTCCATAAGCCCCACAAATTCACAATTCAGGTAAGAAATTTGTCTTGTGACTTTGGCAGAAACTATTATTCAGTTTCCTGTGACAGAAACTATTATTTCAGTTTTATAACTTAACGATCCTTCATGCCAAATAACCCATCAATCGAGTCACCAGAATAACACTAGTCACATTGTCCCTAGTGTAAGCAGAGAATTATGCTTTTTCCAAAATTGGAATTATAGGCAAAGCAAAAGAACCTATGCAAGTTATCTTTGTTGAAGCCTTAGAACCATTGGATTCCAAAAGCTCTAAAATTACCTAAAGAACACATTCAACAAATTTGCAGGCATCCTAGATGAAACAGAGCCTACTCCCTCAACTCCCTTTTCTTAAACATTGAAACTTGTATACCCAGAATAAAAAAAAATTATCCATTTCATTTTCTAATTCTCTCAGAGAAAGGTGCAGCAATAATTTTGACTAAATAATTTTCTCCGTAAATATTCAAATAAATAGACAGCAATATCATGCATGATGTCTTATTCATTCTACCCATTTTTTGATGTTTGAGCTCTAAAACTTACCCGAACACCATCAAAAGTTAAAGTTTGCTCCTTGAGCTGCTCAACTCCAAGTAATAACTAATAAACTAAAGCTATCAGGAACTTTTGAAAATAAAATTTTCCCCTCAATTTGGGATTTGGGATGGACGATCTCAAGGTTTAGGGTCAAATTATCAGATATAGAGAACAATCATAACTCTTGATACATGAAGTACAAATTAAAAGCTTCATCCAAGTTCCAAAATTCGAAATTTCAAGGGATCACACCATAAATCGGAAGAAAAGTTTCATCACAACCCCAAATACATGATCTATGATCCCTAACGCACTCGGAAAGAGTTGAATTCTAAAGAAAAAGAAGAAGAAGACGGATATATACCGAAGCCACCGGAGGAGCCGAGGCGGGCCTGGACGATCATATGGGAGATGAAGTGGGCGGCCTCGCGGGCCTCGTCGAGGAGGCGCCTGATCTCCGGTTCGGAGGTAGCCCCGCGGTTCTCCTCGAACTTCTTGCGGATCTCAACCGCGGAGCCAGCGAGCATCACCCTGTCACCGGCGAACGACTTCCTCGTCGCCCGAAGCAGCGCCCTGTATGCCGCAAGCGCCTTCGCTGCCGATCCCATCCTTCTCTCTCCTCCCTCCTCTCTTGGGATTCCGAGCGGCTTGCGACTCAACCAATGCCTGGCACGCGATCGGATCCATCTAGGGCCCAAAACGGGCCGGGCTGGTCTTCTTACGTATAAAGGAAAAATGTTGGTTCTTTTTTGCGAAAATATTGTTTGGGGTCATATGCAAATATGTGAAAATAAGAAGTTTTTGTTAAATTTTAAATTTAGTTTGTGCTAATGTCGCTTGTATTGTTTATTTTCATTGTTAATGTGCCACTTTTCCTCTCAAAATAAACAAAAAGAAGATTTTTTTTTTTTTTTGTGTACTTCTAAAAAATTGGAAAATGTATGATATACGTGCAGTAACCGAGAAGCAGTGGAATTTTAAGGCACATACATGAAAATTTAACTTTCACAAAGACATACACCCAAAAATACTAACAAATGAAAAATAAAGAGAGGCCCAGACTACTCCAGAGATGGAAAATAGGCAGATTTTGACACGAGCACCAAGTTTCAAAAGTATTGTTCCTTTTTAATTTTTAAAACAGTAGGAGCAAACCAAACTCAGCACACCCAAACCGTGGCACCAACCACCTCTAAATCCCTGAGAGTTTCCAACCATACAACAACAAGAAGATCACGTACAACCATCACACACCGGTGCTAGTATCAACAATTATTGCATATCAACATGCAGCAAAAACTGTAATTAGATGCCAGATGACTATCTTAAAGGCGCCATCGCTCTCCAATCATGCTGCTTCTTGCGCCTGCCTCTGTAGTGTGATTTCTGCTCTGAGAAGGTGTTCTCGCCAACAATTTCCATATGGTTTGCATCTGTCAATAAAACAGTGTTAGTTGCAGTCTGAAGCATATGTGATTGTTGAATTAGGATCACTGAAAGTGTAGTAGTGCAGTAAACTGCTCTCAAATAAAAGGCTTGATGGACTAAGTTGGTGGATATCAACCAAGAGAAGTGCTTATTCCTCACTGCTCCTGATTAATCGCCTTTAAAATTAATGTGGAGTTGACCGAAAACAACATAACTATAATCATGATCGAATTCCAAGTCACACATATCCAAGCTAATCAGGGTATCAGGGTCTTCCTATTGGGCCATATATAATGTCCTCATATATCTGCTCAGAGAGTCAGCTCTAGAGCAAAAGCAGACACTTTAGTTGGAGCCTTGGAGATAATTTCTTCGCACAGTACAAAAATTAAAGTGTAGCACACAGCGAAGACCTTTTAGGGATTCACATCAGCCATCCAGAAAGACCATGTTAAGCATATTTCCAATAGACAAATCTTATCAAACAAGCAAAACATTTTGTTCATGATAAAACAATAAACTAGCTTCTCACCGCTTTATGAGTGCCTGCATATAGTTCTGAGGCATATAGGACATTCTCCGGTAGGAAAAGCCAGACACCAAAGCTTCATAGAGACCTATAGGCCATCTTAGAATTTAGTGAATGGTCTCAGTTTAAATATGATAAAGCTTAGTTCTTCTTAACTGTATATGATTTGTTTTCTATTCTTCATCTGATTTCTTCGGTAGAAAAAAATCAACGTTGAGGACAATGCCATTTAGTCGCATGCAAATCTAGTGAAAAAAATGGAAGAGTTCAGGGTATAGAAGAAATGAGACAAATAAATGGGAATGATCATGAAAAACAGATATGCGGCACAAAATGGAACGAAAAGGAGGAGCAAGGAACAAAGGGCAACTGAAGCATACATGAAAGAGATAATCTTGAGGAGAATCAACCTTTCTAGTAGTGGTCCATGACAAACATAAATGTACCAACAACAAACAAGCCATCAGATTGGGAACCCACCATACCAATACACATTACAGCATATTGCCTAAAATTCAATGGCAACATTTTTTTTGAAGTAAATTCAACATGGCTACAGTCTTATAAGTCAGAATTTTGTCAATTCTTTTGTCAATTTCTGTAGATTTCACCTTCATACATAACCATTATTTCCTTCAGCTATAGCATATCAAAAGTTAATTTTTTTTGTGCTCACAAATAAACCATATGACTACCAAAACATCCAGGCTCTTTTTAATCTAAAACAGATGCTTCATATTTTTTTTTCACATTTGCTAGAGCCGGTTGCTTCCTTCAAGTCCTGACATTATTTTAAAAACTTGCTGAGCAAAAGAAACACAAGAAGTATTATTTTCAACTGAATTCTAGCCGACTAATAGCTTGTATTGCAGAAATTGGACCATTTCTACAGCAAATAGAAACACTTAAATCAACTCATGAATTCCAAAGAGGACTAAAGATTTCAAAAGAAAAAAGTTAGTCATCTTTTTCAGGGGTTCTCCTCATAACATAAACAATATGGTACCTTAAAATGCTTGAGCTCAGCAATACTGATAATATGTGCCAAATTTTTTAACCAATCTCCACAATCACAAGTTGAATTCAAATATACTATGATGACAGAAAAAGACGAGACCTTTCTAGTTTTTTTTTTTTCTAATTTCACTACCAACAGCTATTAACAGAAAGCATTTAATTCCTTTTTTATCACAAGCATCTCCACAAAGATCACAAACAAAAAACTACCAAAAACACAGCAAAAAAGAACCAAACTTTCCGCAATCAAATTTCAGAAAAGCCTTTAATTTTTAGGAATTCAGTTCTGAAGATCGCGTACCTCCCAAACTATCACCCCAAAAGAGCATCCTGCCATCATCCTCCTCCTCATCGATCTCATCGTCATACCCATGCTCCCCGTCCCCTCGATACCCCGGCTCACTCCCATACCCGGACTCATTCCCCTGCACCTCCGCAGCCCCCGAAGCCCCGCCGGCCCCCTGATACAACCCCGACCCGGAGCTCTCCCTCTCCAAGCTTCCCCCGTTCTCCCTCACCCTTACCTCGCTCGCATCCGAACCCCAGCACTCCCCGCTCGAGTCCGTGCCCCCAGCGGCCAGCGGGAAGTCGGAGCACGTTGCGTACGCCGCCGAAGCCCGCCTGGTGCCGCTCCGATCGCTGCTTCGTCCGGAGACCGAACGGGACCCGCGGCGGCGGCGCTTGCGGGGCGCCCAGAGGAGGGGAGGCAGGGGGTCGTCAAGGATGGAGAGGCGGGAGAGGTCGAGGTCGGCGATGGAGGCGGAGGGGCGGGTGGAGCGGTCGGAAAGGCAGGGCTTTTTGGAGTGGAGGGAATCGGCGGCGAGCTGGAAGGGCTTCCAGGCGTGGAGCTGGAGGGCGCAGGAGTCGATGGAATGGCGGGAGGCGAGGGCACGCGGCGTCATGGCGAAGGGTACGGGGACGGATCGGCTACCATTGATGGTCTTCGAGGTGGGAATTGGGTTTAGGGTTTTGATGGAGGAAGATGTCGTCGGAGACGGGAAGAAGAAGGGACAAAAGAAATGGTGGAGTTAGACGGCGATGGATACTGGAATAATTTTGACCAAATTACAGCTCGTAGGAATAACTACATAAATTGTTTTACTATTATTGCATGTAAGCCCCGTAAATATTCATAATTACGTACAAGTCTCTTAAGCAACTTTTAACACATTGTCGGATTGATCTGAGCTCACATGGAATCTTCAATTTCTCTGCAACACATGTTAAATTTGTTATTATGGTCGTTCACGCCCGCTGCCAAACGGCCGTATGACTCTTTTGTTGCTGTTTTTATAGACGACGAATAATTATTTTTATAATTAATATTTTGTTTCATAATTTTAAAAAATAAAATAAGTCTCGTCGCGAACAAGGGGACGGGTTAAGAATTTAAGCGATATGCGGCACGTCACGTGCGTATCATGAGACTCGCGTGTTTCCATGTGGCGGCGGTCGTTGTGCCATATAGAAACCATAGACTCCGTTCCAGCGCGAAATCCGTGATTCTGGACAGGTGTGTGGTCGCTGCCGAACAACGCCTCTGAATGAATATCCAATTGTCAAGCTACTCCAAATATTAGAAACATTTTCAATGGCAGTCAAACATGAAACAAAAATCAAAACAAATGAGTTGCCGAACTAAATTTTTTTTAAAAAAAGTTGAATTTAGTCGAATTATCGATTGAATTTAGTCGAGATCCGGCGCAAGGAGCAACACACCAAATGTTGACATAGCGGGCGATCCTGCTTTTCCTTCAAGGCCATGGGTTAAACAGTAGAATCACAAGAAAGGCAAATTATCCAGAAAAATTTTACCTCATATCTAGATAACTAGAGAAAAAAAATACGTGCAGCAATTATGCAAGAGAGCAATATTCCCAAAATGAGGGCCATATGGTATTATATAACTTGCAGATTTGAGAGAGCCATTCCAGCCCAAACTCAATATTGGTCCACCAAATTATTTTATCCTTGCCAGAAAAACCAAATATAAGATCCAATAAACAACACCTCATAACTATAAACAATGCAAACTTTTCTATAACCACCGGCAGTCCATCTCTATGGAACAATCCTTAGAATCAAGCTTTATGGGAAGAAGGTTGTCCAAGATCATAACTCTACATAGAGGCATAAGGGCACAGTTTCAACAGAGCTCCTTGCGGAGTGCATGGGCGTTTTCCCCAAACTGCACACGGGAGGGTGGATGCATATGAAAAACATATGTGATGGGCATGGACACCTGCATATGCCTCGCAATGCAGCTGGAGTCTGAGAGCTTGCCAAAAGTTGATTCGTCGAAAGGAAATGACTGATGTAGAAGGAAGAAACTCTCCCTGGCCAATCTTTCCACCTAAAATGAAATAATGGACATCAGTCTTTGGAGATAACTTAATGCTGATAAGTACATAATTGAATTAAAATATTGCCATGCCGAAGTCTTATTTCCAAGATCATGACCACATCAGAAACTGAACAAGCAGTTCACAAATACTCAAATGGGGCATTTCAAAAATATCAAAACACATGGGAATGACCTATCATTGCAACATAATTCTAGCAAAAAAAAAAAAAAAGTTTTAATGTATAAAATGATGTGTAATAGCTTTTCTTTAAGTAGTAGTAATAGGTATCTTAGCTCAAAAATAGCAAAAGAATGTGTTTTCAAGTCTGGTTGCAAAAATTTGCCACAATTACTTGATACTTGGATATGTGATACCCTTGTCTGGTTCTTAATAGCACTGAATTTACCTCTTCCCACTGACCCAAATCTTGGTTCATGACAGAGAGGTATAGACAAAAAGAATTACCAAAACATAAAACACTTCAAAATAAATAAAACCAACACATAGGTTAACTTAGTCATTGGAAATTCGCAGGAACAACACTAGTTCCATGCCTGCTGCCAATAAATAACCTTTCCTAGAAAATTCAGTTTTCTTAAGGTATGGCCTTGTATTAGTTCATAAATCATCAAGAAAATCTTATAGTTTGTGCTAGCAAAATATTATAGTTTGTGCCATTTGAAAGGAAAGGTTGCTGGTTTAAATTCCAATTTTGGTGGCATTGATTAAAGTTTTTAGCCAAAATTTAACATGCAAAATATCAATAAATCAGAATAAAGCTCCTGATGATACCTGCAGTTGTGCAAACTTGATGTTGTTCATTGACACAATCACGCGGATATTGCACAATTTCAAAGCCAAAATTCTGACGGCAATGAAGTCAAAAAAATCCTGTAGATCCCAATGCCGTATTATCCCATCATTTTCTTCGGACTCCACAAACCATAATACAGCCTGCACATTTGTCCATGGGATGCAAACCTTTTCTTTGGATTCCATGATCAGGTGGCAAGGATTGGTCACATTCCACAGCATTCTGACACCACTTGATAACACATCAAAATCAGAAGAATATGCATGGGGTGTGTGATAACTTGATCAAAAAAACTGGTGTCCTCCTTGGAGAAGAATGCCCCTTATATAATGAATACAAGTTGAAGAAAATAAGGCATATCCTAAACAAGGAAAATATTTACAATTATTACAGATATAAAATCAGCCATAGAATCTGCTAACTTTGGTATAAAATCAGCCATAGAATCTGCTAACTTTGGTATAAAATCAGTCATAAAATCTGCTATCTTTGAATGACTAGCTAATTCCTTTGACATCCCCCCTCAAATTGATGCGGGTAAGTCAACAAGCATCAATTTGCTAACAAGAAAGTTATGTCGCTGTCGTGTCATTGGTTTGGTGAAAATATCCGCAATCTGTAGAGTAGTGGAGATATGTGGGAGAGTGATAACTTGGCGATCATAGGCCTCCCGGATAGAGTGACAGTCAACCTCTATGTGCTTTGTGCGTTCATGGTAGACAGGATTGGCTGCAATTTGGATGGCACTAGTGTTGTCAGCATGTAAGGGAGTAGGTTGATCTTAGGTGAAACCAATCTCTGTTAAAAGACCACGTAACCAAATGATTTCTGAGCATGCAGTAGACATGGCACGGTACTCCGCCTCAGTGGATGATTTGGAGACCGAGTCTTGCTTCTTGCATTTCCAAGAGATAAGAGCATCACCAAGAAACATACACCATCCGGTAGTTGATTTTCTTGTGTCCGGACAACCAGCCCAATCTGCATCACTATAGACCTGTAGTTTGAGGGAAGAACCAGTATGAAAGAATAAGCCATGTCTTTGTGTGCCCAGGATATGTCTGATGATGCGGCGGACTGCAGATAGGTGGAGATGCCGAGGGGCTTGCATGAACTTGCTGACAATATGGACAGCATAAGAGATGTCCGGGCGGGTGATAGTTAGATAGATAAGACTTCCAACCAGCTTGCGATATAAAGTGGGATCCTCAAGAAGTTCCCCTTCACCCCGTCGATATTTTACATTAATTTCCATTGGGGTGTCAACAGAATTAGTGTTTGTGAGTCCTACTAGCTGAACCAAATCCATAATATACTTGTGTTGATTCAAGAAGATACCTTGAGGCTGATGATGCACCTCTAACCCCAAAAAATAGGTGAGTGGGCCGAGATCTTTCATGTGGAAAGTAGAGTGCAACAAATTCTGAAGTTTAGATATAGCCTCCATATCAGAACCAGTGATGAC
Organism: Trichopus zeylanicus subsp. travancoricus; assembly: GCA_005019695.1. NCBI lineage: Eukaryota > Viridiplantae > Streptophyta > Magnoliopsida > Dioscoreales > Dioscoreaceae > Trichopus > Trichopus zeylanicus. Next base: position 92,490 of record RXID01012297.1, read on the forward strand.
AATGTCATCCACATAAACAAGAAGAACAACTATGCCCTTGGATGTCCGTTGGAGAAAAAGTGAGGAGTCATACTGGCTTTGTGTAAATGAAAAACTAAGGAGGGTCGATCGAAACTTTTCAAACCATACTCGTGGTGCCTGCTTCAATCCATACAAAGAGCGTTTTAGTTTGCAAACTTCATTAGGGGAAGAAGTGGGCATACCGTAGGGAAGTTTCATGTAAACTTCCTCCTTGAGATCACCATGCAAGAAAGCATTCTTTACATCCATTTGATGTAAAGACCATGATTGTGATGCTGCTAGGGCGAGTATTGTTCGTACAGTGGTCATCTTGGTTATTGGTGCGAAGGTCTCTTCATAATTTAGGCCATACTCTTGCTTGTTGCCAAGAACCACCAATCTAGCCTTGTAACGTTCTATGGATCCATCAGAATGGAGCTTGATAGAAAACACTAATTTACTACCAAGAGGTTTCACAGATGGTGGACACGGTACAATATCCCATATTTGGTTTTCTTCAAGTGCAAGAAGTTCTGTTTCAATAGCTATCCGCCAACATTCATGCTCCATAGCCTGCTTATAGGATGATGGAATAGGAATAGAGGACAAGGTGGCTGTCAAAGATAAAGGAGAGGTGAAACCATACCTATCTGGTGGTTTACGAACTCGAGTACTTTGTCTGAGAGCTGCTGGTGCAGTTGTTGGAACATGATCAGCATTAAGGGAATGAGCTGTAGGGGGCCCGAGAGGTGCTGGAATCTTGCGTCGTTGGTAGACTATGAGAGGCTTTGAAGGCATGGAATCTTCAAAATAATTAGTAAACATTGGCAAAACAGAGAATGAAGGAGAAAGGTCATCTTTGTGTGTGTAAAAAAAATACTGATTTTCAAAAAAAATCACATTTCGAGAAACCCGAATACGTCGTAGGTTGGGATCATAACAAAGAAAACCTTTTTGGTGCACCGAATAGCCTAGAAAAGCACATTGAACAGCTTGAGCTATTAGTTTTGTCCGTTCGTGTGTAGGAAGATGAACATAACACACACAACCAAAAGTACGAAGATTAGAGTAATTTGGGGTATGACCAAATAACCGAAAGAAAGGGGAAACATGATTCAAGGAAGGAGAATGTAACCTATTGATGAGATAGACAGCAGTTGAGAGAGCTTCACACCAAAAACGAGAGGGTACAAATGACTCTAATAGGAGGGTGCGAACAACATCTAGAAGGTGTCGATTCTTTCTTTCAGCCACCCCATTCTGTTGAGGGGTTGAAGGACAAGACCTTTGAGAAATTATACCATTGGTTTGTAAAAATTCTTGAAATAAATGAGACATGTATTCTCCCCCATTATCAGAACGAAGAATTTTGATACTAGCAGAAAATTGGGTCTGAATATGTGCATGAAAAAGCTTAAAGACAGAAAACAATTCATCTTTAGAATGCAGAAAATAAATCCATGTGAAGCGACTATAGTCATCAATAAAAGTGACAAAATACTTGTAATTAGCATGGGAAGTAACTGGCGCCATTCCCCACACATCACTATGTATCAAATCAAAAGGCTGGACTACTTTAGGTGTGTGAGTGGGAAATGGCAGAACTTTACTTTTTCCAAGCCTACAAGAATTGCAATCAAATTGAACAGTACTAAGAGATGGTGACCCTTTATTGCCAAGTAAACCAGAATTTAGCAAAGTATAAAGCACATTAGAGTTTGGATGTCCAAGGCGTTTATGCCATGCTCGGTAATCAACATAAGCAGAATTGCAAGTGATAACAGATGAAGAGGAACATGAAGACATAGGAAACTGAAGAGGAAAAAGACGTCCAATTTTAGGCCCCCTTGCGATCATCTTCCCCGATTGCTGATCCTGCACCACACAACAGATTTAGAAAATTCCACTTTACAATCATTTTCAACTAATTGTCCAACAGAAACAAGATTAGTGGTAAGGTTAGGAGAGACAAAGACATTGGTTATGGATGAAGAAACATCACCAGTGGCAGTGATAGGTAAGGAGTTTCCATCAGCTGTATAAATCTTGAGATTTCCAGGATATTTATTTACATTGGTGAGGAATTTAACATTGTTTGTCATGTGATGGGAAGCTCCAGAATCAAAGTACCACGGTGAAGGTTTAGAGAAAGGTTTACCTGAGAGTCCTAATGCGGAAAATGTAGAAATGATTATTTGCTGAATCATTTCAGGTGTCACAGATTGAATAGGAGCAGGAGCACTTTGTGTCAGATGAGCTTTATCCTCAGAACTACCAGCATTAGAAGAACCAACTGAGACAGTATATGCCGTTCCAGATCTCTTGGGAGGTAGAATGAGACATTCCTTGATAATATGTCCATCCTTTTTGCAATAGTTGCAGAATTTTTTTTGAACAACTTGAAGCATAATGGTCAAATTCTTTACAGCAATAACACTGAATAGTACTCATGTCCTTACCTTTAGACTTACCTCGAGCTATATAAGCCATAGGAATAGAAATGGATTTAATTTGTTCCATAGTGGCTTGAGTGAGAAGCCGTTGTTCCTCACGAAATAAATCATTGAGACATGCATCCAAGGATGGAACAGTTTCTCGATTCATAAGATTAGATCTGGTGCTTTCAAATTCAGATCTCAATTTCATAAGAAATTGATCCCTCTTAGTAGTTTCATGTACAGATTGAACAGAAATAAGACCTTCGGGAGGTAAGGTAGCATAGACAATATCAGTATATTCAGCCCAAAGATTCATGAAGATAGAATAAAAATCTGAGATTGAGAGACTGCCCTGTTGAAGACTTGCTAGCTCGTATTCAAGTTGAAACCGACGAGCAGTGTTGTGTTGACTATAGAGTTTTTTCAGATAATTCCACATTTCAGCTGCAGTTTTGAAGGGTCGAAGATTCAAGATGATGTTGGATTCTACAGATCCTAGAATCCATGTCATGATTTGAGCATCCTTGACTTCCCACTTGGAGTGCTCATCCTTGTCTTTGTCAGGTGCAGGTTTGCTGCCATCAATATGACCCCATAGATCTTTGCCTTTGACAAATATCTTGAAGTGAAATGCCCAGGCTGAGTAGTTTTTGCCATTGAAACGAATCAAGAATTCATGCTTGTCTGAAGACATGAGGCTGAGATAACTTGATCAAAATAACTAAGAATAATGAACTGAACTAAGACTGAGAGAAAGAGACACAGGAGAATTCAGAACTCAAGCTCTGATACCATAATAACTTGATTAAAAAAACTGGTGTCCTCCTTGGAGAAGAATGCACCTTATATAATGAATACAAGTTGAAGAAAATAAGGCATATCCTAAATAAGGAAAATATTTACAATTATTACAGGTATAAAATCAGCCATAAAATCTGCTAACTTTGGTATAAAATCAGCCATAGAATCTGCTAATTTTGGTATAAATCAGCCATAAAATCTGCTATCTTTGAATGACTAGCTAATTTCTTTGACAGTGTGGTGGCAATAATCTTGCATGGGTGCAATGTCTAGAGAGGTTAGAGCAGAAGATCAGATTCTTGTCATTCAACACCAGAACACAGCCATCAGTAGTTACTGGCAACAGTTGCAGGAAGGAAGAGCTGAAACAATTCCATTTTCTTGTGCAAAGACACCACATGATGTACTTGATGTAACGTGTGGACCATAGTCATGTTGAAAGAAACAAGAATATCCACTATGACATCCCTGCTTATGAACAATTGAATATGTACTTAAGACAAACTACTTTGAGTAAGAATTGGAATAAGAGACATACCTAAAAAGGGAATTGGAATAAGAAGCTTAAAGAAGCCAAATTAAGCATCATCATTTTTTGCAACCCATTGGGTTCGGAAAACTTGAAGGAAACTCCACACTTGAACATTGTGTGATAAAGTTGTTGAAGGAGGTCTCACTTGAGTTTTCTAATAGAGCCAGTGTTTATAGCTAATTTCCAAAATCATATCAGATAAATTAAAAGCAACAACCCCAAAGTAGAAAATAAAATAACCAGAGCATCATGAAAATGATCAACATTCTGGAGAAAAAAATCTGGTAGCTGAGTATCCTATAATAAAAAAGACGCCCCAAAACTCTAGATTCTTAACCTATTGACCTAATGATCAACTTCTGAAGAAAAGGACAACTATGCTGTCCATCTAATAAGGTGGTGAAAGATCCACTTTATTAAAAAAAAAAATCAGAAGCAAAAGAAAAGTGTTTGGGTTCAAAATTAGAACTATCCACAGGATGTACCTGTAATGTGAGGAAATACTTGCAAACAGGTCTTTTGGCCTGATAGGAATGAGAAAAGCTACATCAACTTCCCCAGATACATGACCCATTGACGAAGTATCTACATAAAACAGCATTCACCACATGTGAAACAATATTTGCAGTTTCAATCTGGTTTAGAGGTTTATCTTCCAGTTGTTGCAACCGTAACTGTTAAAAATACACAGTAAAAAGATTGGAGGTTTCTATTAGTAATGGAATCATGACACATGATTCAGGATACTAGATATTAGATGAGCTTAAGAGCAATAGAAAATGAGAGATTTATGCACAAGATGGTAAGGAATGGACCCACAATAGATACCTCTTTGATAAGATCTTTCAATTTTTCAGCCATTGTAGTAGCTTTGAAGTCATGGGAAGTAACAAACGGTGTAGAAAGACAAAGACTTCCATTAACTGGTTCACAGTAGCCAACTTCTGCTGAAAGAGAACTTTTACCTTTGTCTAGCTGGGAAGGAAGAAGGCATGTGTGCTTATAGGAATAAGGCTCATAGTAAGACAGAATATCACTCGTTGAAAAAAACTCAGGCCAAAATTTGTGCATTGAATGCAGCATATCCTCATCTGCAGTAAACAATTTTTTGCAAAATAACTACACCATTGACCAGTACATTAAATGAAAGTGCACATTGAACTTACACATTTCAGCAACATTATGTAGTGATGTTTGCACAAGATTATGAAGAGAACACCATTCTTCTTCAACCTTAGGAATCAGCACCTGCAATTCTTTTGCCTCATCAAACTTGACAATTCACTTTAACCGTTCCAAACAGTGCTTATCCTTCAAAAAGAGAGAAAAATACATATAACAATATGAATAAAGATGAACATTCATATATCCTAGCAAACACACCAATTGCTGTAAGACATCATAGAATGATGACCAACACAAAGTCAGGATAATAATTTTGTTGAAGAAAAAACAATTTATTTAGCATCATATTTCAAAGGGAGCACAAATTTGTGAAACAAGTCATATGCATAGTCTCTCCTCTCCTCACTGCTGCTACTTGCTGCAACTCTATTGCCTGCCAAACTGCTTTGGTTCCAATTTTTTACGTTGTTACTTCTGAACTAATAGATTTAACTGATTAGTAGTATTTAGCTATCCAAACTAAACTAAGGCCATTTTGGTCAAAATGGCAGGACCAGAGCAGATTCGACCTAGCCTCCTCACACCAAACATTTAAATCCAGATTCTATGTACTGCCATTAGGGGCCAAAATATGCCCAATCACAACCTGAGTTCTTTATAGCTAGGGAGTGAATCTTTAAGTAATTTGTCAGCTGGTTATTTTGAGAAAATATTGTCCACAGTCATCTAAATACGCCAAAATTATTGTTTGAACTTAATTGTTTTAGGCCTAGACACATCAACACATGGCATTGACAACCATAATATGGGTATGGTGTCCATCAATGTTTCTTATTTACCAAATCTTTCCAAATCAAGAACTTACTAAAATAGGACTTTCTATATCAAGTACTTAAGTAAATAACAGTTATTGCACATAAACAAACTAAAAACCCTCACAAAGAATAAGGAAAGAGGCAATCAAGAGAGCACGAAATTGTAGAAGCCTTTGCTTCAAAGTGACCCTGAACAAGTCAATTCCTAGATTGGTTGTAGGTTTTTAAAATGATCTCCCATGGTTCACTATACTTGTATGATAACCACATGTTCTATAAGGAGAGTAGTTTTATATCATAATTATTCTGCCAAAACATAGATTACATAATTGCTTAATTCTATAAGGAAAGACACTATTAAGAGAGCACAAAATTGCAGAAGCCTTTGCTTCAAAGTAACCCTGAACAAGTCAATTCATAGATTGGTTGTTGGTTTTTAAACTGATCTCCCATGGTTCGCTATACTTGTATGATAACCACACATCCTATAATGAGAGTAGTTTTATAGCATAATTATTCTGCCAAAACATAGATTACATACTTGCTTAATTCTATAAATATAACAGTAGGTTATGACACCAATAAAGAATCATGTTTTATTATTTAGTTTTTCGAATTAGTTATCTGCAGTGTTCTTCAAACACGTGTATTCGGGAATTTTAGATGAATCCACAAGTTTCAAGGATGGATACTCCAGATATGCTGGATGTGTCACCCATCATGCATTCAAAAGATATGTTTGAAGAGTGATAGTTGTTTATTGTAAAAGAAACACATGGGAACATATTTGCTCACTTCTACCTACACAGGGCACTCACTGATCTTGCATTTTTATTTGCATTGTGTTTGTTTGTGTGTGTTTGTATACTTGAACACTTGACAACCACATCCATATCCTAGAAATACTGGTTATCTGAATAAGATTGATTTGTTTTTATGGACCCCACAAACTTTATCCTTAGAACTATTGTAAACATTGTTATGGTAGAGCAAGCACATATGTAATATGTACACTTTTATAATATATTTATGATTAAATAAGGTTAAAGACTTCAACTGAAGCATCTTTTTTGTTTTCTGCGTAAAAAGCTTGCCCACCCATAATAGAGTAGTGAAACACCTGCCTTCAAAGAGTGTATGAAGCTGTTTATGTTGTGCACATGCTTTGGGTGTGAGTGAAAGCACATCTTTCCGTCAAAAGATAAGCTAATAACTTGCAATACATACCATAAATAGACATAAATTGCCCTAAAAAATAATAAGACATAATATTTTAACATCTACTAAAAAATGCATGAAGTTAAATAGAATAGTGCTAGCAAGATTTGTAGTTACATAATTCCGTCATTAAGCTATTGAAAATGAAAGGACTACATAGCAAAAAGAAAAATAACACCTTAAAAACAAGCTGCCAGAATTGAAAAGCACATAGGTTTCCTACAATCGTTCTCTCCTTCTTGCCAATTCTTGCCAATTTGTAATGCACTATCGTTGTTAAGACCATCAAAATAGTTGTCTAAATACTCTGCACACTGCAAAATACATAGAAAAAGATCGGAATTACATTAAAATGGTCCAAAAATGACAAGGCATTCAGTATGTAATAAAGGCATTACCAAAGCCGGTTGGCAAAAAGGTTGAACAATGGGCAATGGTTGGATATCTGTTAATATGCTAATGAGAATTCCTTCTCGAAACATTCCAATCTGACCGAATTTAAGAGCAAGCACAGAAGCATCAAAGTTCACTGACAAACTGTCAAGCACACGACCATAATATGTAGGTTCATACCTACCCCTGTGAACGGAGGAGGGTATTTCCAATGCATGTATGTGAACAAGTAAATCCAATGCATTTTCCACAACCTCAGGTTCAGGTGGATCAAGAACCTTCTGCGACAAGACTAGAAATGACCAGAACTTGAATATTAGATTCAAAATTAACATCTACTAAACAAAAAGAAATAAACTACTACATTATGCTCACAAAAGAGCCACTCTTCATTGATTTCTGCTTGCGAAGTTTTTTATCAGCATCAATACAGAATATTTGTTGAATTGATCAGGAGAAAATATATGGTGCAATACCGATTTGTAATGCCACTCAATGGTGCTGTTTGGTGAAGCAAAGTGACCTCGAGAGAGAGAGAAAGAGCTGTGCAAGATAGACAAGAATCCGACTCAAATTTAGTGTTTCCTTTCGAAAAATCTTTTACCTAATTTGGGTAAGGGCTACAAGTCAAATTGGTTTGTTAGGCACAGGGCAGCATCACATGGCATTGCAAATTGAAATTGCAAACTAGTGTCACACCATATATTTTCTCATTTAACAAATGAGTGGTTGCCTTCAAGCCTGAGATAAGCGACCTGTTTTCTTTACCATTTGCAGATGGTCCTAGCAAAGCTTAACCGCATTTCAGAAGCATTGAATAATATATGATGGTTACTTGTTTCTAAATTGGTGTCAAGTAGACTAAATTATGGTATTTTGACAAGTAACCAATGACCCCCAACCCACCCCACCCACATGGAGATTTTCCACACTTACAAATAGCCTTTCATTTCAATTAATAACAAATGTCACTCTCCTTTTCAAATTAGATAACATTGCATCCAATTGTAGACATTTTGAGGGTACTCATCTTTCGTATTTGAACCAGGCTGACAGACCTCTTAACCTCAGGCAGCAGTTACTATGACACCTGCTTTGTAAAGACTGTGCACATGCAAAAATAGAGGTTACTGGTATTTTAAGAAAATTTGTCTTCACATAAGTCCGTGTGTATGCATAGTAAATTATCCTAAACCTAGGAAACAAGAAATTGAGATTTTTAAGCACTAGAGAGATTCTCCTTTTGATACAGTTCCTCCCAACCCTATTATTACACAAAAAGCCAGTGGTTACTACAAATTAACCCAATTAGAAATTCTAATGGATACCATATACAGATACCTTGCTGTAATAAAGAAATTCACTGACCATAGAACTTCCAACATGTACAACTTAATCATCAGCCTTAAATATTAACACCAAAGAGAACTCCAAAGTTCTTTCTACATTAATTTCCACTGTTTATATATATAAACAATAGTAAAAGAAAGCAAATTCCATGAGAATCATTTAATGAAAGGTGCATATAAGAAAATAGTTCCCAAGCTCATGAATCTTCATCTTGATATAATAGTAAATGTGTAGTCCGCTGGATAAGGTGATTCTTCAGATAGGAATGCTGTTTGCTGAGGCCACAAGCTTTTGAGTGAGATCGTCACAAAAATCATTCCAAATTTAAAAGAACATCATATAAAGTAAAATAGGGAAAGGCAACAAAATTAACAATTTTGGTCATCAGGAAGGCAATAGAATGACACACTCAAAAATGAGCATAGAAAAGAAATCAATGAGGCAATTTTTAATCCATTATGGTGGCTATTAATTGCAACTAGCAAAAGAGAAAAGTTGAGCAAATATGATAAAAGGATAAATCAATGAGGAAAACAGTAGCATTTGAAGAGATTACCAAATTTGGATAGTGGATGGGGAGGATTAAAATAGCTGTGACCTATTTTATCAGTAAAAATGCAAAAGCTAAAAAACAAAGGGAATGGGGTCCAAGATTGATCTTTGAATTAAGAGAACTAAGGGCAGCCAGTTCCACATAGAAAAAGGGTTAGGCACCCTAGACCGCCCAAAGACAGTTGGACAAAACTAGGTCCTTGTGGACCAAAATATGCAGCTCAATTAAAGGTACATGGAATTTGCCAGAATGAAAAGTTGTTGAAAGATCTCGTAAATAATTGTGATTATGTACCATATTTGCTATATTCTATATTTAGAGGTTTATGAGCTGTATTAGTAATCTTAGGAATCACTATTTATTTTCTTCTATATTAGGGTAGTTAGTTGACTAGTATATTTCTCCTTAATGAGGGAGATTAGCTGTCTTTTTTGTTCCTAGTTAAGCTTTGTAAATAGCTGTACATCAATATAGAAAAATTATTCAGCCTTCTTATATTTTTTGTTCACTGTTTTTATGGTATCATAGCAAAAAATCCTAGGTTTGAATCTTTTTTCTTTTTATCTCTAAAATGTCTGAAGTCACGTCTGGGACAAGCCAGCCTCTTCAGCCATCTCAATCCGAATCCCAGAGAAATACATTTGAAAACCATCCCATTCAGATTACTACAATCCGACTAAATAGTGATAATTTTCTTCGATGGTCACAATCTGTTCGCATGTATCTCCGAGGAAGAAGAAAGATTGGCTATATCACAGGTGATACTAAGCAGCCTGACGTGAATGACAAAACTTATGCCATTTGGGATGCCGAAAACTCAATGGTAATGACATGGTTGGTCAATTCGATGACTGAAGAGATAAGTGCAAACTACCTATGTTACTCTACAGCCAAGGAATTATGAGACAATGTTTCAGAAATGTACTCTGATCTTGGAAATCAATCCCAAGTTTAAGAGTTGACCCTACGACTTGGGAAAATTTGCCAAGATGAAGATTCTGTGACAAAGTATTTCAATTCTCTTAAATGGATTTGGCAAGACCTGGACTTATTCAATGATTATGAGTGGAAATCAAATGATGACTGCAACCAGTACAAGAAGATAGTGGATACTGGCTGAATCTTCAAATTTCTTGCAGGTCTAAATGTTGAATATGATGAGGTCCGTGGCTGAATAATTGGAAGAAATCCCCTGCTTCCAATTGGTGAAGTTTTTGTGGAGGTAAGGAGAGAAGAGAGTCGAAGACACGTGATGTTGGGAAAGAAGACTGCAGGTTCAACTGCATCCATGGAAGGATCAGCGCTGGCTATTCCTGAAACTCAAGTAAGCAGTAAAACTTCTCACAACCAGCGTGCAAAAGACAAAAACAACCTGCAATGTGACTACTGTGGAAAGCCACGCCATACTCGCGAAAAATACTGTAAGTTGCATGGTAAACCACCTAATGTTAAGGGAAAAAAATCTGGTGAACATAACACACCGACAGCAAATGAGGCCGAGTCATCTCCATTTAGTAAAGAACAATTAAGTCATCTTCTTAAACTGCTGAAATCTTACTCATCATCTAATGCTCCTATCGGTTCTATGGCACAAATAGGTAATAATTCTTTGGCTTTATTTGTTCTAGGAAGTACTACTCCTTGGATCATAGATTCAGGAGCCTCTGATCATATGACAAGCTGTTCTCAATTGTTTGATTTGTATTATCCATATTCCGGTTTCGAAAAAATCAGAATAGCTGATGGCAGTTTTTCACCTATTGCAGGCAAAGGAAATATTAAAATTTTAGAAAAAATCTCTTTGAAATCAGTTTTACATGTTCCAAAACTTGCATGTAATCTTCTTTCCGTTAGCAAATTGTCTAAAGACTCTAATTATTCCATTATTTTTTCTCCTTCCAATTGTATTTTTCAGGACCGGACCTCGGGGAAGATGATTGGAACTGCTAGAGAAATAAATGGACTATACAGTAATGATGGAACTGGTTCTGGGAATAAAACAGCTCATGGATTAGGTAGTACAAGTTCAAGCTTTGTCTATGATCAAGTTATGTTATGGCATAAAAGATTAGGGTATCCTAGCTTTCCATATCTCAAATCTTTATTTCCTGAATTATTTAAAGGTATTGATTGTTCAAAACTTCATTGTGAAGCTTGTAATTTAGCTAAAAGTCATCGTGTTTGGTTTCCAATAAAATCATATTCTGCTTCAAAACCATTTTATTTGTTGCATAGTGATGTTTGGGGCCCATCCAAAGTTAACACACTTTCTGGAAAAAAATGGCTTGTAACATTTATTGATGATCACACACGAGTTTGTTGGGTTTATTTGTTGGAAAAGAAATCTGAAGTTGAACAACGATTTAAAGATTTTTTCCACATTGTTGAAAATCAATTTCAAACAAAAATTGGCATTCTAAAAACGGATAATGGGACTGAATATTTTAACAAATATTTGAGAACATTCATTTTGGAAAAAGGTATTTTGCATCAATCCACTTGTCGTGACACACCACAATAAAATGGTATTGCTGAAAGAAAAAATAGGCATTTACTTGAAGTTGCCCGGGCACTTATGTTTTCCATGAATGTTCCTAAATATCTCTGGAGTAATGCACTCCTAATCTCTTGTTATTTAATAAACAGAATGTCATCTTGAGTTCTGAAATTTCAAACACCTTTACAAGTTTTGAAAAATTATTTTTCCACATCTAAGATAACAGCATATCTCTCTTTAAAGGTTTTTGGATGTGTTTGCTATGTGCATGTCCCTAATGTGTTTCGCTCAAAACTTGATCCCAAAGCTGAAAAATGTGTTTTTATTGGTTATGCTTCTAATAAACGTGGGTACAAGTGTTTTAATCCAGTCACAAAGAAATTTTTTGAGAGCATGGATGTCAGGATTGTCGAGGATCACTCTTTTTTTCAAAAACTTTTCTTCAAGGGGAGAACTTAGTTAAAGAAAATAATTTTTGGGAAACTTTACCAATTTCTTTAACTAATTCTGATATGGAAACTAGGGTTAGCACTATTAATCCTACTTTGCCAGATGTTACTTTATCAGAGGCGGGGAGAAGTACTTCCAACGGATCATAATCCAGTGGATCATAATCCTCAACATGAGCTGCAGGTTTATACTAGGAAGAAATTCCATAAAGTTACTACAGCCCCAGTTATTCCTTCAGCAGATGTTCAATCAGCTTTGCCGAATAATGTCCTACAACTCAAAGTAACCTTCCCTCTACTTCCACTCCTTCTGATCTTGATCTTCCAATTGCTTTAAGAAAAGGAATCCGAACATGCACTAAACATCCTATCGCACACTACTTGTCATATGAAAAACTGTCAAAAAATCATAGAGCATTTGTGTTTAGGATTTCTAATATATTTGTTCCAAGAACTGTCCAGGAAGCATTAGGTGACCCAAGTTGGAGATTAGTTGTGATGGAAGAAATAAATGCTCCTAAAAGAAATAACACTTGGACTATTATTGATCTACCCAAAGACAAAAAGACGGTTGGGTGCAAATGGGTGTTCACGGTGAAGTTTAAAGCTGATGGAAGTGTGAAGAGATATAAAGCAAGCTAGTAGCAAAAGGATTTACTCAAATTCATGGCATTGATTACCAAGAGACTTTTGCTCCTGTTGCTGAAATTAACTCTATTAGAGTACTTCTTTCTCTTGCAATTAACTTCAACGGGCCACTTCATCAATTTGACGTAAAGAATGCGTTTTTAAATGGAGAATTGCAAAAAAAAGTATATATGGACCTACCACTCGGATTTGAAGAAAAACTTGGAAAAGGCAAAGTGTGCAAATTAAAAAAGTCTCTATATGGATTAAAGCAGTCTTCTAGAGATTGGTTTGAGCGTTTTGGTGATGTTATCAAGAGACATGGTTTCTCTCAAAGTCAAGCTGATCACACCCAGTTTTTCAAATATTCCATCAAAGGTAAAGTAGCTATTTTGATAGTGTATGTAGATGACATAATCATGACAAAGGATGATTCTCTTGAGATTAGCAACTTGAAGAAGAAACTTGAAGCCGAATTTGATATTAAGGACTTGGGAAAGCTGAAATATTTCCTCGGGATGGAGTTTGCAAGGTCCAAGGAGGGAATTTTTGTCAACCAACGCAAGTATGTGCTTGATTTACTCAAAGAAACGGGAATGACAGGTTGTAAGGCAGCAGATACGCCAATCGAACCTAATGTGAAGTTGAAAACAACAGCAGCTAATGAGGTAATGGTCAAAGAACGTTATCAAAGATTGGTAGGGCGACTAATCTATTTGGCTCACACTCGACCTGACGTAGCTTTTGCAGTGAGTGTTGTGAGTCAATTCATGTATTCACCTGGACCTACTCACTTTGAAGCCGTATTCAGAATTTTGAGATACTCAAGAGAACTCCTGGAAAAGGACTTTTGTTCAAAAAAGGAGAACATCTTCTGATAGAGGCCTACACAAATGCAGATCGGACAGGAGATGTAAATGATAGAAGATCCACCTCAGGTTATTGTACCTTTGTAGGCGAAAATCTGATTACTTGGAAAAGTAAAAAACAAAGTGTGGTGGCAAGGAGTAGTGCTGAAGCAGAATTCCGATCTGTGGCACATGGATTCTGTGAAGTGTTATGGATAAAAAGACTCCTAGAAAAATTGAAGATTCCTATACCAGCACCTATTAAAGTTTACTGTGACAATAAGGCTGCAATCTCTATAGCTCATAATCCAATTCTACATGACAGAACAAAAAATGTAGAAGTTGACAAACATTTCATCAAGGAGAAGATAAATAGTGGTGTGATATGTATGTCCTACATACCCACTGCTAGCCAAACAGCAAATATACTAACAAAAGGTCTTCCCAAGGTGCAACACGAGAATCTAGTTAGCAAGCTTGCCATGAGTGACATCTTCATGCCAGCTTGAGGGGGAGTGTTGAAAGATCTCGTAAATAATTGTGATTATGTACCATATTTTTTATATTCTATATTTAGATATTTATGAGCTGTATTAGTAATCTTAGGAATCACTATTTATTTTCTTCTATATTAGGGTAGTTAGTTGACTAGTATATTTCTCCTTAATTAGGGAGATTAGCTGCCTTTTTTGCTCCTAGTTAAGCTCTTTAAATAGCTGTACATCAATATAGAAAAATTATTCAGCCTTCTTATATTTTTTGTTCACTGTTTTTAAAAGCAATTTGTCTGCTGCTCAACTCATGTTACCAGGCTAGGTGCCCTAAACCAGATGGAAACTTAACTGGACATCAACAGACCTACCTCATAGTTCATAGGTTCACATAGTTCATGGCTTCCAAGCTAACTAACAACTAAACCACCTTAAACTGAGCTATATCTCAATGCACAGTGATAGGCCTGTCTGTAGTTCATGGTTTACCAGGCGAATTGGAAACCAGTAATCATCTAACTATTGTAGATTATAGTAAAGATTATGTCATTCACAGTAATCATCATACTTGACCAAGAACTACTGATTGGAAACTTTAAGTATTGCTTTTCTGTGAAAAATGAGGTTCAAAATAACAAGAAACAGTAAAAAATACCTTTTGGATCATTGATAACTTTAGATTCTGAACAACTGATCATAAGCACTTGCTGCCTCAGTGATAGTCTCAATATTGCTGGATATTCATGATCTTTTAAATGATTGTAAAATTGTCCAGTCACCAAGCGATATATCTGGCCATCACAGGTTCGACCAGTCCTTCCTCTGCGTTGCTCAGCCTGCAGAAAGTTGTTTAAGGTCAATTAGGTTTTGGAGGTAGAATTTTGAATCATGAACAGCATCTTTTGCATACATGAGACTTAGACACCCACACAAGCTCTGCTGAATCCATCTTCCTGTTGTGGTCCCAATATACTTGCAAGGATCTGCATGAATCAATGACAAAGGCTACACCTGGAATTGTGACAGATGATTTTGCAATATTTGTGGCTAGTATCACCTGCATTACTTTTCTTAAGAAAATCAGTTTTTATCCCCAAATAACTGGTTTAGAAAATTCAACCATTTATAAGAACTAAATACTGATGTATTGTTAGCTCATGCACTTTGCCAGTCGAACAGTTAATTGGACGATGTCATAGAAGGAACTCAGCAATTGGTGCAATATCAATTCAGATTCTGTTTATCTGACCTTAGTCTGCAGAACACTTCTAATGATTAACTGCCCCATATAATACACTTGACAAGAAGAGCTTATGTTACAAACAGCAAAACCATAAGCTATAACATGCAAAATTAAATTATTACAATTGAAAAAACTAGAGAGATGAGCCAGTATACAAGATGATTTTATGAATAATAATGTTCAACGAAGTGAATCTTGCTCACGGAAACAAGGAATGGTTGTGACTGGAAATCTGACCGACTGACTCTTTTTTTTCCATTTGTACTATAAAAATGGCACATTTTTTTTTCAACTACCATTCATCTCTTGACAGTTTTGTCTTTCAAATTTCCTTAAATAATAGAAATCAAAGTTCTGATTTTTCGGTCCCAGAGAACCCAAATATTTTTGTTGATCTTTTCAAGAAAACCTTAAATATCATGCTTCTGTTTAGGAGACTATTTAACTGAAATTCTGATATCTAATAGAAAAACATTTTTGATATCAAGTTATTCTAACTCAAGATTATAAAAAATAACTAAAATAAAAAATAAATAGATGTGGCTTTAACTATAGGAGAAAATTTTTTATTAATGTCAATATTCTCCTTTTATGAATATGTTTTTGTAAATATACGGGTCTTGAATTTTGCACTTTCCATCTCAGAAGAATCCTTTTTCTTTCGAAATACTCACTTATAACCAATTATTATTTTACTTTTGGGTAATTTCACTTTGACTCAAGTATGATTTTTTTTAAGATAGTTTATCTCCTCGCTTATGATAAGTTTTTAGTAATCAAAATTCTTACCCTACATTACTTTTTTATAGGAAGAAGAATCACCATTATCACTAAATAAAACGAAAGCTACGATGTCTTTGAAATCATACTTTTTAGGTAGTTTTATATTTGTTTGAGATCTTCAAAGTGGAATATTATCAGAAACTTCAACTTGACTTTCATTTTAAGACTTAGAATTCTCTTGAGAATTTAACACACCTTGAATATTTTTTTGTAAAGAAATCGCAGGCTCTACTTCTACCTAAATTGCAATAGTGAGACTTTTATTCAGAGATTTTAATATAACACTTTCATCAAACAATATATTTCTCTCAATAATTACATTTGAAATACTGAGATTCCATAAATGATAGCTTTTGACTCCTTTAGTATAACCAAGAAATTTTTTTTTTTTGAAATGTGCATCTAATTTATCTTTCATAACATGCATATAAGTAGACAACCAAAAAATTTTTTAAAAATATAATTTATATGCTCACTAGTCGATATCTCTTCAAGAGTTTTACAACTAATAAATATATAAAGAGAGTGATTCATAATGAAGTATATTGTGTTGATTGGTTCTGCCCAAAAAATTTTGTCAAGGTTGGCTACACTAAGTATACTATGTGTTTTTTTCAATAAAGTTATGTTCATCTTTTCAACCACACCATTCTCCTGAAATTTTTCTAGGATAGTGGCATTCAATACCTTTATCTTTGTAGAAATTAAAAAAATTTATTGATTTATACTCCCTTATTATTGTTGCTTATAACATATTTAATTTTCACTACTTAAAAATAAAAAATTCTTCGACTTTGTGATACAAAAAATCCATAATATTTATATAATAATTATCAATAAAAATAATCAAATAACAAATATCATATTTTAATAGAATAGGAGAGTACTACACATCAAAATAAATATAATCAATCAAGTTTTTAGTGCAATAAATACTGATGTTAAATTTTATCTTGGATTATTATTTACCATAAAGATAATGCTCACAAAAGTCTAATTTGGTCTTTCAACTATTTTCTTTTATTAAACTTAGTCAAACTTTCATTACTCATATACCCGAGACACATATGCTATGAGTGAGTAATATTAAAGAACCTTGAGAAACTACTACTCTTCTTTCAATAATTTTTTTATTAACTCATACAAATTTTTATGCTTCAAGCTCTTCATCACTATCAATGAGCCTTTAGCAACTTCTAGAACTCTACTTTTAACAAAATATTTACAATCAGTAAAATCTAAAGCACTTAAAGCAATTTTTTTTTTCAAATTAGAAACATGTCTAATGTTAGCGAGAGCCCTAATAATATTATCAAATCTCTTAATTTTGATTTTTCCAATTTTGACAATTTTGCATGAATTATTGTTATTTATCAAAACTAAAACTATCATTATAAGACTTGTAGTCATCAAATCAATTCTTGTTAGAACATATGTGATAAAAACAATCAGAATCAAGAATCTAAATACTATTGTAATGATCAAAATTAGAATTAATAGGAAAAATATTACTTTGATCATCATCAAAACTCTCTTTAGCAATTGACACTTGTTCTTTGACTTGTTTTTAAATTGAGATTCTTTCTCTTTCTTTGCTTTGATCTTTCTTTGGCATGATCTCTGACGATCAGTGCTTATGAGTGTGACTCATCCCTTTCAATTTTTTTCAAATATTCATTAGATAGAAGAATAATACAAAAATCGTCCAATTTTAAATTCTTATCATATATGGGAGTAGTTTTCAAATTTTCAAGAATAAAAAGTAGATACAATAATAAAATAATTATTTTCTCTTCATCTTCAATTTTGATATCAATATGTAATAATTGAAAGATTAATTTATTAAAGTATAGAGATGATTAACTATATGTATATCTTCTTTCATCCAAAAATTAAAATATTTTTACTTTAAGTGAACTTGGTTTTGTAATAAATTTACTTCTATATTGTTTCTCCAACTTTTTCTAAGTTTTAAAGGTGAAGTTTTATCTAAAAAAAGATAGAATATCTTATCAATGAGACTGAAACAAGCCACTAATTCACTTTTTAATATGAATTCTTATTTGATTAGGATTTTTTGAAAAATTCATATTCGAAACATGACTCAGTCAACAAATTTATGCCATCTCTAATTTATTTAATTTAAAACTATGACTAATTAATTGCAAATAAATTGAGATGATCTAAAAGCAAATTGTGGCCCCTTTGGTTCCAAAAAAAATATTATTAGAAAGCTAAAAAATTGCACACATACTATTTTAAAAGGCTCAATTACATATAACTCCTTAAAATTTTATTAAATTACATATTTCTTCTCCAAACAGAAAAAATTATATATAATCTCTTGAAATCTTGCCAAATTATATATTTTTCTTGAAACTTGAAAATTTGTATATAACTCATTGAAAATTTTTTCAAATTATATATTCATCCTCAAAACTTAAAAAATTATAATTTTTCTTGGGTCACTTGATATATTAAAAAAAATTTTGAATATAAGTTTATCATTAGAATTAATAATATTTAGAAAATATATATTATTTAATATTATTTAGGTTGAAGTAAAAAAAAAATACTTCCAATAGTATGTAAATTAATATAATAGAGAACACAAGTAAAAATTAGCTCTATATCTGGTTTATGTCGAGCCTTAAGTATAACCTAAATTGAGTTTTAGTTTTAATTAAGATTAAATTGAAATTAGTTTAAACTAGGTTATGACCAAATTATTATTTTACATCTCGAGTTTAAATTTAATTCAAGATCAGAATGAAATGAATTTAAACTAAACTAAGAAAAAAATAGTTATTTTATATCTTGGATTGAAATTTAATATGAGATAAATATTTTAACTGAACAATAGAGAGTTTTTTAAATAATAACCCTATCAAAGTCTTTTCTAACTAAGAAGTATGTTTGTCTTTTTATTTCAATCTAAATAATATTAAATGATATATATTCTTCAAATATTCTTGATTCTGATAATAAATGTATACATGATGAAATCTTTACAATATATTCAGTAATATAAAAAATATTTAATTTTTAAATTTGGAGGAGAAATATGTAATTTGAAAAAATTTGGAGGAGTTATATGTAATTTTTTAAATTTCAAGAAGAAACATATAATTTGACAAATTTTCAAAAAATTATATATACTTTTTTAAATTTTAAAAAAAATATACAATTGAATAAAATTTTAAGGAGTTATATGTAATTGGCCTATTTTAAAATTAAATTTACGCATAACCTCCACAAACTCATGAAAATTGTACACATGCCATATTGTGTAACTTATATTTGAAGTGTAAATTAAATGGTAAAAAAAGTCAATATTTTTCCACCCAATCGTATTTTGACTTACGAATCAAACTCAATAAAAAGCACCAAAAATTATCTAATCTTAGGAAAAATGTAAAAATAATTGGATGAATAATACAGCAAAATTTACCACTCAATTTATATTACATATTTGAATAATGGCTAAAATGCATTGCGTGCAATATAATTTATTGTTGAAAACTTCATATTTGAATATAATGCCATTTGCAACCAAAATATATGCCTATCAAGATATATATATTTTTGGTGGAAAGAACACTCAAATTTCTAATTTGTTAAGGGTATGTATGCAAAAAAACCTGACCTAGGCATCCATCTAAGGTTAGGGTGAGAAAATCATTTACTATACTAATTTTATATATTTTAGAATCGAAATTAAATTTTAATTTTTAAAAAATTAAGAATCAGAATTATATCGATTCGGGTTAAGAATTGATTTTCGATTTTGTTTCTAAATTGGTTCTAAATCAATTCTAAAACCGGTATACTAATTTTTAAATTATTAATTTTAAAATATTATATTTTATATTATAATTCTATAAGAATTTAATTTTAAATACATAAATAAATAATTTGCCTATGTATTATTCATTATAATCCTATAAAAATTTAAATTTTAAATATACTAACATATACATAATATAAAAAATTTATATTTTAAAATATTATATATATATATATTAATATATATAGCTGATACGATTTTAATTTATTGATTTTTTACAAAATATAAAATCGAAATTATATCAATTTATTTTGAGAATTGACTGATAAGGTTAATATATCAATTTTTCGATTTTTTTACTCACCCTCGCGCCACTGTAAATGGATTTGGATCTACAATCTTCGTAAAATGGATTCGGATCATTGAAAGTAGACCCGATCCGCTCAGTATTCGATCCTTTCTTTGACCTATCCAGATAGAAGAAGGAGAAGGAGTTCGCCGGAGATCGTCGGAGAAGATGGCGTCGGGATGGGGGATAACGGGGAACAAGGGGCGGTGCTACGACTTCTGGACGGACTTCAGCGAGTGCATGTCCCGCTGCCGCGAGCCCAAGGACTGCGCCCTCCTTCGCGAGGACTACCTCGAGTGCCTCCACCACTCCAAAGAGGTACCATTTCCTCCTTCTCCAAAAAATGCTAGTTCCGATCCCTATCTAGATTCGACAAATCAATAATCAAAAACTAGATCCTCCGATCTCATTTGTAATATTGCAAATTGTTGTGTTATTTTATGCTCCATTTCTGTGTCGCGCTTGAATCGAGATTTTCTCAGTCTATATTGCTGAATTCGAGAATAGCTGATAAAATCTCCCCCAAATTTGTGTCTGTGGATGAAATAGATCCCTTTTACTCGGTGCAAGTTGCTAAAAATAACTGATGAAGCCAAAAAAAATCCATCATTGAATTTTTTTGAAGTTCAATGGACCAATTTAAGCACAATTGGATGATTGGTGCAAGTTAATCTAGTATCAGTTATGATCAGTAGATTGGGCTTTGCAGGATATGAATGCCGGGTAGTTAACCGTATGGATAATATTGATGATTAATCAACTATGTGGATCTTTTGAAGTTTGGACGCCCTTGTGTTGGAGGAATTGGCATGAAGGTTCCTTAAATGATTACCTTGAATTCTAGTTCTCATGTCTTAGCATATGGGTGCTTGTTGGCATATTCTGATGCTAAACTTGGTTGTACAGCCAACTATAAGATGAACAAGGGCAGAAGCTTCTTTTCTATTCTTTATGGGTTTTAAGTGTGGAAATATTTTCCAAATTGACTTTGGTTTTTAATTTTAGCGTCTTTTATTTTTGTATCTGTAAACCTTTTTCCTCACGCGCCATTCAATAGTAGAAAGCACAAAGGAGATAGCAGGTCACCATGAGCTTTATTCTGAGATGGCTTAACTACAACTTGACAAAAGAAACTCAGTGTGACGAGATGTTAGTGTTGAGCGACATGGTAAATGAAAAACATGTAAGTAAATTGGTTGAGACCTGAGGGCCATGTGCTTGGAAGTCTATAACGAGCAGTGGTAGGCATTTTATTGGCATTGACTAGGAGGAACTGATGATATTTTGGCGATTGAAAAAGCCAAGATGCTATTTGAGAACCCCCAACTTTGAAGCTAATGTTCTACATGCATGGACAAAGTTATTTTGAGCCTGTGGACAGAAATCAAATCAGTTCCTTTAGAAAACAATAGCAAGGTCATGAAACTTAGGAAGTGTATGTATTGCTATTACCAGAAGCTCTTTTCTTGGTTTCCAAAGTAGCTCCTATAGTCGTTCCATTTAGCATTCAATTTTTTTTAGCTGTTGAGTAGGTTGAGAACCAACCTAGTAAATACTGTTTTTTCATATGGAAACAAGATGGCAGAAAGAAAAATAATCGATGTTGCTGGAAGAAAATCAAGAGGTACTGATGCCGCAACTGGACCAGCCTACATAGCATAGTTGCCACTTGGCCCTCAATATCATGGATTTGTGTTAGCATCTCCAGTACCAACTTGACCTCTCACCTACAAGGCCTTTGCGACCAAGCTAGTGAGATGGCTTCCGATGTACATCAGAAATTGCAACTTCCCAGCTGAAACCAGCTTTGAAGAGATGATGCAGGCCTGAGACCCTAATGTAGGACAACTACATTTTTTTTACGGTAAAATTAGAGATCCAATCTAAGTTGAATTCCAACTCCAATTAGGATTAGTTAAGATTCGTACTGGTACAATCCGAAAGTTATATCTCCTAAGATATTGATCCAAATCCAGCAAATAACGATTCGTTGGAAAGCTGAGATCGATTCCTACAAGTCTCTTATTTACTATTTTGGATAATTCGGACTTTGTATTAATTAAAATTAAGATTTATTTATCAGTTCAAGTCAATAACAGTCATAACCCAATAAGGAATATAATTTAGATATCTTTATTTAAGGTATGTTAAGTAGAATTATTAGTGGAATGTAAGTCCTATTTTTACTTTACACTAAGTATGACTCTAAATTTATTAAAGGACTATATATATAGTTTAAGGTTGTAACCAAAATTTTTTTTTCTATTATTAATATTATCTTATTTTAGGTTTATTCTCTTTTTATTTTTTTTATGGATTCAAAGATTTATCGTTGAGAGAAAACGATGATCTTCTCCCTATCTCTCATCCTCTCCCTCGTTGCATCAAGAAGAAGACGATGATCTTCTTGCTACCTCTCGTGCCTCATCTCCCGTTGCATCAAGTGGATTTATCGTGGTGAGAAAATAGTGATATTCTTTCAACCTCTCGTGTCCGCTCCTTCTGCATCAAGAGGATTTATCATTGTGAGAAGACTGTGATTTTCTCCTTATCTCTCGTGTCTTCCCTCACTGCATCAAGAAGAAAATGGTGATATTCTTTCTACCCCTTGTGCCTCTCTTTCTACTGCATTAAGTGGTATTAGAGTAACGTTATTTCTGAGTTTAACTCCATTGATCGTAGTTGATGACAACAATTCCAAGGACGGTGATTTAAAAGATTATCAAAGTCGAGATTTAATCAAATAAAGTTTTCTTACTTCTATCATTATGAAATATGAAGCTTTGAAACAGATTGAAACTAAGAACCAAATTCATCAATTGATCGTCGAAGATGCTTACAGTCCGATGTCTTAGAGATCAACATACGAAACTATTCAGGAAAATCAAAATCTTGATGTGGTGAATATTCCATATTTTCATGATTATGAGAATTTGTTTATTTGGATGGATAAAATTGAGAAATACTTTAAGCTTATGGAGATTTTCAAGAGAAAAAAGTAAAAATTGTTGAATATAAGCTTAATGGTTATGTTTTATCTTAGTGGGAGCAAATTCAAATGCAAAAAACACGTAAAGGCAAACTAAAAATTTGTTCATGGTCGAAGATACTTAAACTATTCAATATAAAGTTCTCAAAAAGGGATCAAAATCAAGTATGACAAATCTCTTATCCAAGAGCTCATGGCATTGAAATCAATAGAGACAACCATAAGATATTAATTCCACATTGTAGTAACTTTCCTTTAGTATTGAATTATCAAGTCGAAGAAGATATTATGGATTGTGTGAAAAACAAACAAATTAGTGAAGAATTTATTGAGGATCCCAAAAATTCTTTCTTTGATGAGTTACAAGATCATACAAAAGTGGATTTAGATGTTATAGAAAAGTTTCGAGAAATTATCGATAAGAATTCATATGGATCAATTAACAATCTTTAAAGGCTGCGAGGAAGAGTTTTCTATTTGTAAAAATATTGACTGTGCTACTCAAGATTATTTTTTGAATTTATTAAAAGCCAACTCTCTTGAATAACGGGAGGAAATTCCTACATGAATTATCACTATACAAGATTCAACATTTATAATAAAATACTTAGATTATTATAGTAATTGTTAGCAAACTTATGAAAAATACTTTTATTATATGACAACAAATTATAAGTTGGTGTGTACAAAAATTTTATTTCTAATAACGTCGAACGAAACCCTACAAAAGTTCAAGTGGTTGTAACAAAAAAAAGTAGGAGATCAAAGTACTAAAGATATTAATCAAAAAAATTTTATTGGTTTACATCATCAAATTCGATGTAAGAAAGTATTTAATGAGAATATAACTGCAATAATAAAGCGTTCAAGTTTTGACTTAAGGACAAATCTTTTATAAGTGGAGGGGTCTGATGTAGAATAACTATATCTTTTTTACAGTAAAATTAGAAATTCAGTTTAAGTTGAATTCCAACTCCAATTAGGATCCGTCAAGATTCATACAGTTACAGTCTGAAGGTCATATCTCCTAAGATATTGATCCAAATCCAGCAAATAACTATCCGTCGGAAAGCTGATATCGATTTATACAAGTCTCTTATTTACTATTTTGAATAATTCAGACTTTGTATTGGTCAAAATTAGGGTTTATTTATTAGTCCGAGTCAATAACAGTCTTAACCCAATAAGGAATAGGATTTATATATTTTTATTTAAGATTTGTTAAGTAGAATTCTTAATAGAGTCTAAGTTCTATTGTTAGTTTATAACAAATAGGGTTCTAAGTTTATTAGTGTTATGTATACAGCCTAAGGTTGTAATAAAAGAAAAAAAAAATTTTATCAATAATATTATTTTATTTTAGGTTTATTCCCTTTTCATCTTCCTTCTGGATTTAAAGATCTATCATTGTGAAAAGACGATGATTTTCTCCCTATCTCTCGTGTCCTCCCTCGCTGCATTAAAAATAAGACGATAATTTTCTTCCTACCCATCGTGCCTATTCTCCTACTGCATCAAGTGGATCTATCGTGATGAAGAGATGGTGTTCTTCTTCTTACCCCTCGTACCCCCTCTCCCGTTGCATCAGACCCTGTATCTTTCTGTTATGTAGACAGCTGAGGTATGGATGCATATCACATCTGTTGCCATCTTCAAGATAGACGTCATTATGATTTGACCTGGGTTAGCAACCGTTGGTGGCACAGCAAAATTGACTTAAAATTCAATAAGGAAGCAAGCAAGCAATGCAATAGCCCTGAATCTCCGCTTCAGATCTTACCACCAAACTGACCTTCTGTGCTCTTCAAAACCTTTTCCAATTCGACAAAATGGTAATTTTCAGTGTCATTTGAGTAGGTGAGGAGTATCAGGCTTTCATCTGATTTCAGTGTCATTTGAGTAGGTGAGGAGTATCAGGCTTTCATCTGATTTGTTGTGGATTGGATGATGGATAAACCGACCCATGCCTTGCCCAAACTATCAAGTTCCAGCAGCTGCTTGTTGGACTTGCAATGATGCATCAAAGATATTCAATTTTCGTAATTCAACCAAAAAAAGTAGTTGCAGCCAAAGCCTTATTTATAAGCTGCTCTTTATCACGCTAATCCGAAAGGTTGAAAAATGAGTTTCTTTTTACCAGCTTTCCAAAAACTTTTTGCTCGAGCTTTATCTTGCTAATTTCTTGAAGTAACCATGAGCTGAGCTCATGAAGAACCCTGGTAAGCACCACATTGGTGAAATTCCTAATAATGAGAGGGCAGTGCATCAGAGATATGAAGAACTCTTAGTGTGTTGTTTTTATTCTATGTGATTTTTATGTGGACAAGCAGGAGGAATTCCCCATTTTATGATATTTTTTTACTCTACTTTTGGAATAGTCTAAGATTTGATGACTGCTGGTTCTGTATCTTTATTTCATGTAGGTTGCATTACTTATTTCTGGATACAGTCCTTGTCTAGTAGAACATTACAACTAAATGAATACAATCTTCTTCTCAACATATATGTGGGAGTGTCTTCTGGTATAAACACGTGCAACTTTTCAATGTTACTGCAGTTTCAACGGAGAAACAGAATCTACAAGGAAGAGCAGCGTCAAATAAGAGCAGCTGCAAGGAAGGCTAAAGAGGAGGCTGAGGGCACTGCTGGAGCCACCCATCATTAGGGCCTCATCCCAACAACACTCTCATAATTAGCCTAAAAAGGTTCACATGCTTCTGGTAATGTTCTAAACTGGAGTCCCATGCCTTGGTCTCATCCTTCTATCTTTTGTGCCCATTCCCTTGGTTTTGTTGTTGTCATTCCTGGTCTGCTCATTGCCAAACTAATAAGTCTTCCTAAAACTTGTTTAGAATCCTCCGAGATAAAAACTATTTGATTTTTAATCAGAATATTGTATGAACGTTGTGTTATAGCTTCCCCTATGTTGTGAATGAGCAGAATGCCTCATCATGTGTTTTGGGTAGTAGATGTTAGTGGTGGGAGAATCTAGATCATTAGTGCGGAATAGACAAGGCAGGAATTCGAAAATCATGGTGTTTGTGTAAAAAAGAAGGCCGCATGAGATTCTTTGTTTGTCCTTCACTATCATTTTGCCTATCAACTTGTATCTTTTTCTTTCTGTTTGGACCTGAACAAGTTAGGCTGGGTTTATCTTGAAGCATAGACACACCGTTTAGGCAGGATCTTAGACGACCCCCTATGAATTGTCATAATTACACAATTACAAACGACTCCTAGTTTATTAAGTATCTTAAAAAAACTGATTATGATGCCAATTATAGAAGATGACCTATGGATTTTTCGTCTCAGAACAAGGGACCTCTCTCTTTTTCTTTTCTTTTTTTTTTTTTCAGAGCAAAGAAAGGCGCTTCCGTCTTTGATGATCCCTTACTTTAGGTCGTTTCAGGATAAAATGAAATCCTCAGATTTATCAGGATTTTATTTTCTTGGAAACTTTGGTTTTTCTAGTGTGTGTTTGGGGATTTGGTAATCCTTCATTTTGTTGTGATGGAAATCTTGCATTTGCAGAACAACGCAAGGAAAATCAATTCATAATCTACCTTGATTTGAAATCCAGGTGACAAATCATGAAAATTTGGGATTTTCTGGGTTTCAATTCCTCCTAAACGAACAGCCCTTAAGGAAAATATTCATTAAAAATGATATTATCATTGATCAAATTCTTGCTTTGGCAAGAAATGTGGCCAAAGGATTGTTTAATGCAATGCAATCATTTAAATTTAGAATGAGAGAACACAAACCCATGAAGAGTAGAAACGCAGAGAAAGAAAGACTGGAGTGGTGCAATACAAACGGAAGTGTGCCTGCAATTTTTTCGTGTGGTCCTTCTTTGCATGGCTCTCGTGTCCCTCTTCTTCTCCCCTCATCCTCAAATCAACTCCATCCACAAAACACACACACCCCTCTCCACCTCCTCTGCCAAACCCTTTCCCCCATGGCCCTAAACGGCCCGACCCTACTACTCAAATTTTGTAAGTAATATAGTCGAAGACAATCTAATAGAGGTTGATTTTTGACACCTACTAATTTATAATTGAATTTTTAACAAAAATAACATATTTTATGACAAATTTTTTTAAAAAATACCTACCTTATTAATATCAATAAACGAAAATCACTCGTCTCATAGTATAATTTTTTTAAAAAAAATCACATCAATTAAAATATTAAAAAGTATTTAATTTTAATTTTTACTTATTAATAAAATTAATATAAAAAATAAATTATTTTTTTGTAGTGTTAATTCGAACAACCATTACATTAATATAAAAAATTACTCATATTATCTTAGTTATTAAGAAAGATTACTTGTCAGATATTATGAAGTTAAAAATTTAAAATTCATTTCTATCAGATTGGTTATTCAATTATTATACACCAATTATCTTAACCAAGATCAAATAAGAGTATTTTTATATTTTTATATTAATTTGATCAATACAATTAAAATATAATATAATATTTTTAAATTTTTAATTGAGGTAATTTTTTGTAAATTTATTACATAATCAAATGATTTTTCATTAATAGTAATAACATAAATAATTTTTCATGAATTTGTCATAAGATAATCTTTAGAACAAAATTCTTTATAGTTTTAGATTTTAGGTAACCACTTCGATGCTCAGCAAGCATTTAGACATCCATTTCAGCGCTTATTTACTATTTATTATATGAATAAGTATTTTTATAATTAATATTTTATTTATAATGCTAAACATATATGTTTTATAATTTGTAAAATAACATCACCTTGGATTGCTTTGACACCTACTTTGGAGGTCCATTGTCAGTGAGTGAATATTTTTTATCGAAAAATTTATTATATTAATAATAAAGCTCTCATCATTACATTTTTATCTGTTGTTAGTTCCCCAAGAAAATAAACTTAAAATACATAATTGTAAAATCTCCGAACTATTCTATGCGATAAACAAAAATAAAGAAAAAACAAAATAATCACCAAATTTTTCCCAAGGAAGAACCAAGTCAATATTCGACGTATACAAATAACTGAGGGCCGAGGAGTATATTTGGAATTAGGAAATCTATAGGGGGCTATTTGACAAATTCACTTATATTAGTCCGGGCTTTCGGACCAGCCCGGCCCCGTTTACATCAACCATATCTACAAATACTACTTTTCCCTTTCCCGCATTCCCGATCCCTTTCCTCTTCCCAATCCACATGTCAGAATCCTCCTCTGCCGCCACCTTGCCGGCGACGCTGTCGCTGGTCTCTCTCCTCTCCGACGACCTCCTGCTCAACATCCTCGTCCGCCTCGAGGCCGATCCCCGCGACTGGGCCCGCCTCGCCTGCGTCTCCACCCGCCTCGCCGCCCTTGTCCGCAACGTCTGCTGCCGCTCCAAGTGCTCCCGCTCCTTCCCCTCCCTCGTCTCCGATCTGGCCGCAGGCGAGGTCCCCGGCGTCTGGGCCGCCCTCCTCAAGCTCTCAGTCTGCTGCCCTGGACTCCTCCACGCCGGAGTCCTCCTCGAGAACTCCGACTTCGGCCTCGAGCGCGAGATCGGCCCAGACGACAGCTTCCGCCCCCGCCGTACTCCACCCCTTTCCACCATCCCATCCGCCACTGCCGCTACTGCCACTGCTATCGCCATACCTACCCCCTCCTCCTCCGAAACCACCCCACCGCCGGCGAGCAACTCCGCCTGGTCGCTTTTCGACGATCTCTACCTAGACGCGGTCTACGACGTCTCCGAATCCCAGATCCCAGCTGCCGACTCCGCCTCCAACCAGATCGCGATTCAGGTCGGCCACGAAGCTCCTAGAAAACGCAAGAGGCACTGTGGCGGGCCGGTGGCTGCGCACCTCGCTGCTGGCGTCTGGAATCTCAGCCGCGAGCAGGGGAACAAGCTCCTCGCGAGCAGGTTCAGGGGCGACTGCCTATATATCTGCGATTGGCCTGGATGTGTTCACGCCGAGGAGAAGAGGAATTACATGCTTTTCAGAGGGGTTTTCAAGGATTTCAAGAGGTCTAGGGTTTGGAGAACCATTAATGATGGAAATAGAGGGAAAATTGATCTGCATTGCGCCTTCTGTGCTTGCAAGCAGACTTGGGATCTCCATTCAGCGTTCTGCTTGCGGAGGGTGTTCGGTTTTCACGATGACGGGGAGCCGGTGGTGCGAGCATATGTCTGCGAGAACGGGCACGTCTCGGGGGCGTGGACGGAGCGGCCCATGTATTCCTAGACACTCTCTGGTATTTGCTTATTCATATACTTCTCCTTTTGCTTGGCTTGTCTGTGTAGGATTTAGTTTACATGATTATGCTGTTTGCATTCTTATGGATTCTTAATATTTCTCAAAGAGTTGTGTTCTTGGGGATTCCATTCTTGTTGGTTGTTTCGGTATGGGTTCTCTGGTCGTTTGTTCAATCCATTTCAATGGAAGGGCCATAAGGAAAACTTTAAAATGCTGAACTCATTTGTGACTGTCTTGCATCGTGCCAATAAAAACCTTTCTTCATTATTGTTTAGTTCTGTAGTGGTTTCAAGCAGTTTGCAGATCATTTGTGGTTGATGAAGTCTTCAGTGGTAATTGAGAAAGTGTTGTTTATTATTTTTTAAAAATTTGTATAGGCCTATAATGCTACTTGTCTCTTGTATGCACTTGAGTCGAGAAAGTGCTTATTTTTGAAGTTGACATTTATTCCCTTTTTCTACGGAACAGTAATTACCAGGAAGAAATCACATGAAATTGGGAGTTCTAATCCAGTTCAGCATCTCTAAAATGTGACTGAGTGACTGTTGTCTTTCTTTAGAATGGCATCTTCCCAGTAAAAGTCTATTTTCATTGTTTTTTAGCAGTTTAGTTGTTTGGAGCAATTTGCAGATCATCTATGCTTGTTTACACATTTTTTATTTTTTAATTGTTTCACTAAGGATGATAAGTGTCTAGTGCATTGAATATGTGTTGTTTGATATTTTTCTTTAGTTTTTTATAGGTCCCTGATGTTATGCTTCTGTAGCATGCAGTTGAGTGGAGAAAATGGTTATAATTGAATTTCAAATTTCTTCTCTTTTCTAGTCAGTGATAATTGCAGGAATGCTGTTAGATGTCTCTTAAGTGTTAAATTTTTTTAGTGGCTGTATGAGTAGGCAAAATTTTGGAATTGGCATTTGCAGTTTTCTATGTGCTAACAAGATGCATGTCAGATGATAGATTGTATCAGAAAATCAATTTCACTTTAGTTTCCTTGGCTGTCCTTGTGATAATGAATGAGTTTTACTTGCCAGAAATGTCTGCTTAATTGTGTACATTTAGCATGTAACAGGTGGGGACTTTTGGATATTCGGGGGCATTTTTTCGTCGCAACAAACAATTGCTTCTTAAAAGTTATTCCACTTTCTTTGGTGGACTCTTTCTTTGATGTATTTTGTTGCCCAGTTATGTTGAAATTTGAGGGTATAGTATAGTGAAACTATCCCCTTGTGGTAAATGCAATAAAGTTGCTTTTTTGATTCAATACAAATTGGCCCAAGGACAACCAAGACTCATTTCTGAAGAATGCAAGCCGCAGCCTGCCCTCAAGTCTTCAGCTTTTGGCTTCAGAAGTGCTGTCTTCTGATATTTTGTGATGTGCATATCTGTGGCATTAGGAGTAGATGCATTTGCCTACAGGATTGTCTGCTATGCTCAAGGTTTGGGAGGACACTTGCCCAATTTGGAAAATGGGCCTATGAAGTCTTCCAATTGGCTGTTCAAAGTCATAGTGAAGCAAAACAACAGTTTGATTTAGGTTTTTTGTACATAGATGCATTTGTAATGAGATTGACTATGCCACCCTGTGAGGTAGAAGAACTGGTATATTTGGTTCCTGGTAATCTAATTCAGTTTTTACCTGCCAATGGTAAGTGCTGAGAATTTCTCCTGTAATTGTAATTCAATTAACAAAAGGGTTTAGTTCATCTATGATCTGGTGCATTAGATGATTTATCCTGTTTGGGTTATGTATCTATCAATTGCTTCAACTTTATGCTTTTTATCTATCTAGTGCATTAGATGATTTATCTTCAGTTTTACTTCCCATTTTTAGATTTGACCCTTTTTAAACCTTTTTTTTTTTTTTGGTAAAGACCTTTTAAACTGTTAGTACTGTATTCATCCGCCTGACATTGTTTGAATACAAACAATAGATAACATAGTTCAAAAAATCCTTTTCTTTTCTCATTTTACATTTTTCTTCTGGTAGAATAGTCGTAAATATTTAATAAAGCCATTAAAAATATGATCTAAATTTTATTTTTTAGAAAATACACACTTGTCATAAGTATAACAATTTTTTTTTGTAGATAGTAAAATCCGGGAAGAGGCTTTTTTTTCCCTATACATTGAAGTATTTCTTATTTAATTCAAAAAAGCCTTCTTAATTTTTCTATTTTTAATATCTGCATTTTAAATGAATCATATAGAGGTAGTAAAGTTTAAATTCTTATAATTAATCTCTTCATTTTTAAATCAAAATTATATGTCTCTAAATGTCTACAAGCGATCTACCACAAGAATATAAGTAAAATAAAGTCTTGTTTAAATTTTATTTTCTATTACTTGAACTAAAATAATTCCTCGAGGCTGGCTATGTATAAAAATGGGGTTAACTGTAAAATTGGGAAATAAAACTGGATCATTTTGGACCGTTAGTTTGAACCAGACCGGTTTTCCATGTGAACCGTTAGTTTGAATTGGCGAATGTCCAAATTGGACCAGAACCAAAACCAAATTCGATGCCTTGAGCCCTTATGTTTATTGAACTACAAATTGGTGATGTTATGATTGTGTCCTATTAAACGAGTGAGAACTTAATCTATTATTAGATTATGGGATATGGACAACCAGGTAATGATCCATCTTAGAATTCCGTCTTCTATAAAAATGACATATTACCTCAAAAAGGTTAACTAATTGCGCACATGGCCGGTCGAAGGCGAAAATTTTAACTATTACATGTGCAGCCATGTAATTTCCAAATTTCCAAGGGTCTAACAGGTGAAAGATCCCTTTTTCTGAAAAAACTTGCTTCGTATTTTGTTTCGCTTGATTTTGCATATCAGCCAAAAAAAGTCTCTTACGAGTTAGTATTCATGACCTAGAAAAAATATAAACCATGGTTTACGGTTTCGGGGCCGGCCGAAACCGATACGTTTCGGCCTTTTCGGCCGTTTCGGTTTTAATTTCGGCCGTTTCGGTTTCGGCCGAAAGAATTTTTTAAATTATTAATTGGGCGTT
Source organism: Trichopus zeylanicus subsp. travancoricus (assembly GCA_005019695.1). Lineage (NCBI taxonomy): Eukaryota > Viridiplantae > Streptophyta > Magnoliopsida > Dioscoreales > Dioscoreaceae > Trichopus > Trichopus zeylanicus. Next base: position 125,045 of record RXID01012297.1, read on the forward strand.
GATCAAAGTTTGACTATATTTTGACTGTGCTTTAACTTTAAATTAAAAATACGATAAAATATTAGAAAAAATTTGAAAAAATTCGGAAAATTATGAATAAATTTATACTTAATTTTATAATAATTTTAAATATTATTTAAGCTAATTAAAATTAATTTTGATAGTTAGTCACTGATATTGTCTACTTTTAATATATATTAGTGTATTAAAAAAACATACAAGAAATGGTATGAATATGATTAAAATTTAAAAATTAACATAAGCAAAATTAACTTTTCATTAAAATGTATTTCACACATACATAATTTATAAATTCTAAGATAATACAACTAATCATCATAGTCATCATCGGTTGAGTTTGGAACATCTGGGTGTGGAATTACAAATTCAGTACCTGGATGATCCGGACGAGCATTTGTAGGCATACAAGCCAGAACAACTAGCTCTGCGCGATTTCGTGGCAGTGGTTCTGGAGTATAACCATACATTGAAGGTCCAAAATGAAAATGATAACCATATTGATTGACAACACATAGTAAAAGTGGTCCAATAACCCATGAAAAATAAATATCACACTGTGCGAAGTGCTTCAGGGGAAATTGCGGCAAGACGCTGATTGATAGCATGAAGTGAACCTTGTTGAGAGGGCCGATAAATTTGATCATTGACTCTTCCACGGTCTTGTAATGCCTGCTCAATTAAGGCTTGTCCAAGTAGATCATAGGCCGAATGTGGAATCATTCTACGATAAAATATAAGTTTTTGACGAAGAATTGACATAATTATTCTTCCTGCTTGCAGTGTCACTTGGTCTGAAACTGTAATATAATCATCCGGATTTGCCATTATCTGTTTCAAAAATAATTATCTTATAATTGTCAGTATTTATGAACATAAAATAGATAATAAAAAATACGTCAGAAGGAAAAGATTACAATAAATTGTCGTAACGAAATAGATAAATTATCATGCGATAAAATAAACCATATAGACATTAAATTTAAATGCCATAAAATTACAATAAGATATCAATTTAAGACAATGATGAAAACATCATTTCATACATGATATAAATCCACGTCTTATAACCACATGCTGTTCCGAGGTGGATCTTGAAGAGATTGATATTCTTGATCACCATACTCATCAGTACAATGGAGTTGTGATCGATAGTGTTGTTCAGCATGCGGAAAGTAGGAAGTGGTCTGGTCTTGCATTGACTGATGATATCCTGGATTGTATGAAGACATCTCGCTCTGATAACCGTCATAGTAGCTATAGCTCGCATTATCTGTTGGACTTTGATTAACATCTTGCCCACCATGCGAATTATATGGATATTGTGGCATATAATCGTCATATAAATTAGAGTCAAAAAACTCATTTACTCCATACTGTGGAACAGATGAAGATGAGTCGTCATATTATGATTGTTGAAAATTGGCGTCACCAGCTGTACCACCATTGCTACTATCACTTGTATCAGAAGTATTCTGCATTTTGTCAGCTTCCTCTTCCGCTTCTTCGTCTAAGAGACGACGAATAGCTTCTTGTGTATCAGCATGATTTAAGACAGGTTCTTCTCTTTCTCAAATCCACTCTATCAGAGGATCATCATCTTCGAATATGGCAGATAAGTCGATTACCTCATCCTCTGGTGATCTTCTCCTCTGTAAGTTTCGCGCTCTTAAACTTAAACGCATGTTATAATGGCAGAAAACAAGTTTCTCCAATTTGTCCATTTTAAGTCTGTTTCTAGTCTTCGTATGGATCAATCCAAAAGTTGTCCAATTCCTCTCACATTGTGAACTTGAAACAGTTTGACTTAAAATTCTAATGGCTATCTTTGCAAGATTAGGTGCTGCATGCCGCCCATAGATACTCCACCATCTAGCTGTAATTTATGAGAAAAATTTATTAATTACTTGATATAAATTTAATTAGCAAATATGTATAATTATTGAATATCAACTATACCAGGAGTATCACCCCTAATAGCTACAATTGATTGTTGTGTGCCGAAGTCCTTGACTTTATTTTTGAAATCGTCGGCCTGTGTAATGAACGTACTCAAGTGAAGAACTTTCTTAATTATGTAAAAAATATTTAATACATAATTTACCTCGCGCAATGCCAATATTCTTGTTCTCATATCTGGCTCTATCCGCTCGATTACATTTCGTAGCTTTTCAAGAATGGTATTACTATTGTTGATCTCATCGCCATATTGAAATATTGGATTCAGAAAGTACCCTACAAGATGATTAAATATGAATCAACAATAGTATCATTATAACTTAGTAAAGTGCTATAAAATGACTCTTTACTCAATTACCTGCAGCATGAATATCTTTCGATAATGTTTTGTCCCAACGATGATCAATAATCTTCTCCCATTTGCGAGATTCAATTATTTCTATATGTCGTCTTATTTGCAAATTTGCTCGTTCTATTGCTTCATATAAGAACCCCATCTGCGAATGATCATCTGAGTCAACAATTCGAAGCACTTTAACTAATGGACTGAAGATTTCTATTAGTTTTTCAACTGATTCCCAAAAACTTTCGTCTATGACTTGATTATAGAATTTTTCAGAAAGTATTTTCTGTGACCGTTTCAACCTCAAATAATGTGCATCATATTCTTCACCGGTAAATAATCTCTTCAGTGCCTGTCGGTGAGTATACAGGAAATCCAATGAGATAAATTGTGTAGCAAACCGAGTAATGTCTGGCCTGATAATCTCTCGTCCTCATGTTTCCTTTCTCATCAGTTCAAGACACCAAGCATGGTTATAAATAAATGATGTCAACTTCTGGCCCTGCTCAACCACTTTTCTAATATCAGGATCCTTACCCATATCCTTCAGTATCAAGTTAATAGAGTACACAAGGTGTCCAGAAAAGATATTTTCTTTTTTGCATTAACTTTTTCCCAGTATATACCAGCGGAGCTGCATTATCAGTTACGACTTGTACCACTCTTGATTCCCCAATCTCCTCAATGACACTATCAATCAGATGATATAAGAAATTACCAGTCTTCGACTCCCCTGTTGTGTCAACTGACTTGAGAAAAACGGTCCCTTCAGGACAATATACTAAAAAATTTATCAAATCTTTACTGTTTTTTGTCTTCCATCCATCACACATCAAGGTACACCCAAATTCATCCCAATATTTATAGAAGGTCTGGATAAATGCATTCATCTCTTCAATTTCAAGATTCAAATACTTTTTAGAAATTTCACGAGAACTTGGTGGAGGAACTCCTGGGCCAACCTCTTGAGCGGCACGTATCATTCCATGATAGTAACCGCCATCTGCTAAATGAAATGGAACATGGTTGTAGAAAAAAAATTTCAATACTGCCCTACCCAACCACTGTTTTGCCTTCCAAAAATCAGTTGATGCTGTTCTCAAATTTATTTGAGTATCATCTCTTGGTTTCAGTAGAAATGGGTCAATTGGAGAAATATTTATAGATCCGATGTCAGGAAGATGAAAATCTCCTCTTACTCCTGAAGGGACAGGTGTGTGTCGTTGTGTATGTGGCTCTCTGAAACTAGTAGTTCGACGATCCCGAATTGTGTCGGAAGTACCAGCACCACCTTGAGTTTTCTCGTACAATCTTCGACTTTCGCGAAGTACTTCCTGAACCTCAAAATCATCATCTTCTTCATCAGAAATTTGCGGGGGATTTGGATTAGGGAGGTTGAGAAGTTCATGCTCAAAACGTGATTTTTTGGCCTTCTGCTTTCTTCTATTTTCTCTGCCGGTTTGGACTATTGCCCGAAATGTTTGTTTCACTTCATTCGGGACTTTCTCGCATAGCCGAACTGAGCCGGTGACTCCTCCTAAATGCTCTTTTAATCTTGTAATTCCAGAACTAAGCACACGACCACACCATTTGCAACGAACTGTACAATTTTTTGTATTCACTGATTCACAGTGTTGCCATGCAATATCGTCATCGCGAAGCGTGTTTTGCCTTGGAGCCATATGCAATACAGTAGTAGCAGTGACAGAAGAAAATTTACCTATGATTAATGAAAAAACTCTATTTTCACAACACGTAATTTAAGAAATTATTAAAAAATAACTAATGTACACAGCAATAAATTACTTTATATTTAGAATTTAAGTTTTAGGGTTTACGATTTACTAACCTATTTCTTGATTTATTATCTAATTTTCATGTTAATTTAATCAATAATACGTAATACATAATTTAATACGTAAATTAATACATAGTACGTAATTTAATACATAATGTACGACATAATAGATAATTTAATACATATTACATAATGTAATACAAAATTTAATACAAATTACATAATTTACTATTTAATACATAATTTAATATGCAATACATAATTTAATACATAATACATAATTTTATATGTAATAGATACGACATAATTTAATACATAAATTTAATAACAAAATTAATACATAAAACATATTTTAGTACATAAATTAATACGTAATACATAATATATAATTTAATACGTAATACATACTACATAATTTAATACATATTTTATTACATAATTTAATACGAAATAAATATTTTAATACAAAATACGTAATTTAATACATAATATATTATTTATTTACTAATTCAATACACAACTTAATACATACTACATAATTGAATACATATTTTAATACAAAATATGTAATTGAATACATAATTTAATCCATAAATTAATATTTTTTTAATATAATTTAATACGAAAATACATAATTCAATACGTAATTTAATACATAATTAAAATAATTTACTAATTGAATAATTGAATAATTTAATAATTTAATACGTAATTTAAATAATCTAATAATTTACTATTTTGTTATACACTTTAATACAAAATACATTATTTAATACGTAATTTAAATAATTTATTAATTTAATATTTTACTATGTAACTTAAATAATTTAATAATTTAATAATTTAATACATATTTTATGCAGCAAATCTAACTTAATTTTGGATAATTGATCTTATTACTGTTTCAATTAAGTAGATACATAATAGCATAATGCAAATTGAGCAGATACATAAAAACAAATAATTTGATTTTCCCTGTTTCAATTCAATTCTCAAGTCTCAACATACATACTATATCTGATACATCAAGTAGCACAAACAAAAACTAAAAATTATGATACATCAATTTATGATACATCAATTATTGAACGGAAAATTTCATACCTCTGCAACTGAAACAGAAATAACTGGCCGATCTACAAAACTCTTTCACTAAGACAACAGAACACAAATGAAATCGTCTGCGAAAAGTAAACATCTTACACTAAGTATATATAAGCCACAAGACCCACAGCCGAAACCCGTGATTCACGGGCATTAAACAAAGTACTTAATCAGCCAATACCAACCGACCGATAGCCACCTCCCCGTGATTCCAGGGGAAAAAAGCAAAGCAGCACAGTAAATCATAATTAACTAAATAAAACATGATTAATTAAATAAAACTAACCAGCACAGTAAACCCTAAACCGAACCGAGAGCGGGGGCAAGCATCGTCTCCGGCGGACCTGCGCTCGCGGGGGGAGCTGCGCTCAGCGGCCAAGCTGCCCTCACCGGCGGAGCTGCCGGAGATGCCGGGCTGTTGAGCTCGTCGGAGATGCCGGAGATGCCGCGCGGGGATGCCGGACAAGCCGGAGATGCCGATTTCGAGCCCTGAGCTCGCCGTGGGCGCCGTGGGCGAGCTGCGGTCGGCCCAAGTGCCCTGAGGATGCCGCCGGCATGCTGCGCTTGCCCCGTGCATGCTGATCTCGCCGCCGATGCACTCAGCTCGCCCTGCGCGCGCTGCGGTCGCCCCGCACACGCCGAGCTCGCCCCGCGCATGCTGCAGTCTCCCCGCGCGCGCTGAGCTCGCCCCACGCGCGCTGCGCTCGCCATGCACGTGCCGAGCTCGCCGCCGGAGCCCTGCGCTCCCTGCAGCCGCTCCGCGCTCCCTGTGGCCTGCCCGCGCGCCCTGCGGCTGCCCCGACTACCCTGTGCCCGCCCCGCGCGGCCTGCCGGCCGCCCGAGCACGCCGCCCTCGCCCGCAGTGCATGGCCCTCGCCCACAGCCGCCCTCGCCCGCCCTCGCCCGCGGTCACCCGTAACCGCCCCGAGCCCGCCGCCATTGCCCGCCCTCGCCCGCGGTCGCCCACAGCAGCCCTCGCCCTCGCCCGCACGCGCCCGCAGCCGCCACCCTCTCTGCTGCGGCGCCGAAACCCTAAACCGAAACGTTATTTAGGGTTTCGGCGCAGGTTCGACCGAAACCGAAACGTTTCGGTTTCGGCCAAAACAGCGAATCGTAATATTATAAACTGCATAATGTTTTTTTTTCTCTCTCTCTCTCTCTCTCTGTATATATATATATATATATAATTTGAATATTATATATATACTTTTTACACGATAGTAATTACATCAATATTTTTTCATTTTTTTTTTTGCACAAATACCCCTTTTATGACGCGCTATTTCCTAGGGATAGGGTTACACAGTTTTAACTCTGGCTAATGGCTAATCAGAGTAGTAAAAAAATTGATTTATCCTCATAACTGTTGAGAGGTTTATATATATAAGCTCATTATTTTATTTAAAATTGATTAATTTAAAAGGCCATCAATTTTAAGAGGAGAAAATTTGTTAATAAAATATTTTAAAAAGATATATATGTGAAAAGCTATTTTGGATATTTTATTTCAATAAACAGATAATACGCTTTCCAGTGAAAAGAAGTAACCACAAAGCCCTCGATAAGCTGCAAAAGAGAGAGCTACATTTTATGAGCTTTTTGTTTTCAAAAGTTGTAGATTCCAACAGCAGATGCAGTGAAGGCCCTTCATCTACATATGATTTGGGATATACTCTTAGTTGTTTGCATCCCTCTTCTATCATTCTTCGATTTGCAGTAGTAGTTTCGCCAATAAATTTTCTTTCATTTGCTATTTCTACTACCTCTTGCGCATCGTAAATAATTACTGTAGTCACATTTTTCCTCCCTGTCGCTTCTTCTGCTCCTGCTGCTATAGCAGATTATTCGACCTGTAGACTATTCTTGGCTTGAATTGGTACAATTCCTGTTGCTTTGCAAATTCTATATTTGTCTACTGTCATCCACCTAATCCTTGCGATTGCGTGAAGAGAAGAAAAGGTTGCATCAGTAATAATGTAAGTAGGGTCCTCCCCCAAATTTAGAGAATTTGACTTCAGTTGTTGGTAAACTTCATCAATCATTGCCCCTGCTTTCCACGGTATGCTCATGGGAATCTCCCTTTCTCCTCTGAAAATTTAATTGCATTTTCCTCTCCACAGGAGCCCAAGTACATAAGCCCCGTGAGATCTCACAAAATATGTCGAAGTTTGTTGTTCTTTAGAATGCAATTCTCTCCAGCGAAAAGGAACTTCAATACCTTGTCTCTATTAAGGTTGATATTCCACATAATCTCAACTTGTTCCCACACATTGCGTGCAGAAGTGCAATCAAACAAAACATATTCTCAATCTGCACTGAATATATTGGAATAATCACAATAATTATATCTACCCATGCCCCTACTAGTCAAGAAGGAGATAGTTAGGAGTGCTCCATGAGATAATTTGCATAGGAAACTCTGCACCTTGGGACTAGCTATGACTTATTAAACCTTCCACATTGGCCAGCTAGGGGGAGGACCATTGGACCTATAATGAAGGATTTCGTTACTCACTTGTTTTGCTCAAAAAATTCTTTCCATGCCATATTTTTACAATTTTCAAATAAAGAGGCAACATACATAATTTGGCAAAAAATACATATTATTTGATACTGCTTAGGTTAAAATAAAAAAATAAAAATGTTTTTGATGAGGTGTGAATTAATGTAATGGATACTATCGTCTTTTGAATTTTGATGATAATTAAAATAGTATTTAATATGTTTCTTAAGTTGTGTTAAGTTTCAGTATTATCACTGATTATTCAAATCCGTGAAGGATTGAGTCTTCATATAAAGTACATTGAATAATGAAAATAATGACTTAAAAATAGAAAGGATGATAATTTGAAGATAAATGTTAAAAAGCAAGAGAAATGTTTAAAGTGCTCAAAATGAAAAATCATCTAAAACTAATAAGTTTAAAGCTTTTATTTATTTTAGTTGTATTGAAGATTTGTTTTGAATTATTTTGTTTAAAACATTTGTTGCATGAAGTTCAAGTATAGAGCTTGCCATGCTAAACAAGACGTCTATCAAGTATAGGAGACCAAAGTGATCTCCACTGTATCGAACGTCCATTTGAAATCGGACATTTGCAGTAGTTGTGACTATTTATCTTTTGTTCTTTGTTGAACATTCAATTGACAAAGGGATGTCTAATTCAAACTGAATCTGCGCGATAATTACTAGTTTGTTGACCGTTGAAGTGAACCAAATAATGAGATCTTACTCTCAACAGATAGATTCAACCCAAAAGATATAAATAGATATGGTTGGATTTCTCTTAACATGTTTTTACAACTTTATATATATTCTAAGGAGGAGATCAAAATCTTCTGTACTTACTAGCCCAAAAATACTCTAAAGCTTCCAATCTCAAGAAAATCTTCAATACCCTTATCCCAAATCTTGAAAGGCTATATAGTGGGCTCAAATGAATTATCTTTTATGTTTTTTTTCATTTGTAAATACTCCTAGGTATTAGGAGTGTGAGAGAATATAATAACTTCGGTGTAGAGCAAATCTTCTCAGTTGGAGAGATTAGTTATACATGCACGACTTACCCTAATAGAGTGATAAGCTTAGTTTCACCCAAAAGAAATGATACTTTTGGTGTGAATTTTGTAAAGGTTTGGTTTCGTCTCAAGAAACAATATCATTAATGAAATGATTGAAGTCTTTAATAACAAGGCAGAGACTGTAAAGTAGGAGCGATTGGTTTTTGAACTATATAAAAATTATGTTGTACTTTTCTTTTTCTTTATCTATATTATTACACTTATGATTTATATGAAATTGATTAATATTGATTGAGTGTATCTATCTTGATAAATAATATTGGGGTTTTATTTTCATAATTATGTTTATAATTGTAAATTGTGTTTCAAAACCTATTACCCCTTAAAGATTGTCATATAGGCTAACAAGAATATGAGTAAAAACTAGCTTCAAATCTGCTTTATGTCAAGTCTCAAATATGGCTTAAATTGAGTCCAAATTCTAGTTAAGATTGAGCTAAAACAAATTTAAATAAAAAAAATTATTGTTTTATATTTCAAATTAAAATTTAATTTAAGATTGGATTGAAAAAAATTTAAATCAAACCAATGACAAAATAATTATTTTATATCTTTAGTTGAGATTTAATATGAAATAAATCTTTTAACCGAACAAGAGAAAATTTTTTATAATAGTAACCTAACTATCAAAATCTTCTCTAAATGATGTTAAACTCTCCAAATATTATTGACTTTAATAATAAATACGTATTCGATAAAATATTTTATAATATATCCAGTAATGAAAAAAAAATTTAACTTTTAAGTTTAGAAAAGAAATATGTAATTTGAAAAAATTTTGAGAAATTATATGTAATTTTTCAAGTTTCAAATGATAATTTTATCACGACATAATTTTAACTCATTTTAGGTTGATTTTAATTAGAACTTGGGCTCAATTTAGGTCATATTTGAGATCCAACATAAACCAGATCTAAAGCTTATTTTTACTCATTTTTTTTCATTACGTTAATTTATACCTCATCGAAAGTATTTTTATTTTTCATTTAAATCTAAACGATGTCAAATTATATATATATTTCAAATATTATTGATTTTAATGATAAATTTACATCCAAAATTTTTTTAATATAGCAAATAACCCAAGAAAAAAATATATAATTTTTAAAATTTCCAGAAAAAAATATGTAACTTGAAAAACTTTTTAAAGAGTTATATGCAATTTTTCAAAATTTAAAGAGAAATATGTAATTTGATAAGATTTCAAAGAGTTATATATAAAATTTTAAAATTGAATAAAAAATATGTAATTTCGTAAGATTGTAATAAATTGTATATAATTGACCCACATATATATGTAATTTAGTAATAACCTAATTATCAAAATCTTCTTTGAGTAAGTCAGAAGTATTTTCGTCTTTTTGCTTTAATATGAATGGTGGTAAACTCTCCAAATATTCTTGATTTTAACGATACATACATACTTAATAAAAAATTTGTAATATATCTAATAATAAAAAAAAATATTTAACTTTTAAATTTGGAGAAGAAATATGCAATTAAAAAAATTTTGAGAAGTTATATATAATTTTTCAAGTTTCAAATGATATTTTTGCGATGATATAATTTAACTTTATTTCAATTTGATTTTAACTAAAAGTTGGACTCAATTTAAATTATATTTAAAGTTCGACATAAATCAAATTTAAAGGTAATTTTTACTTATGTTTTTTATTAAATTAATTTACGCGTCATCGGAAGTATTTTATTTTTTTATTTTCATCTAAATAATATTAAATAATATATATTTTTTAAATACTATTAATTAAATAAATTTACATTGAAAATTTTTTTGAATATGTGGTCCTCCCAATAAACAATGACGTCCGTGGTGATGATTTTCTTGGCAATACACTCAGCACCAGCATTGAGGTAACATGAATTGAGTTAAGGTAAATTTTGGATGGCACACATGTTATTAGACATAGCATTTAATTTGCAACTATGACATTTAAGGTAAATTTTGGTTAATTATCATGGTGGCGATGGCTTAAGTCTACTATTATTCTGTTGGTTGTGGGTTTAAAATTCAGTAATTGTAGTTATTTTTAGATTTTATTCATTGAAAACGAATCTAATCTGGTTTCAAAAAATAGTTGCGCGGAGATCAACGAGGTTTGGGACGGAGGCGAAGGCGCGGGAGGCGGCCATTGGCGCGGATTTGCTCTGCGAGCGGAGCCCCAAGCCCCGAGCAAGGAGGTCCGGAAGGACTTCCATGGAGAAGAGGGGGATTGGTGGTGGATTGTAGGATTCCGGCGGGATTTGGTGGCCAGAGTCGCCGGCGAGCGGTGGTGATCCGCATGAGAGGTGGGGAGACCAAGGAGAGACGAGGACGAAAATGTTTTGGGAGATCAAATTAAGACCTTTTAGCATGTAACTCCCTATGTTTGGTTGAATTGGCACAGGGCACCCTGCTTTTATTTATTTACTAATTTATCCTTTATTTGGTGGCCCCAAAACTTGGCCGGCCTCTCAAGAGTCCGTCCTAACACACGGCTTTGTCGCTTTGTTACCGCCAAACCCTTCGCCTATAAATATCCTCGTGCGCGACTCTCTTCCGCAACGCTCGGCGTCCTCCCTTGCTTGAAACACACCGCCACCGCCACCATGCTTGTCTATCAAGACCTCCTCACTGGTATCCCCACCGATCTCCTCCACTTCGTCGAATCTCGATCTTAGTTGTTTGTGGACTCGATTTCACCTCGTTTTGATTTGTTTTTTTTTTTTTTGCTATTTTTTTTCGATTTTTGTGTCTTATCTTTGATCAGAAACTTTGTCAACGATGATCTTGTGTATTGTCATTGTGCTTCGATCAAATCTTTTAGGAGTTTTTGTTTCTTTTTCTTTGTTTAGATTTTGATCGATTAGGATTTTGATTTAGATCGTCAGGACAAGTTTATGATCTTATGCACCCGATTTGATGTTGTGAGAACTCAAACACCCAGAAAGATGTATCTGCCCTAGCTAGAATTACTTGCGATTTAGAGATTTTAATTTTAATTATTTTTTAGGAAAGCCGGCAAATTTTTTTAGATGTGAAAACTATTTGTGTTCATGAATAATCTGAAGACGTATGCTCCATATAATTTCTCGATTCGCAGCCATGGATCTTTTTCAAATGTAGGGATTTGTTAGGATTATTATGAAGCTACTTTTCAAAGTGGAAGATTTAACTCTTCTACATTGATGTCTTCTTTGATAATTCTAGTTTAGGACTCCCTTAGAAAATTTTGGATTGGTGGTGAACTACTGCAACTGATGTTGCTTGAGTTTTTAGATACTTTTTTTTTTTTTCCCTATGTTATAAGCAATTGCCAGGATGCGACTTGTACAATGTTGCATCTGCCTAGCTGCATTATCACTCAGCAAGGATATAAACTGTTATTATTTCTAGAAAGTGATTAATTCTCCTATTACTTGTTGCATGGTGAAAGAAATCAATTTATAATAGAGTATAGAATCATATCATTGTATACTATCACTTTCTTCATATACGTTGCATGAGGTACCAATGCTGTCTCTGTTCTTTGAAATTATCTTCTCACGTTGTTGGATATTTTGCTATCACAACTTGTAACCTGTTGCAATATATCTCAAATTTTTTATGTTAGTAAGTGATTGATTGATCATGTTGATTGTGATTTGGTTACTGGCTTGTTTCTCAAACTCTTTAATTGCATTATTCTGTTTGTTCTTCTGATGACAATGTGCCTTTTCTCTCGGTATAGTTTATTTTTGGTGTATATTTTGTATTTTTCTTATGCTATCTAGGGGATGAGCTTTTGTCTGATTCCTTCCCTTACAAGGAAATTGAGAATGGAATGCTTTGGGAGGTTGAGGGAAAGGTATGATAAACTTTTACAGCTAAGTAATACATTTTGGAGGTTTTTGTATAGTTTCTGTTGTTTGCAAATCATATGACTGTACCGCTGGAGCTAAATTCTACTGGGACTATTTATCTACGTTACATGATTTACTCTCGAATTTGTCTACTTCCCAGTATTTACGCATTAGTATTGAGCATTTCTATGGTCATGCATGCATTGATCCAAATAATTTTTTAGAATATATGTTAATAACTGTGATACCTTTCACAGTTCTACACAAAATTTGTGCACCTTTATATCATTTCAAAGTCAACCAATTGTGTTCCTGTCTCTGCATTTATCACATACTAAACACGGAAAAAATTATGATACACTTAGAAATCGTGAAAAGCCTAATGTCATGTGCAGTGGGTGGTTCAAGGAGCTATCGACGTAGATATTGGTGCTAACCCTTCTGCCGAGGGTGCTGATGAAGATGAAGGTGTCGATGATCAGGCAGTTAAGGTCGTCGACATTGTGGACACCTTCCGACTTCAGGTTATTATTTCTACTTTACCATGTTTAACCGAAGCGCTAGATATTTAGATTCAGCATCAACATGATATTTGTTTTTTGTACAGGAGCAACCTGCTTTTGATAAAAAGCAATTTGTGACGTTCATGAAACGTTATATCAAATTGCTGACACCTAAGTTGGAGGCAGAGAAGCAAGAGGCGTTCAAGAAGAACATTGAGGCAGCTACCAAGTTTTTATTGTCAAAGCTCAGGGACTTACAATTGTAAGTATAGTGGCATTGATCTCTTCTGCTATTTTGTCAATTCCTTTTTATCTATATATCCCTATAACAAGTATGGTGAATGCTCCAACTTACTCTATTGATCTGATTTTTGTTCTTTTTACTCGTCCGCACTTATTTTTGTTCTTTTGAATGCTCCAACTTACTCTATTATGTCATATCATATCTGTTCAAAATTGTATTAGAAAATCCATTCTCAAAATTGATACAGTTCCGATTTTCAATTTTTTAGAACCATAAAATTAATTTTGATTCCGATTTTATTGAGTATTTAAAATATTATAATATAAGATGCAAATTTAAAAATTAATAGTTGAAAAAATTTTGGTTCCAATTTCAATTTTAAAAATCAAATCGGTACTTTTTACGGATTTTGCTCACCCTTGTCTTTTACCCTCTTGCATTTATTCTCATAATTCTTTTGAGTTTCATGGATATCCAGTTCATATTGTTGTGATCACAAATGACAATTTTCATTGCCAGCTTTGTGGGAGAGGGCATGCACGACGATGGAGGCTTGGTCTTTGCGTATTACAAAGACGGAGCTACCAACCCGACTTTCTTGTACTTTGCTTACGGTCTCAAGGAGGTCAAGTGCTAGATGGGATCAACAGCCCAAAAACCTGGATGAATTTATACCAAGCCCATCCCTTATTAGTTTCCCTTTAAACTAGGTTTTGCCTTCTATGGTTGATATCCTGATAGCTATGCTTGTCTGCTTGTCTCCATAGATCACTCTTCTTCATTTGGGATGTTATTTATGATATATTAATTGAAATTTCATTTATTATATTGTACTATTGTTTGTCATTAAGTTTTCTCTCTCTTTGGGAAGCTCATGATTTAGATGGTGTTAGGTTTAATTTCAACTCTATAATTAAAAAATTGGATAATTTTCTCAATTTCAGGAATTAAAGGAATTAATCAGTTCTAATATTTGGATGGATATTTTTTGTGTGGAATTGAGTAATCCAGAATTTTTTAATTCCATAATTTTGTTATTTGATTTAAAAATAGAATTTAATAAAATCCATTGATTTTGATAATTTTGGTGTTTGGTTGAAGTTAAAATTGAGGATATGCTTGTTGATTTCTAAGTGGATATTTTTTTTATGCATTTTTAATTTTATTTATATATATTTATATGAACTTAATTAATGGAACACTAATTAAATATTTATATAAAAATTAAGAAATGGAAAAAAATAATTGGGATTATAACTTTTTATTTTTAGTTATATTTAGTTATATAAATTTTATTAATATAGTACTAAAAAAGCAGCCAATGGTGAAACTCAAACATTTCATCCATAGCAAATAAGCTATTCATATACACTCAATGGCAATCAATCTTCTACTATGATCTAGCAAGTAATCAAAAGAATCAAATTAAGGTTTCATAGAGTTGCAATACAAATTGAAGTTTCAACAATCAAGATGGAACCACATAGTCAATTCAAGAGATGCGCTCAATGACCACCACCAAATCAGACATCCACAAGCAAAGCCAATTGCCAATCAACCATAGTTGTTGGTGTTGCAAAGATCACGACAATAAAAAAGAATTGGGAAGAGAGCATGCTTACTTGCGAGCTAGCCAGCAAAATTTGAAAAGAAAATATAGGGTTCAAACCCTAGTTTGGAAGTGAGGGAGAAAACAAGGGAGTCTTAACGGCGTCGAGTATACGAAGGATCACAACCACGATCATAGATTGCCGTAAAGAAGAGCCCATTCGCATAAGGTTCAAACCCTAGATTGGAGGTGAGGGAGAAGAGAGAAGAGTCTTAATAGCGTCGAACACAGCCGGTGGATCAAATGACAACATAAATCACTGCAAAGAGAGCTCCCATGATGATTATCACATTAGGGAAGAAAGTGGAAGAAGAAAATCTAGATTCTTGTCTAGAAAAAAGCTACAGAATTGGAACTTCACACGAAGAAATCAAATCCATGGGCTACATATGTTTTCACTTGGAATTCGTGTATTTTGGCCTCTAAGAGTGAAATTCATACGAGGAATTGGGAATGGTTGGAATCATATAATTTCACTAATTTCAGAATTTTTAGGTATATCAAAATACTGTAATTTCAAAATTAGATCTTCAATTCTAACATTTTCCCTTAATTCCCCTTTACGGAATTGAAACAAATAATACCTTAGTATGTTAGTTAAAATTTATTTGATTGATTGAAAGTATGAAAAAAAAATCATTTTTCTAAATATTTTTTAGTTGACATTTTGGAGTGATGGAAAGTTATTAATTTTTTATATCGGATTGAACAAAAGTAAATTATTAATACATAAAGTATTATATATTTAAAATTTTCGAAAAATAAAAATTTTAGAAAATTATATTATTATTATATTAAAATTATTAATGTTATTATAATTTTAAAATATTATTAGAATTTTTTTTAAAAGTAATTTTTAATTAAAAAAATAAAATAAAATAAAAATATTTTTTTTGGGATATCAGAAGTAGATTAATATTTGAGAAGTGATTTCTATTGCCCAAATAATAAATTATTTTTGTTTATTTTTGATTAACGATTCAGTTATTAGAACGGTCACTGGTATAATCAAGTAGGAGCTATCTATGGTGATCTGGAGGCTATGAGTAGACGCGGTTGCTATTGCGCCGATTGGATTTGGTTATCGCAGATTTGTTTCCGCCAACAGAGTTTGGAATTTATGCTCGGGAATCGCGCAAAGTGTGGTGCCATGTTGCTTGTTCAAAGTACACAATCGCACCGAGTCAGGCGACCATCATTGCGGGATAATGCTTTAAGTTAAAGCATCCGCCGCGATTGAAAAGATATTGGCCGGCAAATCTGAGTGGATGATGCACATCATGGGGCTTCTTCCGCTGCATTTCTCGCGAATCTCTTCCGCAAACTACCCACCACTCATCTGGATGCCGCGGTGGCTGATTTATTATAATCTCTCCAGAAAGACATATGGACCCCTTTTGTTTAGCGCGAGCCTCGAAAATTTTTTTTTCCAGAAATATTTTTTTATATAATTAATATTATTTATTTTATATTATTATTAAATTAAATTATTATAAAAAATTAAATAATTTTTCGAATTTTAAATTATTGAAGCATTAATTTTAATAAAAAAAAATATTAATTTATTAAAATAATTTATTAATCTTAATTCTAATCTCGAATCAAACGGTGTCATGATCACCCTAATTAGCTTTTTTGTGAAACGTATTAGGGCTCTCGTTTGATCGCGTTGCTAATGGTGAATTCTACTATCAAATTTGCGTAAAAAATATCGTTCTGATTTATTATTATTCAACTAATTAACTCTCCCCCTTTTCATTTAATAATATAGCATAAATAGTCAGATAGACATGCTATCTCGTCGAAAAATACTTAAATAGCACTTACAATTAAACCCTTAAAAACTTATTTTCTCACTCCTACTCTTTCTCCCAAAATATTTATAAATAAATCTTTGAAATATTTTTATTTATAAAAAAATCTAAATATTTATAAACGAGCGGCGAGCGCGCGGGCGAGGACGCCGGAGGCCGGCACGGGGGCGCGGGAGCGGACGCCCGAGGCCAATGCACAGGCACGGACGTCGGCCAGCGAGGGTGCAGGTACGGGCGGAGAGGGGTGTATTCATAAAATTTAGTTTTAAAATAAATAAATTTTGGATTTATTTATAAATAAAATATTCAAGGGTCTATTTTTAAATATACAAATATTAAACTTGTAATTTGAAATTTTAAGTTTTAAAACCTTCAATGCCTTTTTCGTAAAATTTAATTCTAAAAATACTAAAAATTTATACTTATTTATAAATAAAAATATTCAAGGGGTCTATTTGTAAATGTACAACATGAAACTTGTAATTTTAAATTTTAAGTTTTCAAACTTCCAATGATTTATTCATAAAATTTAGTTTTAAAACAAATCAAATTTGGACTTATTTATAAATAAAAATATTCAAGGGATCTATTTTTAAATATATAAATGTTAAACTTGTAATTTTAAATTTTAAGTTTGAAAACCTTCAATGTCTTTTTTGTAAAATTTTATTTAAAATATGATAAAAAATTTAGACTTATTTATAAATAAAAATATTCAAGGGATCTATTTGAAAATGTACAAACATGAAACTTGTAATTTTAAATTTTAAATTTTCAAACATTCAATGATTTATTCGAAAAATTTAGTTTTAAAATAAATAAAATTTGGACTTATTTATAAATAAAAATATTCAAGGGTCTATTTTTAAATATACAAATATTAAACTTATAATTTGAAATTTTAAGTTTTAAAACCTTCAATGTCTTTTTCATAAAATTTAATTTTAAAATGCTAAAAATTTATATTTATTTATAAATAAAAATATTCAAGTGGTCTATTTGTAAATGTACAAATATGAAACTTGTAATTTCAAAATTTAAGTTTTAAAACCTTCAATGTTTTTTTTGTAAAATTTTATTTAAAAAATAATAAAATTTGGACTTCTTTATAAATAAATATATTTTAGGGGTCTATTTATAAATGTACAAATATTAAAGTTGTAATTTTAAATTTTGAGTTTTAAAACTTTCAATGTTTTTTTTGTAAAATTGTATTTTAAAGATGATAAAATTTTGAACTTATTTATAAATAAAAATATTCACAGGGTCTATTTGTAAATGTATAAATACTAAATTTATAATTCAAAATTTTAATTTTTAAAACTTCAATATTGTGAAATTTTATAAAAAAATTGATAAAAGTTGGGCTTATTTATAAATAAAAAAATTTGAGGGGTCTATTTGTAAATATAGAAAATATTGAACTTGTATTTTAAAAATTTAAGTTTTAATACTTTCAACTCTTTTTTGTTAAATTTTTTTAAAACTTATAAATTTTTGACTTATTTATAAATAAAATAGTTAAGGGACTTATTTATAAATTCACAAATATAAGGTTTGTAATTAAATTTCTTATATAGGGTTTGTTTGTAAAATATTTAAAATATTTAAGGTCCTTTTTATAAATTTTCATATAAAAATATTAACATTTGGACTTTTAGCTCCAAATAAAAAAAATATAAGGGGTTTATTTGTAAATATACAAATATTTGGTTTTATTTATGTAATATTTAAAATATTTCAGCTCCTTTATAAATTTTTTTTTGAAAAATATTAATATTTAAATTTTTAATAAATAAAAATATTTCAAGAATTTATTTGTAAATAGTTTGGAAGAAAGAGTGAGAGTGAGAAAATACGTTTTTAGGGATTTTACTGTAAAAATTACGGAGGGTAAAATCGAAATTTTTTTTAAAAATTTGATTAAATAACAATGAGGGGTGTAGGTAAATATTTTGAAAAAAAAAGTTATGTAGGTAATTTCGAAAATTCTGAGGAGTTTTTCGTAATTATAGGATATTATTGGGATGGGTACATAATTAGCCCTTATTTAATTTTAATGGCATGAGTGTAAAAAAGATAATTTAGAGGATGTGATTAGAAAATTTAATAGCATATTTGCGAAAAAAACTGAGCGAAGCATGTGTTGTTTTGAAGAAGCCACGAGAAGGAGACGAAGATGAGATTTTAATGGCTGCCAACTCACAACCGAAAGCAATAAGAGTTTCAAACGTAATCACGCGAAAAAGAAGAAACCAGTTGATCTTTCTTTTTGACCTGTTTTTCATCTGCGTCGCGTGCATGCAACCGCTTCACAGAAGCCCCATGCAAGCTTCCTGTTGAATTTTCTCTTTTTCGCTCTTTAAATAAATAAACACATTAAAAATCGGAGGAAAAATATTGCACTTCAGAGATATTATTTAATTAAATCATTTTCTGACAAAATATAACACGGGGTGTTATGTGTTAATGTGTACAGTGTAACTCTTAAAACAAGGGACTTTTCCGCAAATATATCTTTGTTAGGGAGGTCGAAGTGAAAAAGGCTCCCGATGGCGATGGCCGATGGGGATAATATTGACACGCAAGTTGAACAGCCTCCCAGATCCACGTGACTCGGGCTGCTCAGTATAAATCCCGCAGCGTATTTGCTCCATCGGTGAAGAAAATCGCAGAAACCATCGCCATTATTCTCCGAATTCGCTCCAAATTTTCCATCTTTTTGGGTTTTTTGATGGTCTGGGTTATCCAAGATGAAGTTTTGCAAGAGGTACGAGGAGTACATGCAGGGCAGGGATGAGGAGCTCCCTGGCGTCGGCCTCAAGAAGCTCAAGAAGATGCTCAAGCCCTGCCGCGTCGAGCTCCAGGCCCACCAGAAATGCCGTGAATTGCAGGAAGAGGAGGAGGAGGAGAAGGAGGAAGGAGCCCTAGTGGCGGCAAGGCCGGATCGGGCGCGGCTTAGCAGGTGCCAGCGACATTGCCTGGGTATTTTCCCTATTTCTTGAGAAATTTCTGAATTTTGGATTGGAGTCCGGTTTGTTTTGTGATTAGTTTTCGTTAAATTTAGGAGAGATGCGACCTTTGGTTTTGATTTGCATTTTTTTTTGTATAATTTAGCTGATAGAAATCATTACACTCTTTTTCTTTGAATTTTTCTTTCACTTTTTTTCTCTTTCTTATCGCTCAGTGGATATTCACCATCTTCATGAGCGTTAGTTGTCTTCTTAACTGATGATTATGTCTAGTTTTTGCCAGTAGATACATCATAGATTGTTGACTCGTTCTTTTTCTACTACGGTGGTTTCTCTTACGAAGTCAATAATCTATGTTGTTGAGTAATTCATAGTGTGTAATTTTCGATGCATGATGTGGTTCAACTCAGCTCATAGGGTATAGGCATAACTTGAGACCAAAAAAGTTTATCTTGCTTGTTGATGACAACAAGAAGCTGTTTTTTGTTCAATTTATTCCTTCTGTGGTCAATTGATCTTCAAATCTTATCTTCTTTGGGGAGAAATCTTTTGAACAAATGGCAGTCATTCTCCATTCACTGGTTGTTTTTTATTTGTCTTTCTACTGTTGGCTTTGACTTACTGATTTTGTTTTGAAATCCTCTCCAACTTTTCCTTTTTAACTAAGCAAATTAGACATTGATACTTTGATAGAGTAAGAAACATCCTGCACTATTGCTTGTCCTTTGATTATCCAGGATTTGGTTAACTCATGAAGTATATTATATTTTTTGTTTTTAAACCCCATTATGTTTGTATTCTCTCTTTCTAGAATACTACTATTAGAAATATTGCGTTTGTTCAAGAAAGCAAGACAACCATGACATGTTCTTATTATAAGCTTGTCCATTTTGTATTCTGCAATTTACCCAGATTATATGGTTCTGACTTGTTATTATGTTATTTAGAGTTCCTGTTCAAATATAACTTTACTTCATACACGGGTTACTACACAGGTTACAGCGTCCATAGATGCAGCCATCAGGACAGTTTGCTTTTTAAACCCACTCTTTGCTTGAACTAACTGTTTGTTTGATTTATTGTTCAGTTTGTGATGGCACTTTCTTCCCCTCGCTCCTTAAGGAGATGTCAACTGTTGTTGGTTGCTTCAATGAGCGAGCACAAAAATTGGTAGAATTGCACTTGGCTTCTGGTTTCTGGAAGTACTTTAAATGCTTTGGAAGTAAGACTAAGCAAGATCATGGAGTTCTAATGCAGCAAGGAAAAGACCTGGTTACATATGCTATCATTAATGCCACTGCAATGAGAAAAATTCTGAAGAAATATGACAAGGTTTGCCGCCTGAAACTTAAACAAAGTAACATTGAGTTCTTTAATTGGCTATTGCCATGGATTTGGCTTCATTTCCTCACTTTGGTATTATCTAGATCAGTATTATGTTATCTTTAGTTGAATCCTTGTTTACTCACTGGGATAAATCTTTTTGCACAGATTCATTACTCTAAGCAAGGCCAAGCTTTCAGATCAAAAGCGCAGAATATGCATATTGAGATCCTTCAATCTCCATGGTTGTGTGAGCTCATGGCTTTCTACATCAATTTAGGACAAAGCAAGAGGATCAACTATAATTCACTCCCAGGATTGTTTGGTGATTGCTCTCTTAAGTTCAATGATCACAAGCCAGTAATCTCTTGTGGCCTCTTTGATTCTGTGAGGCTGGACACTGATTTAACATGTTCTATCTGCTTGGTAAGCTTGCAATACTGTCCTGAACAATTTCTACTTTTTGTTTCTCTATGTTTTCCAAACCATAGAAGTTCTGTAGACAAGTTTTTTTAGCTGAGCTACGCAAGTTATTTTATTGTTTTATATACCCATCAGCTTTCAGATAAGCAGAATATGATTCTGTTGGTTTTGGGGAGTTATATTGGGTATGATTTTGTTCTCATCACAACCTATCTTACCGATTTCTCAGGAGACTGTTTTTGATCCTGTTTCTCTTACTTGTGGCCACATCTTCTGTTACACGTGTTGTTGCTCCGCTGCATCAGTGACAATTATTGATGGTCTAAAGACTGCAGACCCTAAAGCGAGGTGCCCATTATGTCGACAGGTGCATACTTCTTTAAGTAACCATATCCTATTTTCTTATTTGTCTCATTGCCAGATTTACTGCCATAAATGAATAGCTCTTATTCTTCAAGTAGTCAGATAAAAATTTAACTTCTCCTGCTTGATGTGTGTATGCTTTTAATGTATTTCCAGGAGGGTGTATTTGAGCGCTCTGTACATTTGGATGAGCTTAATATGTTGTTAAGCCGAAGGTATACATTCACAATACTTCTCTCAGGTTACTTTCAAACTAGTCTTTCCACTAATTATCTTGAAACAGTTGCCCGGATTACTGGGAGGAGCGGATTCAAAGCGAGAGAGCTGAGCGCTTGCGGCAGGCCAAGCAGCATTGGGAGTCTCAATGCAGATTATTTGTAGGTATTTGAGCCCTTGGCTTATAATTCTGTCTGCTTGTGGATTTCCTCAGGTATCTGCAAATAAACTGTAATGCTTAAGTGCTGTTGTGATATGCTCCTGTTCTTGCAAATGCTTAAAACTGGTTTGGAATGCTCCATTGTTGTCCTTTGTGGTTGGAGTGGTTGGAGATTTGTCGAAATAAAATCACTGTGCAGCTCAAATTGATAGTTTACTTTGGTTGAACAAACAAAAATATACTTCAAAAGTATAATTATTAATGTAAAAAATATTATTTATTTAAAATTTTTTATAAATATATTTTTTAAAAAATTATTATTATTATATGTGAAATTATTAATATTATTATAATTTTAAAAAATTATTAAATTTATTTTTAAAAATCGCATCGATAAAAAATAAGAAAGTGAAATTTAGTTTATTTTTTATTTTCAAATTGAAAATAATTGAAATTAAACTAACTTTTAAAGAGTTATTTTGAGATAATTAAATATTAAAAATGTGTGAAAGTGATTTTATTTTCAATCATTTTTCTCTGATGATGATTAAATAAATTTTAAGCAACTATAAAAAGAGAGTAATTAATGATATTGACTGTTACAAGGACATGCTAATTTTTGTTTTCAAATGGTTGAGAAAACATGTCTAGTAATATTGTATGACATTAATAAAAATATATGACAAATTAATGCTGTGGCCAAGTTTTTTTTAAAAAATTAATAATTATGTATGCAGCAGAGTCAAGAGATACATGAACCCACAAAAATCATTTTTTTTATTTGCAATTTTTTTTGCATATAATCTTATATAATTAGTCAATATTACAAAAATTTTTGTTGGATCAAAGTGGATGGAAGTATAAAAAGGTCTTTTTTTTCACTTGCGACCTATATATAGTGACTGAAGTAGTCAACTTCCAATGTTTGGTTGGACGAAATTATGATTCATAAATATAATCATTAATATATAAAATGTTATTCATTTAAAATTTTGATAATTTTTTAAAAATATATTATTATTATATTAATATTATTAAGATTATTATAATTTATAATATTATTATATCTACTTTTAGTAGTCAATTTAACTAAAAGAATAAAAAAGTAAAATTTAATTTATTTTTTATTTTCGAATTGAATGTGATTAACAGTGAGTTAGCTTTTAAAACATTATTTTTATATAAACAAATTATTAAAATGGAGAGAAGTGATTTGACTTTTAAACTGTTCCGGTCAAACAAACATTATATAAAAAGGGATTCACATAATTTTTGTAAGCAAACTAATTTTTTTTTAGAGTAATATCTTCCCTTTTTTTTGCAGAAGTTTTTTTATTGGAAATAAAACCCAAACAATTTGATAAAAAAAAAATTTTCTCGAGGTACAAGAATTGATTAATTAGTTTGGATAATTTCTGGAGGAAAAAATCGTAAAAAAATGTGGAATAATCCAACAAAATTTGTTTAAGTGCAATTAGCTGCCACCATGGTTAAGCTAATATTGTCTTATAAGCAAAGTTAGCAACTAATCACATGTTGAAATACACTTGTCACTCTAATTTCAGCTAATTTTAGATGCAAATGTCAGTCCAAGTCATGATTTGATGGCTTCGATTCAGTTCGATCACTTTCACCGGTTTTTAGGTTTGATTAGTTGGACGATTTCAATTTCAAATATGATTTTTTTTTTGAGATAATTACCTTGTAATTAGCTTTAATTTCTAAAATTACTCATGCCCCTCATTTCTCAAAATATTTACCTATATCCCTCTTATTGTTATTTAATCAAAATTTTTTCAAAAAATTTCAATTTTATCCTCGGTTATTTTCATAATTAAATCCCTAAAAATTTATTTTTTATTATTTAATACCTCGAAATTCGATTTTTATAAATAACACATCGAAATTATTCCGATTTACAAAAAATCCCCGAAATTCGGATTTTTGTAAATAACACCCCAAAATTATTTCGATTTACAGAAAAGTCCCCAAAATTATTGCGGTGGTGGCGAGGGTGGCGGTGCGTGGGCGGCGATGTTGGAGGCCGGCGGCGGGAGCGGAGGCCGAGGCCAGCACGCCGGTGTGCCAACACGCGAGCGTGGACGGCCAAGTCCTCGGCTGCGCCGGCGCGCCGGCCTCGACCTCCGCTCCCGCCATCGGCCTTCAGCGTCGCCACCCGAGCATCGCCACCCTCGCCGCCGTTGCAATAATTATGGAGACTTTTCTGTAAATCGGAATAATTTCAGGGTGTTATTTGCAAAAATCGGAATTTTGGGGACTTTTCTGTAATCGGAATAATTTCAGGGTGTTAAATAATAGAAAATAAGTTTTTAGGGATTTAATTATAAAAATAACTGAGGGTAAAATCGAAATTTTTTAAGAAAATTTTGATTAAATAACAATCAGGGATGTAGGTAAATATTTTAAGAAAAGGGGGAGTATGGGTAATTTTGAAAATTACAAGGGTTGTAGATAATTAAGGCTAATTACAGAAAGTTATAGGTAATTATCCCTTTTTTTTTCTTGAGTTCAATCACCGTCACTCAATATAATTGAATGTATTTTAATTAAAATAAAATTAAAAAACTTCTAAAGAACGATAAAGCCAATATGCTTATATAAATAAATTTAATCTAGTTTCAATATTTATAGTAAAAGCAAATGCTCGACTGAGTGCGGTCTCACCTGTGTTCAAAAGTGTTGCGGAAAATATCGATGTCCACCACAATTCACGATATAGAGGAAGAACAGAAAAGGAGAAAAGATAACAGACAAGATTATATGTGGGGAAGACGATCCAGAGGATATTGTATTGATGAGAAGAGGAAGAGAAGATTACAACGATGGAGACGAAACTCTAATATCACCAACTCTCACAAAAGACTAAGAAGCCTAACCGTCACAAGACGTATTGAGAGTATTGATTTATATATATCTCTCTCACTCTATTGAAACCCTTACATCAATGGTGTATTTATAGATGTGGCCTAATGATGTTTGAGTCAAAGTAGAAGACTGACTCAAATAAGACTTCTACTACTTTAAGTCTTCTAGTAGAAGATAAATCTAGATAAGGATTAGACCCATTAAATTACTTCCTAATATAATTAAGACTATCCGGAAAATCCGGATTCGAGACACCAAAAAGCCAATAATCTTCACCTTTGCTCGAATCATCTTATTCTCTGAGTTTGAATTTTCAATAGATGTCTTTGCCATTACCTCATGGGATAGGATCAACGACCTTGAATATTGATCAAGTCCAAACAGAGCTTGAACTTATCAATCGGAATCACCTTCGTCAACATATCTGCAGGATTTCTTGAAGTATGAATCTTTTGTAAAGAAATCTCGCCGTTTTCAATAATATCCCGAATAAAATGAAATCAGACATCTATATGCTTTGATCTGGCGTGGTACATTTGGTTCTTCGCAAGGTGTATGGCGCTCTGACTGTCGCAAAAAATAGGAAGAACATATTGAGAAAAACCAATTTCACTTGCCAAACCTTTTAGCCATAGAGCTTCTTTGACGGCTTCTGTAGCTACCATATACTCAGACTCTATTGTAGATAATGCTACAGTTGATTGTAAGGTACACCTCCAACTAATAGGCCCTCCACAAAGAGTGAAAAGATAACCAGTGAGGGATCGGCGTCGATCAAGGTCTCCAGCATAGTTTGAATCGACGTAGCCAATAATTTTGGCCTCTTACACTGTGTTCTTGTCGAAACATAAACCAATATTAAGAGTACTTTTGATATATCTTAATAGCCATTTCACGACCTGCTAATGCTCTTTTCTTGGATTTGCCATGTAACGACTAACAACGCTAACTGCTTGTGCAATATCAGGTCTTGTGCATACCATAACATACATTAGACTTCCAACAACACTTGAAAATAGGATGTTCTCCATGTATGCATGCTCTTCATCTGTAGAAGGACATTGTTGAGCTGAAAGCTTGAAGTGAGATGCTAAAGGAGTACTGACGGGTTTTGAATTTTGCATGTGAAAACGAGAAATAATCTTCTCAAGATACTTGCTCTGTTTGAACCATAATTTATCATGCTTTCGATCTCGATTAATCTCCATACCGAGAATCTTCCTTGCAGTACCTAAATCTTTCATCTCAAATTCTTTTTTCATTTTAAACTTTAGATCATTCAGTAGAGATATGTCTTGAGTAGCGATAAGCATATCATCAACATAAAGAAGCAATATAATAAATGAGTTATTGACATGCATCTTAAAATAAACACAGCAATCATGTTTGCAGTGGATGAAATCTTGTCCTAGCATAAAACTGTCAAACCTTTTATACCATTGCCTTGGAGACTATTTCAAACCATAAAGTGATTTGTTCAACTTGCAGACAAAATTTTCCTTGCCTTCTTGGATGAACCCTTCAGGTTGTTGCATAAAAATTTGTTTTTCTAATTCTCCATGCAGAAAAGCAGTTTTGACATCAAGCTGCTCTAACTCAAGATTATGAAAAGCAACTAAAGTAAGTAGAAAACAAATAGATGTGTGTTTAACCACAGGAAAGAAAATTTCATTAAAGTCAACACCTTCCTTTTGTGAATACCCTTTTGCAACTAAACGAGACTTGAATTTAACACCATCTATCTCAGAGAAATCCTCTTTCTTTCGAAATACCCACTTGTAACCAATTACTCTTTTACCTTCTGGTAATTTCACCAGATCCCAAGTATGGTTCTTTTGAAGGGAATCCATCTCTTCATTCATAGCAGCTTGCCACTGAGAAGAATTCTTATCCTGCACTGCTTCTTTATAGGAAGAAGGATCACCATTATCAGTAACTAAAGCAAAAACTACCATATCTTCAAAACCATACCAATCAGGTGGCTTTATTTTTCTTTGAGATCTTCGAAGTGGATTTTTTTAGAAACTTGATTCTTAGAATTTTCTTGAGAGTTGGGCATACCCTGAATATCTTCTTCTGAAGGAACTACATGCTCTACCTCCACTTGCATTATATCATTGGGATCTTTCTTGAGAGATTGTAGCATAACACTTTCATCAAATACTATGTCTCTCTCAATAATTACTTTTGAAATAGTAGGATCCCACAAACAATAGCCTTTGACGCCTTTGGCATAACCCAGAAAAATACACTTTTTGGAACATGCATCTAACTTATCCTTGATAACATGCACATAAGCAGTGCAACCAAAAATCTTTAAAGAAGAATAATTTGCAGGTTGACCAGTCCATATCTCTTCAAGAGTCTTATAATTAATGGCTATTTGAGGAGAGTGATTCACAATGAAGCATGTTGTATTGACTGCTTCTGCCTAAAAATCTTTATTAAGATTAGCTGTACTGAGCATACTACATGCTTTCTCCAACAAGGTTCTGTTCATCCTTTCAGCCACACCATTTTGTTGAGGTTTTCCTGGGATGGTAAAATGACGTTTGATACCTTCATCTTCACAGAATTTGAGAAATTATGTTAATTTGTACTCTCCGCCATTATCACTTCTGAGGTATTTAATTTTTCTACCAGTCCTTTTTTCAACCGAAGTTTTCCACCGTTTGAAAACAGAAAACACTTCGGCTTTGTGATGCAAAAAATAAATCCACACTTTTCTGAAAAAGTCATCAATAAAACTAACAAAATAATGAGCACCAGATTTTAATGGAATAGGAGAGCACCACACATCAGAATGAATATAATCAATTAAGCCTTTAGTGCAATAAATACCGGTGTTAAACTTTACCTTGGACTGTTTACCATAAAGACAATGCTCGTAGAAATCCAATTTGCATGAGTGAGGCCTTTAAGTAATTTTCTTTTGTTGAGCTCACTTAAACCTTGTTCACTCATATGGCCGAGACGCATATGCCATAAGTGGGTCATATCAGAAGAAGAGGCCTGAGAAATTGATGCTCCACCTGCAACGGTTTTTCCTACTAACTCATACAAATTTCCATGTTTTAGTCCCTTCATCACTATCAATGAGGCTTTAGCAACCTTAAGAACTCCACCTTTAGCAGAATACTTATAACCAGCAGAATCCAAAGCACCCAAAGAGATCAAATTTTTTTTCAAATCAGGAACATGTCTAACATCAGTAAGAGCTCTAATAATATTATCAAATATCTTAATTTTGATTGTTCCAATTTCAATAGTTTTGTATGGATTGTTATTCCCCATCAAAACCAAACCACCATCATAGGACTTGTAGTCTTCAAACCAATCCTTATTAGGACACATGTGGTAAGAACAACCAGAATCAAGAATCCAAATATCATGGTAACGATCAAAATTAGACTAATAGAGAGAACGTTACCCAAATTATCATCAGAACTCCCTTCAACAACTGACACTTGTTCTTTAGCTTGCTCTTTAGATTGAGATTCTCTTTCTTTCTTTGCTTTGAGCTTCCAACAATCTTTAATTATATGTCCCATCTTCTCACAATACTTGTAGTTTATTTCTTTGGATTTGGATCTAGAACGACCTGTCCTTGATCTTTCTTTGGTACGACCTCGGACAATTAATGCTTCTGAGTGTGACACATTCCATTCAATCTTTTTCAAATATTCATTAGATAGAAGGGCAGCAGAAATATCGTCAAATTTCAAATCCTTTCCATACATGAGAGTAGTTTTAAGATTCTCAAGAGAAGGAGGTAAGGACGATAATAAAATAATTGCCTTGTCTTCATCTTCAATTTTAACATCAATGCTTAACAATTGAGAGACAAGTTTATTGAAAGCATTAAGATGATCAACTATATTTGTACCTTCTGTCATTCAAAAATTGAAGAGTTTCTGCTTTAAATAAACTCGATTTGAGATAGACTTACTCATATACTGTTTCTCCATCTTTTTCCATAACTTTGAAGGTGATGCTTCATCAAGAAATGGATAGAGTAACTCATCGGTAAGATTGAGGATGATTGTGCTATGTGCGCTAGCCTTCTGATTTTCCCAGACACTTTCGGTGACATCTTTAGGCTTGACGTCCTCCAATGTGTGTCTCAACCCTTGTTGAGTAAGAATTGCACGAACTCTTGCTTGCCAAATAGGAAATCCTTGTTTTCCATTGAATTTCTCTATATCGAACTTCGTAGTAGACATGTTGAACCAAGCTCTGATGCCACTTGTTGCGGAAAATATCGATGTCCACCACAATTCACGATATAGAGGAAGAACAAAAAAAGAGAAAAGATAACAGACAAGAGATATATGTAGGGAAGACGATCCAAAAGATATTGTATTGATTAGAAGAGGAAGAGAAGATTACAACGATGGAGACGAAACTCCAATATCACCAACTCTCACAAAAGACTAAGTAGCCTAACCGTCACAAGATGTATTAAGAGTATTGATCTATATATATCTCTCTCACTCTATTGAAACCCTTACATCAATGGTGTATTTATAGATGTGGCCTAATGATATTTGAGTCAAAGTAAAAAACTGACTCAAATAAGACTTCTACTAATTTAAGTCTTCTAATAGAAGATAAATCTAGATAAGGATTAGCCTATTAAATAACTTCCTAATATAATTAAGACTGTCCGAAAAATCCGGATTCGAGATACCATAAAACCAACACAAGAGGCGAGCCCACAACTAAATACCCATCATAGACTATAAATCAAAGTAGTTTTAGTCGAAATATTTTGAAGCGTTTTGATTTTAAATTAATTCAAAATATTTTGATTTAAAATTTAGTTATAAACTTTAAAATTTTATTATTTAATTTATTATTATTTTTTTTATACACAAAATATTATTAGTTTAGATGGTTAATGGCTTAATTTTGGATTAGTGTGACTTGGGTTTTAACCTGTTTTGTTGCCTTTTTTTCCATATTTTAAATATTTTTTCCCCATTTTTTTTATTTAATAATTTTAAAAATAACATATCCATATAAATTTTTTTCATATTTTTTGATAATTTTTTTAATTTAAAATCAAATTTTGGTAAAAATAATTCGACCGAAATTAAAATAATCAAAATGATTGGATCGATCATTTCAATTTTGTTGTGTGTCTAAATTAATACGAAAATTTAAACTTAAAAACTTATTATAAACCATATTCTTGGCAGCATAAAAATTAATTTGATGATTTATGCGATCATTAAGGCCTAACTGTGAAATGCATTGAGATAGACAAACAAGGATGTTATCATTTTCACATAATAAGAGAATAAGAGGGGGAGAGAGAGAGTCGAAAAGCTGAGATGTGACCTAATAAGCGGTTCTGGTGGTCCTGCGGAAGTGTTTTGTTAGGAACAGAAGAACAGCCCCGCACAATTATTGGGCTCTTACCCTACTTTGCTTGCTTTTGGCCAAAGCAAAAGCTTTACGCGATGGAGGAGTATGCCCCAAGAAATGCAGCAGGAGTAGGTCTCGAAAGTTTTCGATTTCGATTTCAGTATTTAGTAAAATTAATGTGTTTCGGTGGTTTCGACAGTTTTAATTTTAATTTTGATCATTTTGATTTCTAATAAAAAAATTTTTAATTATTAATTGTGTATTAACCAGAGTTTAATTATATTTTGATTGTACTTTGACTTCAAATTAAAAATACGATAAAATTTTGAAATTTTTTTATAAAAATTTATAATTAATTTTACCACAATATTAAATATTATTTTAATTAATTAAAATTAATTTTGATAGTTAATCACCGATATAGTTTATTTTTTATATATTACTATATAAAAAAATATACGAGAAATAATATGAATATGATTAAAAGTTAAAAATTAACATAAGCAAATTTAACTTATTATTAAAATGTATTTGACACATATATAATTTATTAATTATAACGTAATACAACTAATCATCATTGTCATCATAATCATCATCAGTTGAGTTTGAAATATCGGAATGTGAAATTATGAATTCAGTACCTATACGATGCAGATGAACATTTATAAACATACGAGCCAGAACAACTAGCTTTGCGCGATCTTGTGGTAGTGATTCATATGAGGGTGAAACCGATACAAATTTTGTTTAGCTTTGCTTTCGATGGAACGGTCATTCACGCATGCACGTGAACAGAAAAATCAACGTGTTTTGGTCAAAATCATTTCCATTTCAGTTTCAACCAAAATATTTTTTTTTATTAATTATATTTTGACCAAAATTTAACTTTATTTTAATTATTTTTTAACTTCAAATTAAAAAAATTATAATATATTTAAAAATTGTTAAAATAATAAATAGTTATGTGAATAGTCCCATGCGCGTGAACAATATTTGGTAGAGACCGGCGAAGATGTTGGAATCGGGCCGGTGAGGTGATGGTGCGGGTGCGAGGCCGGCCCCAGCTAGCGGGAGCAAGGGTCAGGCCGGCGAGAGCGCGAGGCCGGCGAGGGAGCAGCGGTAGGCTGGCGAGCGCACGGGGGCCAGTCCGGCGAGAGCGCGGGCGTCTGACTAGCGGGCCCGCTCGCGCAAGCACGCAGGTGTGTGCACCAGAGGTTGGTTCGAGAGCACGAGCTCGGACACGAAGTCGGTGTGTTGGTGCAGACCGGGCAACAACGTGAGCTTGCCGTGTGAGCTCTCCGCGCGCTGCGCTCGTCCCGCCGGCTCTGCGCTCACTAAAAACCCTAAATCACAATAAAATTGACCGATCTGGTGTAACACCAGTCAAAACTAAACTGTTTGGACCGAAATTTAAAACCTTGTTTAAAAGGCGTTTTGCGGGCACATGATCCTATGGTCCATTAGATAAGATTCCACACTTTCTGGTTTCGGTTTCTGTTTAATTTTTTGATTTTTTTTTTTGACATGAGAATTTCTCAATTCAAACCTATACTAATCATACTAACTCGTAATTATTATGTTTTTAGTCTCAATTCAAACATGACCCCACGCGTGCCGCACCCCGGCGTGCCGCACCCCGCCGGAATCTGCCAACTCCTGTCTTTTCTCTCTGAAGATGTGTGGCTTCACTGCTTGGACTCGCCCGAAACACAAGGAACTTATCTGCTTGGGTGGACGGACGCAACCATGCGCTTCATATCTTTCACAGCCATCTCCATCGCTGCATCAAACTTATAAACTTATACTATTAATAATTAAATTAACTTTAAGTTTAATATATCTAAGAGCTTTTTAAAATATGATTAATTATATATAATTCTTTAAAATATTGACAAATTGTATATTTTTTTAAATTAAAAATGGCACACAATCTTTTAATCTAACCAAACTTAGGTATTTTTTCATGAAACTTAATTTTTTGAAATCTTAACAAATTACATATTTTTCATCAAAACTTAAAATTATATATTTTTTATTATTGAATATATTACAAAAATTTTCCGGTGTAAATTTAATATTTGAATAAAAAAAATTTGAAATATATATATAGTTTGACATCATTTAGGTTGAAATAAAAAATATGAAAAATACTCTTGACATGTTTAGGAGACGTTTTGGCAATTTGACAGTTATCGCAAATAATTTTTTCTCGTCCAATTAAAAAATTTATTGGATTAAATTTTAATCCGAAATTTGAAATGATAATTTTAACATTGATATGGTTTAAACTTGTTTTAGTCAATTTAGACTAGAATAGGACTCAATATAGATTAGATTTAAAGCTCCATATGAACCATATTTAAGATTTATTTTTGCTCATATTTTTCATTATGTCATCTTTAATCACCTCAGAGATATTTTTATATTTTTGGTTTTAACTCAAATGATATTAAATAGTATATATTCTTCAATATTTATGATTCTAACAATAAATCTAGAAAAAATTTTCTCAACTATCTAATAACTAAGAAAAAAATAATTTTTTAAGTTTCAGTAAAAATATATATTATTTGTTAAGATTTTAAAAAATTATATATAATTTTTTAAATTTCAAATATAAAATATATAATTTGGTAAAAATTTTAACTAGTTAAATATAATTTTAAGTTTGGAAAAAAAATAATTTCACAACATTTCATGATGTATGATGTTATATGCAATGTTCTTACCAGAAAGTTGGCCTATTTTGCAGTTTGGTCTAGTTTTACGTAATATTTTAAAATTACCAGAATTGGATTTCATAAATCAATAAGACTGGTGCTTTTTTGCAAATATTAGGAGGAGAAGACATTCGATGGGCAAAACAGTCATTTGATTATTACCTTCTTCTTCTTCTTCCTCGTCTTGCACAACGTCATTATTTTATTCTGCCTCCGTCCCAAATACCGACCTCCCTCCAGCGACCGAGGAACTAACTCGTCTTCCCCCATTTATATATCGAGCGCACGCACACAAAACCCTCCTCTCTCCTCCTCTTCCGTCTCCCCCCATCATTCCCTGCATTGCTCCCAAGAAACCCTTCTCAGATCCAACAACAATACCACCGACCCTGATCTCCGATCTCGATCTCTTCCTTCTCCTCGTCGATCACATGTTCTTCGCCTTCTCCGACTTCTCCTCGACGTTATTCCGATCGGCCGAGGTCTTCCAGAACTGAGTCCGGGCGGAGCCAAATTGGCGCCGCAAAGGAGGTCGCAGCGCCACTCCGGCGCCGGCCAGATGCAGCCCGGAAACGCCGCCATCCCGGCGGCCGCGGCCGCGGTGATGCATGATCACAACCATGCAGGGACGGGCGCCGGCGACGCCGTCATGGCCCGGTGGCTCCAATCCGCGGGGTTGCAGCACCTTGCGTCGCCCAACCTCCTCGTCCAGGTACTGTATTCTTTGGTTTCGTTGGTTTTTGGATGGGTTCTGTCGAATTCTGAATCGATTCCTTAGTGGGATAGGATCGGATCTTTTTGGTGATTTCGTTGCCACAGTACATTTCGACATTATTGAATGCACCGTTTTCGGGAGTTCGAATTTCAAGAACTTGGTCTCATTCCCTCCCTTTTTTTTTTCTCGCTTTATGCCTATGTGATTCTAATTGGAATCTGAGGTTTGGGCTCACGCAGAGGCGATCTTTACTTTTTAATACATTTATTTGTCTTTTTTTGTCTTGTTGATGATTTAAGTGCTAAATGCGGTCATGGTTCCGCTGTTCAGATTTCAGGAACTCAGTTTTTTTCCTCCAGGTTGTTTTGTTTTTTGTGAGTATATTATAACCGGAATATTTTGGTTGCTTGTTCATGATGATAATATGATTGTGTCCTGTTGATGTTTAAGTGCTAATTGGATTCCTGATACTGCAGTTCAGATTTCAAGAAGTTGGGTCTTTTCTTTTTCCCTCCAATTTTTTTGTTTTATGCCATTTAAATTGTAATTGGGATGTTATAAATGAGAATGTGTGTAGTTCTTGTCAATATGAGAATGTGTCTTGTTGATGTTTCAAATGCTAATTGGGATCTTTAAAATGGTTTCCGTTAAGCCTATTTTATGTTATAGATCTGATAATCTTGATTTGGGGCAGATTTCCATTTGGAGTAGGTTTATTTTAATATTGAAATTTAGTTCTCTCTTGTTGACTGTTATAGGGTTTGTGGGGGTTTGAACTTGTGGAATCGTGATGTTGGTTTCTTGATGTCATTGGTAGGGTTATGGACCACAGACAGTAGAGGAGAAGCAGAGGTTTTATAAGCTTTTGAGAAATCTAAACTTCAGTGGGGAGTCTGGGTCTGAATCATACACCCCAACTTCACATAGCTTTGGAGGGAGTGGGGCAGTGGATGGATTTTACACACCTGAGCTTAGAGTGGAGTTTGGAGCTGGACTTCTGGATCTTCATGCTATAGATGACACTGAGCTTCTCTCAGAGGTGCGTCTCTTGTGTTAATATCCATAAGAGAAAATGGTTTATTCTTGTTCTAATATAATAAATGTGTGCCATCTGAATCAAATTGTATGTAATCTTAAGCAACATCATAATACTATTACACAAATCCGACATACTCTTGCATTGCAAAAAATATTGTTTACAGAACTGCTATAGAGTCTTATTTCAAATTTTGAATGACTCTTGGTTATTCTTTTAATTGTATTGGTAAGATAATTTTTGTTGTTTATGATTACATAACTAAATGTCCAAGAGATATTGTAGAGTGAGGGATCCTATAAGTAGAACTACAAGGATAAGGAAAAGATCTTCAGAATCACCATTCAAATCTTCAATGAATGTGGGTTATTCTTCGTAATTACAGTGGTAAGATTTGTTGTTTATGTAACTTAATGTCTAAGATATGTTGTAGATTGAGTGACCCTATAAGTAGAAGTAAAAGGATAAGGAAAAGATCTTCAGAATCACTGTGAAAAACAAATCTTTGGAAGGTTCAGATGCCAGTGCTTCTTTTCATGATGCACCTTTATGATGAATTTTGAGTATATAGTAGAATTTCATTGGCATTGTATGCTAAAGCTCATAGCATAACAGAGCAAAGAGGATTAGTAAGTGGAATTATGGATGTAAGTATCAAAATGATTTATCTTGTACAAACTACTCCAACTAAGGAATGTGTTTCTTTCTGATCAAATCATTTGACTTTTGACCAGTCTGATATACATCTTACTAGCTGTTTGTGATCTTTTTTGTTTTACCTTGACCAGATCAAATGGAATGTTATACTACAATGTGCATGTAATCTAACAAAAAGGGTCTTGTGTCACTTAATTTCATTAAAAGGTGTCACAGTTACTTTGCAAGATTGATTTTTGAACTCCCATGTACTTCCAGCTTATGTGTGAGCATCTTCGATTGTTTCCATATGACCCAACATCCACAGATTTGGTTATTTGTTTGGCCGCTAATCTAAGTTTATTCCTCACATTCCTCCTTTCACATGATAGTTTTAAATCTGATTGTTGATTTGGTGAGTATTTTAAAGCAAATTTTGTAAAATAATTTTTACTAAAATACACTTCATCCAATCATGCTTCCAATGCTTCTATTTCAGTTTGGTTAAATTTAATCTTGGACCAATATGATTGATCTTCAATCTGCAGTTATTTTGGTTTGACAATATAGAGCTAGAATGGGCCAACACAGTATCCAATCAATTTTTTGTTCTTATTAAGGGTCCGTTTAGATGCTTTTCAGTTCCCATGTTATATGGGTTTGTACATAACCCTACTTCCTATGAAAATTCCCAATGTTGACGAGGAATGGTCATTAATGTCAGAGACGAGCTTGCATGCAAGCTTCATTCCAAAGGAAAAACAAAGAGGTCCTTTGGAATCCCATGATTGGGGTTCTCAAAAACAGGTGCCAAACACTTGCATAGAACAGTTTCCTATGGAGGGAAAAATTGCGCAATTTCTATGGAATTTAGTGGTATCCAAACAGGCCTTAAGGCTGGATCCTATTTGTTGTGGTTAGACCTTGCCAATAAACAGTTATCCTAAAGAATGTAATACCTAAATTAGATTTGTGCAGTATAAACTGGGAAAGTCAGATGAGGAAAATGCATATTTATGTTTTGCTCAACTCTGTTCCTCGAAAAAATGTTTTGCTTAATTTCCCTGCACTTCTCTATCTTCCATTATCTTCATTGCTTCTAAATAACTAAAAGGGAATGTTTAGTGGTATATATCCTATTGTTTTCTATAGTTTCCACCTAGAGTATAAACTTCTCTGATACAAATGAAGTTGGAGCACTTTTAAAATTCTTCTTATTTCACACAAAGTGTTCATTTTATCTTTTTGCAGCATGTGATGTCAGAGCCATTTGAACCATCACCATTCGTGCCTACTAGGGATTTGGATGATGATTTCGATGTAGCAACTAGTAGGCAACAGCAAGGGCAAGGAGATAACTACACTAGATTGGCACTCGTTGAACAAGAGAACGCTCCAAAGCAGAGCAATGTTGCCAAGATCAAAGTTGTGGTGCGTTAACTGCATCTAGTTCTAATCCTTCTTTTGCATGATAATGAACTATTCTGATTATGACAAAACATAGGAATAGTGTTCCTCATTTTTTTCCTATCACAATACCATCATAACTATATAGTATCTTTCTATGTAGTTATAGACTTGCAGTAGATTATGCATTGTAAATAGAAAGGTGATCTTTCTTGGAAAATATTTACTGGTCCATATTATTCTGTCAGCTATGTTTCGGACTTGATAAATTAACCTTAGTGTTAGGTTTAAACAACAGGTCAATATTAGGGATCGTAAATAGTATGCCTATATATCTTATACTTTTATTCACTATTTTTTTCAGGTTCGTAAAAGACCGCTAAACAAAAAGGAAATAGCTCGAAAAGAGGATGACATCGTAACCGTACATGACAATGTGTATTTAACAGTTCATGAGCCTAAATTAAAGGTTTGATTGCTTTCTCTTTTCTCTGAAAATCCTTTAGTAGGTATAAACTCAATGATATCTGGTTCCTAGCAGAATAAATATAATGGAAATGAGTTCTAATATGTCAATTTTTACTCTGGGGGTTGGTTTTTTTTCTTGTGTCAGCAACATGGTTTTATTTTGTGCCAATGCTATCCTGTATGTTTAATTCATCATTGAATTATTTTCTGGTGGTATTTATTCATAAAATCATGTATGTTCCTTACCTATATCAGCTACTAATATTTTTGATGGTTCAGTTTATCTTTCATAAGGCTATTCAGTTTACCTTATACTATTTTTCTCTGACAGTAAATTTTGTCTTTTTAAAATTAACTGTTCATCCTTTAAAATTTGGTGTTGTCTCATAAAATTAGCCCTTTTTCTTTCACATTTTCATTATTTCCTCTTCTTCAATGTCCATTATATCTCTTTCTAATTTGATCATTGATTTTTAAAATATTACTGTTTTCTTTTTTAGGATTAAGCACCTTTATTTTCAATTTTTGTTATTTTATTTTAGAAATTTGTGTTCTTTTTAATATTTAGCAAGGCTTTATGTTTTAGTTTATCTCTGATACGTATTTTATAAGTCTTAAGTTTTGGTTTTAGATCTCTTAAATATTTAATTCTTACTATCTAAATTTTTATTATATCTATTAGAATTTAGTCACTGCTTTTGAAACTGCATGCATTTTTGAGATTTGGCTAAAATCTCATCGTTATAGTTAAACATCTTATTTTAAAAATTTTTAATAATATAAGTTTATGTTTTAGCTTTTATCTCTTTAATGCTTTGTGTTGTTTTGTAAATTTAGATTCCTTTAACATTGGGTCTCAACTGAAAGAATTTTGTTTCTTTTCAAAATCTTTATTTTCTCTATTTCTTTTCAACATTAAGTTTTCTCTTGGTAATTACTTGTTTCTCCTTTAAAATTTGTCCTTTTCTCATTAAAATTTTCCTTTTTCTTTCATAATTTGATTGTTTTCCTTGCCTTCAATCTCTTTCATAATTCAATCTCTTTGCAGCTTAATCCTTGTTTTTCAAAATATCATTAAATTTGTCCTTTTTTCAATTGTTTTATTTTATTTACCTTCATGTTTTGGGACATTTCTTGTTTCTTTTTAATATTTTGTTATTACCATTTGAACCTTAGTGTAGTTTTCAGTTTTTAGCTTTTATCTCTTTAACATCTTGCCTTACACTTTATGTTTTAATTTATATTTCTTTAACCTTTTGTTCTGACTTAATAAAGTTTTCTTTACATCTTTTCGAACTATTGTTTTCTCTGTTTTATTAAAATTTTGTTGTCTCTTTAAAATCATTTTTTCTCCACTTTAGATCTCAGCCTTTTCTCATTAAATTTGGTGTCCACTATTTTTTTTTTTCAAAATTTCATTTTTTCCTTAGGTTTTTTTTAATATATCCATTTTGTCAATCTAAATTGTTGTTCTTTAAAATCTCATTACTTCTTTTTATGAGTTTGCATTTTCTTCATTTTGTTATTATATTTTTTTAACGTTATTGTCTTTTGGACATTTGATACAAGTCTTCAGGTTCTAGTTTTTATATTTTCTACATCTTGTGTTAGTTTTTAAATGTTAATCTAGATTCCTTTAACATTTAATTATAACTCTTTAAAGTTTTCGATATACTTTTTTAGATGCTATTTTCTCTAATTTTTCAACATATAGTTGTCTCTCCAAATTAACAGTGTTCTTCAAATTTTATCATGTTATTGTTAAATTTGTGCTCCTTATTTTTGATAATCTTAAAAAGTTTTGAGCAAAAAACTGGTCTCCTCATTGGAGAAGAATGCCCCTTATATAATGAATACAAGCTGAAGTTTAGGTACAGTTAGCATATTCTAAATAAGGCATATCCTAAATAAGGAAAATATAGAGAATTTACAATCATAATTACGGGTATAAAATCAGTCATAGAATCTGCTAACTTTGGTATAAAATCAGCCATAAAATCTGCTAACTTTGGTATAAAATCAGCCATAGAATCTACTAATTTTGGTATAAAATCAGCCATAGAATCTGCTAACTTTGAATGACTGGCTAATTCCTTTGACATCCCCCCTCAAATTGATGCTGGTAAGTCAACAAGTATCAATTTGCTAACAAGAAAGTTATGTCGCTGTCGTGTCATTGGTTTGGTGAAAATATCCCCAATCTGTAGAATAGTGGAGATATGTGGGAGAGTGATGACTTGGCGATCATAGGCCTCCCGGATAGAGTGACAGTCAACCTCTATGTGCTTTGTGCGTTCATGGTAGACAGGATTGGCTGCAATTTGGATGGCACTAGTGTTGTCAGCATGTAAGGGAGTAGGTTGATCTTGGGTGAAACCAAGCTCTGTTAAAAGACCATGTAACCAAATGATCTCTGAGCATGCAATAGACATGGCACGATATTCCGCCTCAGTGGATGATTTGGAGACCGAGTCTTGCTTCTTGCATTTCCAAGAGATAAGAGCATCACCAAGAAACATACACCATCCTGTAGTTGATTTTCTTGTGTCCCGACAACCAGTCGAATCTGCATCACTATAGGCTTGTATTTTGAGGGAAGAACCAGTAGGGAAGAATAAGCCACGACTTTGTGTGCCTAGGATATATCTGATGATGCGACGGACTGCAGATAGGTGGAGATGCCGAGGGGCTTGCATGAACTTGCTGACAATATGGACAGCATAAGAGATGTCCGGGCGGGTGATAGTTAGATAAGACTTCCAACCAGCTTGCGATATAAAGTGGGATCCTCAAGAAGTTCTCCTTCTCTCCGTCGATATTTTACATTAATTTCCATTGGGGTGTCAACAGAATTAGTGTTTGTGAGTCCTGCTAGCTGAACCAAATCTATAATATACTTGTGTTGATTCAAGAAGATACCTTGAGGCTGATGATGCACCTCTAACTCCAAAAAATAGGTGAATGGGCCGAGATCTTTCATGTGAAAAGTAGAGTGCAATAAATTCTGAAGTTTAGATATAGCCTCCATATCAGAACCGGTGATGACAATGTCATCCACATAAACAACAAGAACAACTATGCCCTTGGATGTCCGTTAGAGAAAAAGTGAGGAGTCATACTGGATTTGTGTAAATGAAAAACTAAGGAGGGTCGATCGAAACTTTTCAAACCATACTCGTGGTGCCTGCTTCAATCCATACAAAGAGCGTTTTAGTTTGCAAACATCATTAGGGGAAGAAATAGGCATACCGTAGGGAAGTTTCATGTAAACTTCCTCATTGAGATCACCATGCAAGAAAGCATTCTTTACATCCATTTGATGTAAAGACCATGATTGTGATGCTGGTAGGGCAAGTATTGTTCGTACAGTGGTTATTTTGGCTACTGGTGCGAAGGTCTCTTCATAGTCTAGGTCATACTCTTGGTTGTTGCCAAGAACCACAAATCTAGCCTTGTAACGTCCTATGGATCCATCAGAACGGAGCTTGATAGAAAACACTAACTTACCACCAAGAGGTTTCACAGATGGTGGATACGGAACAATATCCCATGTTTGGTTTTCTTCAAGTGCAAGAAGTTCTGTTTCAATAACTTTTCGCCAACATTCATGCTCCATAGCCTGCTTATAGGATGATGGAATAGGAATAGAGGACAAGGTGACTGTCAAGGATAAAGGAGAGGTGAAACCATACCTATCTGGTGGTTTACGAACTCGAGTACTTTGTCTGAGAGGTGCTGGTGCAGTTGTTGGAACAGGATCAGCATTAAGGGAATGAGCTGGAGGGGCCCGAGAGGTGCTGGAATCTTGCGTCGTTGGTAGACTATGAGAGGCTTTGAAGGCATGAAATCTTCAGAATAGTTAGTAAACATTGGCAAAACAGAGAATGAAGGAGAAAGGTCATCCTTGTGTGTGGAAAAAAAATACTGATTTTTTAAAAAAATCACATTTCGAGAAACTCGAATACGTCGTAGGTTGGGATCATAACAAAGAAAACCTTTTTGGTGCACCGAATAGCCTAGAAAAGCACAT
This sequence comes from Trichopus zeylanicus subsp. travancoricus, assembly GCA_005019695.1. Taxonomy (NCBI): domain Eukaryota; kingdom Viridiplantae; phylum Streptophyta; class Magnoliopsida; order Dioscoreales; family Dioscoreaceae; genus Trichopus; species Trichopus zeylanicus. The sequence continues at coordinate 166,586 of RXID01012297.1, forward strand.
TGAACAGCTTGAACTGTTAGTTTTGTCCGTTCGTGTGTAGGAAGATGAACATAACACACACGACCAAAGATACGAAGATTAAAGTAATTTGAGATATGACCAAATAACCGAAAGAAAGGGGAAACATGGTTCAAGGAAGGAGAATGTAACCTATTGATGAGATAGACAGCAGTTGAGAGAGCTTCACACCAAAAACGAGAGGGTACAAATGACTCTAATAGGAGGGTGCGAACAACATCTAGAAGGTGTCGGTTCTTTCTTTCAGCCACCTCATTCTGTTGAGGGGTTGAAGGACAAGACCTTTGAGAAATTATGCCATTGGTTTGTAAAAATTCTTGAAATAAATGAGACATGTATTCTCCCCCATTATCAGAACGAAGAATTTTGATACTAGCAGAAAATTGGGTCTGAATATGTGCATGAAAAAACTTAAAGACAGAAAACAATTCATCTTTAGAATGCAGAAAATAAATCCATGTGAAGTGACTATAGTTATTAATAAAAGTGAAAAAATACTTGTAATTAGTATGAGAAGTAACTGGCGCCATTCCCCACACATCACTATGTATCAAATCAAAAGGCTGGACTACTTTAGGTGTGTGAGTGGGAAATGACAGAACTTTACTTTTTCCAAGTCTACAAGAATTGCAATCAAATTGAACAGTATTAAGAGATGATGACCCTTTATTGCCAAGTAAATCAGAATTTAGCAAAGCATAAAACACATTAGAGTTTGGATGTTCAAGGCGTTTATGTCATGCTCGGTAATCAACATAAGCAGAATTATAAGTGATAACAGATGAAGAGGAACATGAAGACATAGGAAATTGAAGAGGAAAAAGACGTCCAATTTTAGGCCCCCTTGCGATCATCTTCCCCGATTGCTGATCCTGCACCACACAACCAGATTTAGAAAATTCCACTTTACAATCATTTTCAACTAATTGTCCAACAGAAATAAGATTAGTGGTAAGGTTTGGAGAGACAAAGACATTGGTTATGGATGAAGAAACATCACCAGTGGCAGTGATAGGCAAGGAGTTGCCATCAGCTGTATAAATCTTGAGATTTTCAGGATATTTATTTACATTGGTGAGGAATTTAACATTGTTTGTCATGTGATGGGAAGCCCCAGAATCAAAGTACCACGGTGAAGGTTTAGAGAAAGGTTCACCCGAGAATCCTAATGCGGAAAATGTAGAAATGATCATTTGCTGAATCATTTTAGGTGTTACAGATTGAACAGGAGTAGGAGCACTTTGTGTCAGATGAGCTGTATCCTCAGAACTACCAGCATTAGAAGAACCAACTGAGACAGTATATGCCGTTCCAAATCTCTTGGGAGGTCGAATAGGACATTCTTTGATGATATGTCCATCCTTTTTGCAATAGTTGCAGAATTTTTTTGAACAACTTGAATCATAATGGCCAAATTTTTTGCAGCAATAACACTGAATAGTACGCATGTCCTTACCTTTTGACTTACCTTGGGCTACATAAGCCATAGGAATAGGAGTGGATTTAATTTGTTCCATGGTGGCTTGAGTGAGAAGCCGTTGTTCCTCGCGAAATAAATCATTGAGACACGCATCCAAGGATGGAACAGTTTCTCGATTCATAAGATTAGATCTGGTGCTTTCAAATTCAGTTCTCAATTTCATAAGAAATTGATCCCTCTTAGTAGTTTCATGTACAGATTGAACAGAAATAAGACCTTCGGGAGGTAAGGTAGCATAGACAATATCAGTATATTCAGTCCAAAGATTCATGAAGGTAGAATAAAAATCTGAGATTGAGAAACTGCCCTGTTGAAGACTTGCTAGCTCATATTCAAGTTGAAACCGACGAGCAGTGTTGTGTTGACTATAGAGTTTTTTCAGATAATTTCACATTTCAGCTGCAGTTTTGAAGGGTCGAAGATTCAAGATGATGTTGGATTCTACAGATCCTAGAATCCATGTCATGATTTGAGCATCCTTGACTTCCCATTTGGAGTGCTCATCCTTGTCTTTGTCTTTGTCAGGTGCAGGTTTGCTTCCATCAATATGACCCCATAGATCTTTGCCTTTGACAAATATCTTGAAGTGAAATGCTCAGGCTGAGTAGTTTTTGCCATTGAAACGAATCAAGAATTCATGCTTGTCTGAAGACATGAGGCTGAGATAACTTGATCAAAATAACTAAGAATAAGGAACTGAACTAGGACTGAGAGGAAGAGACACAGGAGAATTCAAAACTCAAGCTCTGATACCATGATAATCTTAAAAAGTTTTGAGCAAAAAACTGGTCTCCTCATTGGAGAAGAATGCCCCTTATATAATGAATACAAGATGAAGTTTAGGTACAGTTAGCATATTCTAAATAAGGCATATACTAAACAAGGAAAATATAGAGAATTTACAATCATAATTACGGGTATAAAATCAGCCATAGAATCTGCTAACTTCGGTATAAAATCAGTCATAAAATTTGCTAACTTTGGTATAAAATCAGCCATAGAATCTACTAATTTTGGTATAAAATCAGCCATAGAATCTGCTAACTTTGAATGACTGGCTAATTCCTTTGACAATTTTTTCAAGATTTCAATATTTTGTTTGCCTTCATTTTTTGATGTCTCTTGGCAATGTAATTGTTGTCCTTTAAAATTTCATTATTTCTTTCTAAGATTTAGCATTTTCTTTTTGATGTTTTCTTATTTTTTGAACATTTAGTGTAAGTCGTCATGTTTTAATTTTTTCTCTTTTAACATTTATGTTAGTCTTTAAGCTCTAATTTAGAACTTTTCAACATTTAATTCTTACTCTTTAAAGTTCTGGTTACATCTTTTCAAAATATTGCTTCTTATGTTTCTTCTACATTAGTTTTTTCGCTTCAAATTTAATTGTTTCTCATTAAATTTTTTTACTTTTCTTCCAAAATAATATTATTCTCTTTGGCTTCATTTTTCCATTGCTCTTTAAAACCTCATTATTTCTTTCTATGCTTTAGCATTTTATTCTTGCTTTTTATTATATTTTTGATTTATTGCTAGTCTTTATGTTTTAGTTTACATTTCTTCAGCATTATGTGTTAGTCATTGAAGTTATATTCAGATCTCTTTAGTGTTTCTTTTGACTCTTTTGAGTTTTTCTTGCTATTTTTTCAAAATATCGTTTTCCTATGTCTCTTTCTCTCTAAAATTTGGTTTTCCCACTAAGTTTTACCGTTTCTATTTTAAATTTTAGCTTTTTCTTGATAAATTTGTTCACTTCTCTTTTTCAAAATTTTTTTATTTTCTTTGCTTTTGTTTTTTATTATTTCTTGACAATTTAATTGTTGTTTTTCCAAATCTCGTTATTTCTTTCTGAGTTTTTGTGTTTTTCTTTTTAGATTTCAGTATCATGTCTTCTTTTAATTTTTTTAACATGTACTTGAAATCTTGGTAATCTTCTTCTATATCTCTAGCATTTTCTAGAAGTCTTAAACTTTTAATTTAGATCTATTTAACATTGACTTCTAATTTTCTAAAAGTTTTTCGTATATTCTCAAAATAACCTTCTCTCTATTTTTTTTCCGCCTCTTTTAACACCAGCTTTTGGATTGATTCATGTTACAATGAACGTTTTCCTTTTAAGATCTCAATATCATGTCTTTTTTTAATATTTTTAACATGTAGTTGAAATCTTTACCTCTTCTTTTATATCTCTAGCATTTTCTAGAAGTCTTAATCTTTTAATTTAGATCTCTTTAACATTTAGTTCTAATTTTGTAAAGGTTTTTTTGTATATTCTCATAATAACCTCCTCTCTAATTTTGTTCTCCTCTTTTAACGCCAGCTTTTGGATTTTTTTGTGTAACAATGAATATTTAGTTTGGGGAAACGATTCCATTAATTTCTCATGTATTTGTCCATGTAAAACTCCTGGTGTACACAATGAGATTGAAATCATGCTCTGTATGCTTAGACTAACATTTAATGGTATAATGTGTTTTCATATCTTAGCAAATTACTCTGCTACTTCAAAGTATAGTTTTGTTTAATTCAATAACCTGAAGTACATCCATGGGGAACTGCTGATTACATAGTCTGCATGGTTACGTAGTACATTTCTCTTATTTTTTGTGTTCTGTTCAATTGAGAGAGCTAACATGAAGCTTCTTATCTGATAGGTGGACTTAACTGCTTATGTGGAGAAGCATGAGTTCTGTTTTGATGCTGTTTTAGATGAACATGTAAATAACGATGAGGTAAATGCTCTGTGTGTTGTCAATATTTATCTGTACTAGTATGTTTAGTTGATCAGTAGTTTCTTTACGGCCATTTATTAGCTGTTTCTGCCATATGACAACTTGTTCAGCAATATTATGTGATTCTGTCCTTGTCTTGAACAGGTATACCGTGTCACAGTTGAGCCAATAATACCTACCATTTTTGAGAGAACAAAAGCAACATGCTTTGCTTATGGCCAAACTGGTGAGTAACTCTGATAGGGTCAACCTTCCACTACACAAAGCTGCATTTTCTGTATATGCTTGTATCCTATGCAAACTCTTGTAGTAGAAGTAGAGGTTTTTGACTTTTAACTTGTTTCTTAGGTGCATTTATAAATGGATTAAGAAATAGGGTTAACTGGATTTGCTGGATTAGCATGGGACATTTTTAAGCCAATTTCTATAACCCAGCTAATTCTGCTAATCTAGGTATCCCCATTTCTTAATCCTCTACCAAACACAACGTTCACTATTGTCATACTTCCCATATTAAGAGCCTTGTGTTCTTGCATGTGTATGAAGTAAAAGACAAGCTATACATTCCTAACTGTCCACTACTATCATTCTGTATTCGGTATTTGGCTCCTCCTGTTGACATGTTTGTCCAGGAATTACATGCAGGTCCATGCAAGAAGTGCATTGAGCAGATGACAAAGAAATGTATCTTTCTGTACTTTGACCCATGTCTTCTAATAGTTGTCTTCACTGCTGTTGTGAGGACTGCTGCACATGTTTGTGATCAACCCTGAGATGAAAATCTTAAATCTCAAGCAAATATTCTGGCCATCAGAGAACAAGTGCTATGAGTGTGAAATTCCATGCATTATGGTGCATGGAAGTACCATTCGATGCTTAAATTTGGTGCTGGTATGTTTTGCTTGAGTGAGTTTATATCATGAGAATAATAGGTAAACTTCAAATTTTATCTGCCACGTGTGGTTTGCTTGAATGAAGATTTGGGGAAGATTGATGGTGTTAGTATGGTTAGCTTGACTGGATTTAGATCATGAGAGGAATAAGTTTCATCTATTAGCCATAAAAAATATAAAGATGCCAACAAGGTTGGCTTTATATGCCATTTTTGAAAAAAAATAAGTCACTCTATTTGTGCTATAGCTGATAGCTGTTAAATCCGTTCATTGTTGTCTTGTTCTAAAAATTGTGTTTGCCTCTTTAATAGATTTGAGCCAGCAATTATATATGCCCTGGTGTTCCTCGCAATAATGACTGGAGCTTGCTTACTATTTTTTCAGGCAGTGGCAAGACATTCACAATGCAACCACTACCCCTGAGAGCTACAGGAGATATTGTTCATTTATTGCACCAGCCTTACTACAGGAACCAGAGATTTAGGCTGTGGCTTAGCTATTTTGAGATATATGGTGGAAAGCTTTTTGATCTTCTTAGTGACAGGAGGTAGGTTTTTTTTAAAACTGTTGATTCTGATTTTTTATTGTCTTTTAGGTCAAGTGTGATATTTATATCTGGATTGTGAAAACAAAGTTAGCAAATTTTCTTCTTTTGTTTTTGTTATTAGATCCCTTCTGTTGAAATTTACATGTAAATTTTTGGATACTATGGATTTCTGAGTACTAACATCTATGGTTCATATATTCTTAGTCCTGGAATGTTATCAACTCTTGTTCATTTTGCCTATTTTATTTCTTTTGTTTCTATTTCTCACTCTTTATAGATGTTTATAATTCAATTAGGGATTTTGAGCTGTAGAACAGTTAAGTGCAATTTAACAATCAAAAGAAGTGAAAGAGTTCATAAGCAACTCTGTGGTTAGGTGCATTTTGCTGGTGTGACTGTGGGACATCTGACCTGAGTAATTATTGTAGGATTATCTTTTTTGGATTAAACATTTTTCAGATCATGTAGATTGCAACTGAGAAGTTGAGCAATTTTTGTGTTCATTTTAAATGTTTTGTTGTTTGCAAGTTTTCTTTTATCTGTTTTTATAAGTTATTTGGCAAATAAAAAAATTGTGGCTAATGATACTTGAGGAGTCTAATTATAGGGAATAAGGTTTTCAAGCCCTAGATTTCCAAAATCAATGTGTTGGCTTTTGTTGAAACCTCCTTTTTTTGGAATTTGAGAAACCAATATGGTTACAAGGATGTTTGAGTTTTACTCATCAAAACTATTCCAACATTTAAGAATTGCTAAAAACTAGATTCTAGAAATCTTGCAACCAAAACCACCGTAGGATTATTATACATTAAAGAATTGCCAAAAACTAGATTTTAGAAATTGTGCAACGAAAACCACCATAGGATTATTATACATTTGTTTGGAGTAACTTTTCTTAGCTATGTTCCTTCAGAAAACTCTGCATGAGGGAGGATGGAAGGCAGCAAGTTTGCATTGTTGGTTTGCAGGAATTTGAGGTTTCAGATGTGCAGATTGTTAAAGAATTTATTGAGAAAGGGAATGCTGCCAGAAGCACAGGCTCCACTGGTGCAAATGAAGAATCATCGAGATCTCATGCTATTTTACAACTGGTGATTAAGAAGCACAAGGAACTCACTGAGAATAAGAGGCACAAGAACAATGGTAATGAATCCAAGGTTGCAAAAGTTATTGGGAAGATCTCCTTTATTGATCTTGCTGGAAGTGAGCGTGGGGCTGATACTACGGACAATGATCGTCAGACACGGTGCGTATGTGACTTATAAGCTGTGTCTCATATCAATTGCTGTTACTATTGGATGCTTATGTTGGTCAGACTAAAACCCGATCACATCAAATGTATAAGAATGTTCAAATTTGTAATTTTGATCAGCTGTATGTGGGTCAGTGGTCATGGTCGATGTTTATCTTTTGATTTCAACTGATGTTTCTAATTGGCTTTTTGTTTTCAGGATTGAGGGTGCAGAGATAAACAAGAGTCTTTTGGCCCTAAAGGAATGTATCCGTGCCCTAGACAATGATCAGATTCATATCCCATTTCGGGGCAGCAAGCTGACAGAGGTCCTTCGTGATTCATTTGTTGGCAATTCAAGGACCGTCATGATTTCCTGCATTTCCCCTGGTGCAGGTTCTTGTGAACATACACTCAATACACTGAGATATGCCGATAGGTAAGTAAGTGTGCTGCTTTAAAATTTGAAGAAGCTGATGATCTTGGTGTCTTTGTGTTATCACGATGATGATGTTACTTTGAGTTGAATAGGGTTAAAAGTCTTTCAAAAAGCGGCACCTCTAAAAAGGACCAGATCTCTGTGCCCTCTGGCAAGGAAACTTCAACTGCATCTTCATTTCCTTTTCCAGTTGAGCAAGAGGATTCATATGAGCATACTCGAGAGGTGAAAGCAATGGAGATGCCTAGCAGGAATGCAGAATATAACGCACAAAATTCTACATCCGAGCTTGATAGGCATCCAACCAACATCATGCCAAGTTACATATCTAATGGAAGGGAAGAGAGTGGCGCAATATCTGGTACACTAGAGAGAGAAATGATTGACATGAAAATAAGTCATGGTGGTGCTTCAAGTCATAAGTTGTACTCTTCTATCCAGCACTCATTGAATCCACAGGAGAAAGAGAAAGTGCCAAAAGTCTCCCCACCTCATAGAAAAGTTTCCAGGGATGAGAAACCTGAAAAGCAGAACATTTTGCCTATGAAAGATACTGGGCCTGAGTTACCTTCCACAAGTCACAAGCTGCTGCAGACAAATGACCCTAGGTCTAGCAATATTCCCTGGAGGCCATATGAACAGGAATCTTCCTGTCCGGAAGGGGAAATTAATGCAATACTTGAGGTATTGTAGTTTCCATGTCAAGGATTTTACATTTTGCCCCTAGTTTTTTTTATCTCCTGATACACTATCCTTTTCGGTGCAACTACATTTTTTTTACTTGTTTAGGAAGAAGAGGCATTGATAGCAGCTCACAGAAAAGAAATTGAGAACACAATGGAGATTGTCCGTGAAGTAAGTATTTCTACATCTCGCTACTGGTTCAACTTCATTCTGAATTAACTTAGAACTTAGCTCATGGAATAATTCATGGAATAATTTGTTCGGAACCTCTTATCATTTTTGCGTATTCCATTTTCTTGTCAACAGTGAGTGCTTAGTCATTTATGTTATTAGTTTCTCATATATTTCTTGGAATATGACATTTTTCCTTTGATGCTTACATGACCATTGGATCTGAACCCTGTCGTTTGTGTCAGGAAATGAATTTGCTGGCTGAAGTGGACCACCCAGGTAGCCTCATTGACAACTATGTGGCCCAGTTAAGCTTTGTGCTGTCCCGCAAAGCTGCAGGCCTTGTTAGTCTCCAGGCACGTCTGGCGAGGTTCCAGCATCGCCTGAAGGAGCATGAGATTCTCAGCCGAAAGAAGCCTCCAAGGTAGTAGCTTTTGCTGCTCACAAAGTTCCTTCTTCCTGCTGTTGAGCTTTGTGTTATTCTTTGTTGTTTGGCATTATTGCCAATGAAATGTGGACAATACAGCTCTCTTGCGAGTCAGGTGAGCGCCTCGCGAGGCTGTAATTATTTTAAAGAATCTGAAGGAAATTTGTAGGCAGATAAATTTCTCTAAAACCTTGTCATAAATCATTGAAATTTTTTGTTTTTTGATTACTCCCAGGCCTACTACCAGATCTACACTACATGGCCAAAAAAAAAAAACAGAGGCAGTCTGCTTAATAATATAACAGTAAGAACACAAGCCACTCCTTGTCTGTTACCAACAAGAATAGTTCTCACGGCCAATGAAAACAACACAATCATCGGCGTACATACAAAATGGAAAGCTGAGCGACCGAACCCTGAAGACTCCAACAGAATTGTTTGTGTTAATGGATTGTTAATAGAATGTTTATTTTGAACATATATAGTGCTTTCTTGCAGGCACAACGTATCTCTTGCATAGCTTTTGCAAAGTTGCAATAGAATGTTGCACGGAATTCAGCTCCATGTCCCTGAACATTGCCTGGAAATAATTGAAAATGTTAACTGCTATCTGTATTTTTTAGTTGCAAACAATAACCATTGAAACATACCTCGTAATCATCCCCATACTTCTCTATTAGCCTACCCACATGAACATGCTGCATTTTTGTCAATGGTTGTAAAGATGCTGTTTTTCCATCTTTTCGCTTCTTCCCCAGAACAGATTTCAGGTCTGCAAGATCCGAACACAGATTATTCCCGAAAAAAATATATCATAATGGATTAGCAACAAAAGCAAAGACCACAACCCCTCTGTGATCATAGCGTTCACAATACATTTATACTGTGTATCAAAATCTCAAACATCTTGGCCTAAATATGTATATGTCAAACTACAAGAGATATTTCTGGTTGTCTGCATGTCGATGACATGATTAGGTAGATAAATATCATTGATTGATGGCAATCAAGGATAATAACCGAATGGAATAAAGGAGAGTTACCATGTCAGCAGATAATATGGAAATTGTAAGAAATCACAAGAAATATAACCCATCGATCTAGAAAAGGAATATCAAATCCCTTCAGTTGTAAAGCTGATTTCACCATCAGTGCCAAATTTCCATGGAACTGTTACTTAACAGCCAAACAGGACTATAAAAGTGTTTATGCACAAGATGCAGAGTGGATGGAAACATTATTGAAACCCAGTTCATCCAAATGACTCAAAGTTAATTCTCTTGAATTTTTGCATAGGATCAATGCCTTTTTTTCCTCAATAAGCCTTTTTTTTTTTGTAACAAACTAAGCCAGTTGATTTTTTATCAAAAAAAGATAAAAAGCCAGTTATAACTATCCATGAAGTCCACAAAGCCCACAAACTTTATGGGGAAATCATGCTTCCTTCAAAATAATAGCAACTCCTAAAAGCATATATGAAACTAGAATATATATTATTTATGGTGCACGGTTTATCAAATAATACCTAGACAACTCCAAATGGAAGTTGAATGGATTTCTATCTATCCTCTGGGCTATCAAACTTGATAAGTCGCGGTCAAAGTTATTAAATTATGATCATTATTTTCTTAAGCCTTATGAGTTGTGCTTATCAAGTTGTTTTTCCATGTGCCATACTTCTCTTTTCATGTCCAAGATTTTTAAAAAGTGGTCTAGTCAGCTGCCTACGTGGAAGCTAACCCCCAAGTGCTCCACTTATGTGTAGATAGCCCTTATTTTGTGGTCCAACCTGCAAAATACGCCATGCAATCCGCCTAGACAGTTACGTGATTACCGCCTAGATGAGCCTCATTTTGTATTAAAGGATCCAGCCTAGGCTAATATAAACTTGAGAAAGCATTGATAACTTCTTTTGATGTGGTATTAGTGTTTGTTAATGAAATTATTATTTTGTGGTCTTTATTTCAATTGGTAATTAGTATATTTGAATAATTTTGCATAGAACATATTACAAGAACATACTGCAAGAAATTATCATAGTATATACACATTTACCAGAAGCACTATTTTAATTTTTCATATTTTTTAAAATTTGGATATTACAGACACATTATTTGAAGCTGCCTAGATGCCCGAATACACACATTGTTTTTACAAACCTTTTTAATGTCCTAAATCTACTGTTCTTACACCCCCCCACCCCCCCACCGCCACCCTCCCTCTCTTTCTCTTTTCCATTTTTCTTTTTGACCTTGAAATTTTTATTTTTCCCTCCAAAGGCTACAGACTTCTGTTCTTACTAAAATGTTATGTAGTCCAACCATGATTAATCTATATTCAAGTAAATTATATGCACTGTTACATTTGCTTCAGATTAGAAGGAGTTCACTAATCAAAGGAAATATGAGTTCCAGCAGTCATAAACCCCCTAATGAGATGAATCTCATAGCTGATATTTGTTTGAGAAAATTGCAACCCTGCAAGGGAAATTCTGCAGGTGCAATGTGTCAGTATTCATCCCGCACGCTAAATGCCAGCAACTATAATAACTAGAAGCACAATTTTTAGATTAACTGTTTAAAATCTGTAAGTTAAAACTTAACTACAAAATGCTAAACAGCTAAATATTAGAAGAAACCAATTATAATGTTATCAAGGAACAAGTAGAAAACTTTTGGAAGGATATAAAAATATTATAAACAATCAAAACTAAACATATAGAAAATAGAGAAGAAAAAAGGATAACAGAATCTTGAAAAGACAACAAAAGGGAGCAAAATGTAGTAGAAGAAACTTAAAGACTTATAATAAAACATAAAGTGAAACTTTAAATATTGACAAAAGTAACATTCTGAAGACGGTTGACTGAGGATTAATACCCAGGGTTCCATCATTCAAACCCATGCTTTATCTTAAAAAAAAAATTGAATATGTCGACTGAGGTTTTGTCTCATGCCATCTTTTTGGAGTTTGGTTTCTCAGGAGTTGTAGTCTGAGTTTTGAGCGTTCTTGTTAGATGGTTCAGACTATATTTAGTCATGCCCAGCTGATATTAAAGATTTTAAGGAGGGGATCTAACAGAAGCCATCTAAGATTTCATATGGTAATTTGAGCCACATACCATACTTTATGAGCTAGAAAGGTTGTTACTAAAAAACTATGAGAGATTGACTAGGAGGAGAAAAGAATACAAGAAGAGAAAAAGGAGAACAACAACTTTCTTATCTGCCCCTCTTTCTCCTACATGCCTAAATATCTATCTCCAAAGGAAAAGTCACAGCTCAAGCTAAGACACCGCAGAAAATCTAGACATAAAACTCACTGTTTAGTAACACATGCATCCATATTAAAGTGAACTAACAATGTTCAAGATGTAATTGTTGCAGTGACACTAAGCCATCTTATTGACTTCAGTTTACAATTGATAAAACATCACTAAATCTAAGGCAACTCATCTCGGCTAGCTACTTGGGACCTTGCATGACAGATAAAACATAACCATAAATCCTCAGAACACTCCCCTATGTATCTAATCCAAGAACTGTGATATACACGCAGAAGAAAAGGTTTAAATAATTTTTTTCATGCCGGATGAGGATATTTAGAGACACAATGAATCAGGGTCTTGAATGTTTCTCATATGAAAATTTTGTTAGCTATAATCATCTTTATCATCATCAGATTCTTGGGGAAAGCGAAAAAAAATAAAAATGAACCAACTAATCGATGAGTCAAGTTTCAAGAAATCCAACCCTGCATCTTGCCACGAACTCCATGGTAGATCTATCTCAAACAAAAATACTACTACAAACCCAAAAATCTCACCCGCACATATATTCCGAGCCAGAAGCTGAGAAAACTGGTTAATCTCATAGCTGTCAGAGCCTCAGAAAGAAGTCTAAAGAAAGGCTCAGGGGTACCAATATCTCGACCATTTGCTAGGGTTTGTCACAGTCCAATCGGAACCAAAGAAATCAACATTTCACGAAATAATCAAAACAACCAAAGGTTCAACTAAGAAAAAGGGAAAAACGAAACGGAGATCTCACCTTCTGATTCGAGGTCGCTGGCGGAGTCGATGGGGTCGAACTCAGAGACGGGGGCGGGAGGTCCGGGCTCCGGCACCTGAAGGGAGGGCAGCTGCACGATCTGGGGCGTGCGAGCACGGACGCCGAGGATGTTAGGATTGGAGATGACGCCGAAGGCCTTGTAGTTCCTGATGACGCTACCCTCGTCGTTCCACGCGGCGGCGGCCGGAGCCTCCTCGAGGAGCTTCGCCGGCACGGTGAAGGCCGGCTTGAAGACGCCGGGCTTCTTCTTGGGCAGACCCACCCGGACCTTCGGGCGAGACTGCTTGTACTTCCGCCGCGATCTTCCCATCTTCGTCCGCCTCTCTTCATCCGGGCTTTGCGCTGGTTTATATTCCTAGGTACGGTTTTCCTTAGGTTTCGTAATGGGATTTTTGCAGAAAAACACTTTACATTTTCCGTTATTTTCTGTCGAGTCCTTACGAACTTTTGTTTTTCGAGATTCTTAAACTGACGTTGCTACTACATCTATTATTACCCAAAAAAGTTCATATAACTGTTTTAACCCCTGTATTTTTTCTTTATTATTTTTTAAATGTTGTTGTTTCTTGAACTAAGTACGGTAAACCACCTCAACATAATGGTCTCTAACAAAAATTAAAGTTTGAGTTTTCACGATGGTAATATCGAAAAACATAATTTGCTTGAAATTTTTGAAATATTTTGTATTTTTTCTTAGTTATTTATTAGGCTAGCGAGAGAATTGAAAAATATAAATTTTTAATTGAAGCCTATATTAATTAACCTTTCATAAAAGGGGCTTCTCTCCACAGACAATTTAATAGGCGAGGAAAAATGACACAACTTACGATTTCGCAAGTATTTGATTTAGAAAATTTTTAATATGGTACATAAAGAAATACCGTTGGTTCATAATAAATATGAAAAATAAGGAAATATGCATGGGATAATTACAGTTTCCAATAGATGCCCAACAGGTGGAAAATGCCAGCAACAATTGCCCAAAATAAGATTCGAGCAAAGATAACATAAAGAAGAATTCCTACTCTTCTTGAGTGCCATAGTTTGATGAATATGTGCTTCTGGATCCAATAAACCTGTTACATGAAGTACTACTCAGAATCAGTAATTCAAATACAGACCACAAAGTTACACAAGCCAACCTTAGGACCCCGTTTGGTTCGCAAATAACAAACGTGATCATCCCAAAAAGTAGGATTAAGCTAATTTTTTTTACGTTGGAGATTGCATTTAAATCAGAATATATGAGCAGACAACTACGAGCTGAAAGCATTACCAATGTATTGTTTGGACTCTCATAGTACCATCCGTTGAGGAACCCTTCAAAGATGCCTGCTGCTGCCATTACGTACACGAGCATCGCATTCAGTCCGATCCACTCCAGAGGAAGAAATAAGCTACGCAAATCCACAATGTCGACCTAGCATACATATAGCAAATATAGATTAGAAAACAAGCATGAATATCGTTTTGACGATATAGACCTGAATACTGCAAAAATACTGTCATGAGTAAGGATCAACACCAATCGATTTTATTATTTCCAAGAATGAGTGTACTAAACCAGAATATATTTCGTCTTAGTGTCCTGTAAATGTAGGGGAGGGCTCAAGATAGTTTACTTGGTAACGTTTTGCAGGTAGACATGCTGTACGCTCTGTGTTTCTGAACACAAAGGATATCAAGCACAGACAAATAAGACAAATTTTTACTGAACAATGCCAAGCAAGTTCCATCTATTTTCAAAACAAACAACTGTGGGCAAATATATTTGTTCCAATTGCAATCAATGGCAAATCCTTGAGCTTTTAGAAAACTTAGTTCACAAGTGTAAATCTGTAGGATTTAATTCTTTACTTAATTATGGTGCCCCTACCTCAGTATTAAAAGTACTTCTACTTCACAAACTCCAGTGAGCTAACTATTCAAGAAGAAAATGCAAGGAGTTATAATGATTCAAATACCAGGAAATAGAATGCTGAAAACACTAATGCTGCTGCACCCGCTGTGACACAAACATAGCTGAAACTGTATAATTGCTTGTTAAGTGGTATAGCTGCTACAGAAGAACATATGTCATTTGATTTTCACAGAGGAAGGGAAATGAATTTGGACCAATCAATACATGACTCACTGAATATGGCAATGAAATAAAACAAAGGAATTTCAGAGTTCAGTTAGAAATGAATTCTCTCACCGTGGGCAAAATGCAGAATTATCCCCAAAGGAAGGAGAAACATACCCATCCCCACCCAATGTTTAAGTCTATCTCGATGCAACTGAAATGAAGAGGAAAAAGAGAAACAAAAACAAACAAGAGCAGTCAGGCAAAGTATCACTTTCCGTATTCATTTTTCATATTTTAATGCACTGGGGAAAAACATATAAACTATCAAAAACCTTTAGATGCACAAGAACATGTCCAAAATGAACTCCAATAACTGTACTGAGGATAGAGGAGATTGAGCTGCACAAAAGTTAAACTATAGATAAGATATAAAGTTAAAGAAAAGCAACCTCAAAATTCACCATTGACAAAAAAGTTGGTTTAACCTCAGAATTCCTTCAGGATCAAATGGGGCCAAGCACCATGATGGAGCATCCTTCTTGAAATGACCTTCATGTGGAGAATATTCAGTGCAAGCCTGCATCACTTTAGATAGCATAAAATTTCACAGCATGGCATAAAAATGTGAAGGAAAATTGACTAGTATCTTTTAGGGGCCAAAATAATGTAGAGTAGAAGAGAATAGTAACCAAGAGCACCTTGGACCGATGCCAGGCTGGACGTTTGTAGAGGTGGTTGATTCCTAGTACTTGCCGATCAATATAGCCCACAGCATTGCAAGGTTGATCCAATTTCCCAGTAGTTCCACATTTTACCTGAATAGTGAGGACAGCAAATGTTCTTCTGGTCATTCTCTTGCAAGTGCTCAGAAGAATGATAAGAATCTATGACAAAGTAGCAAGTTCCTATACAAACTAAAAGCTTCTAGCTTTGATGTGAAATACCAAACAACAAAATTTATTCATCTATAAGTGTTGAAACAGTCTCCCTGAGAAGAATACTAGTTGCCATTCACTATGTTACCTTCCATTATATAAAGATATTGACAGAAGAGGTGCATTTTGAGCATCCAAGTGCATGAGTTTCAAGGCTTAAACAAGTTAAGCTCCTACTGCATGCACCAAGAATATAGTGCTCCTCAATCATCGCTTCATGGTTTCAGTGTAAATGTAGAATTTTATACATATTTGCAGTTCTGCTGGAAATTAATTGACATCAATAATCAGTTAAAAAAAAACATTTCCACCAAATTCTAATTATTCAAGGAAGCAAGGAACAGGATACTGATTCTTCAATATCTAACAGCCAAGAAGACTGTCACTTTCCTTGGGAGAGATCGGATTCATGGGGCTGAGCCTATCCTAACCCCTAGTAAGGAAGTAATTTAAAACTAAACAGATGGCTTCTTTTCAAGATATGGTTTCCAGATAAATCTTCAGGTGACCATAATCAAGCATTGCATGTTGAAATTCATCAAATGTATTTATCAAGATCAGATGCACTGATGACAACGCATAACCAGGTATGCCGGGACGTTAGATATATGAATATCAGGAAAGAAAGCAATATTAGAAAAAATAAAGAAATAAAAATTGATTTGATATCAGAAAAAAATTGGGAACAACTCCTTTCTGATAAAAATATTATTCAATAGAAGCACAAGAAAATTCTTACAGTGAAAACTTTTCCATAATCCGGGCTCTCAGTGTAGCGTACTGTGAACACCCAATCAGGAACATATGTGCTAAATATCACAGATAGGTAAATGATAAGGACACATGCACCTAGCAACCTGGAGAAAACACAATAAATAATGATTTCTTATAGCATCTAAAAAGAGTGAGCAAACTGATCTTAAAAGAAATATATATTCATTAAATAATTAGTTTGTAAAGAGAGGGAGAATATCAGTTCATGCTTTCCCCAATCAAATCATAGATGAATAACAATACAAGCAGTCCAGAGTATTCTATGTTGTTCAAAGTGCCAAAACATAGGATGTAATCAGGAAGCTGGTCAAAAAGAAAAAAGCAGCAGTACCAAGATGTAGTTGTCCCATTTCACATTAAAACTCAACCTTTTAGCGGAACTCATGAATTGTGAAGAATAATCCAAGCCGAGATTTGATTGATCATTAGACACTAATTTGCAATCTTTCTCCCAAGAAAAAACTATAGAAAGTGTCAGAGCTCAGAAAGGGTTGAGTGCTAGTGTTTGAAAACAGAATATATTAAGAAGCAGTTGGCTTGTCCGTTATCTTTTTCCTCCAACAGAGAGGTTAACATTTGGCAAATGATTCTGATGAAGCAATTCATATGCTCATTATTATCCAAATAGTCCTTAAATGGAATCAAGTACACCGAATCTTTGATACATTTCCTGCTTGGGTATGTATTTCTCATTCTGAGTTCCTATATTGATACATGCTATGAAGTTTTCCTCCCATAAAGGAATTAGTATCCTACCATGGAGAGAACGAGAGAGATAGAGAGAAGCACTGGAGTAAATAGTCTTACCATTGCAGGTAGTATGTTCTAAATATTGAAAATCCTGCAGACATCTCCTCCTGAGGTTTTATACTCTTTGTGAAAATTTCAATTAGCGCTACTACCAAGTAAGCAAGAGCTATCCGCTGAGAAACATAGTTCAACAATAACAGCCCTTGAGTTTTCTGTAATGGATGATACGCAACAACCAAATATAAGTTAGATAACAAATGCTTCACCTGGAGAATGCCACACCATCTTATTAGCTTCATGTCCACTCCATAAATTAAATCATCTGGGGCATGTGAATATCCACCTACATAACAGATTACCTATAAGTGAACAAAAATATATCACAACATAAAAGATCACGTATACGCTCATCAGCTCATGACCACATTACTCTAGCTCAGGTCCAAGCATTACAATATTCTCAAAAAAAAAAAAAAAAAGAACTACTCGTTGATAACAAATGGATAAGTTACAATCAAAGAAGGCAAAACGTTGATAGCCTGCATATTTAGATGCAATGCAAAAGTGCAGAACACACATAATGCTAGACCTTTTTGTTTCAACTCATAATGAACCGATATTAGACCTACAGATGCACTTATATGTGGAGATTTGGTGGTAGTCAAATTTGCATATATATATATACATCCAAAAGCCATGATTTTTCATACAACCTCCATTTTTGTCTTCTGCCCTCTTTCATTGCAGTTTTCTTATTCAATCAATGTAGAAGGCTTGTCTATAAAAGAAAATGTCCAGACTGCCCCACATGTATTTCACTTCTATAAGGATGCAGAAACAAATCCAATTACCTCATTTCTACATCAATGATGAAAGGAATCTATTACATCATTTCTACTTGGTTATGTTAAAAACCTATATTTAGTCATCCTGCAAGATTCGCTTAAATTTTATCAATTACAATTATAAGAGGAGCACATGCACCATAGACAAATCACACTATACAAAAGGAATCACGGACCACTGTTTGCAATTCTGTCACCTACCAAACAATGTGTCCAAAAAACCCACATTCCTTGCAATTCTATGAGGACACCCAAACAAATCCAGTTACCCTACTACAATATCAAGAACCCTAAATATTATTCCCAGATATTAATCAATCCCAAAATGGGTTCTTTTGCAATTTTCTGATCAATTACAACTTTTAAGGGGCACATATTACACAAATAACAAAAAAATAGACCGTCGCAGCAATGACACATGGCATGTTTTGATCGATGAATAAGTAGGGCCCACTACAAATTTTGCCCGCCAGAAATTATGACACTTATCTAATAGAAATTAGCTGACTTAACTTATAATAAACAATCAATTAATTAATCAAATCACCTTGCAAGAGGATGCCCCAGAAGAGCAGCTTGAGCGTCCGGACCACCACCCTCCTGACCGCCAATCGCCGATCTGGAAATCTCTGCGAACCCAAACCAGCAAAATTACGCTCACTGCCGGTGAAATGACCCAACTCCAGCAAAATTCAAAAGAAAACCCTACCGACCTTGAGTGAAAGCGGAATCGCCATCCCGACGATGAAGAGGAAGAAGGGCATCACAAAATCCGCGAGGTTGCATCCGTTCCACGGTGCGTGCCCGATCGCCGGCCACTCATCCCCCGCCCCGTCCACCAGCACCATCAACTACGTCGGAAAACCAGATCAGATGAAAAAAAAAAAACCTAGAAGAAGAGGGAGGAGAAGGAGGAGGAGAATGGTACCGCAACGGTGAGGCCGCGGAATACATCGAGGGAGGCGACGCGCTTGGATCTCGGGGGCTGTTGCTTCGCAGCCAAGGCGGCGGCGCCGTCAGGTTCGGCGATCGGGGGGGATCGACGGGTGAGATTGGGCAATGTCGCCATCGGGATGGAAGGGAGTGAGAGCGAGAGAGAAAGGAGCGCGGGGAACGAGGTTGTTAGCGCGGTGGCGTGAAATGGCGGAAGTGGTCGGAAACAGACAAAAGAGATAGGACAGCGACGCCTTTTCATGGAATCTTGTAGCATGATTGGATTCTACTGAACCGGACCGGATATCGAACCGGCGGGTTTGACTCAACCGATTGAAATTTCATTTTATTTTACTTTTTGGTTTTTCTGTCTCGCTTATGACTCAACCGATTGAAATTTCATTTTATTTTACTTTTTGGTTTTTTTTGTCTAGCTTAAAAGGGATTGATACATATAATTAAAGATATATAAAATATATATTAAGTAAATTTTTATTTACTTAATTTCCATTAGGCTCATCGAGCTCAATCGGTGACATAGAAAATTATCACAAGTAATTACTTAATGAGTTAAGGAATGGGGCAATTTCCACAGTCCTTCTTCTGGCTTTTGCAAATAGAGGTCTTGGGGCAGCACCAGCACACTTCTGACCCACACATCTGCCTCCCGCACCCAACGTACGCCTTCACCACTTGGTTAAACCCAACCTGCTTCCGCACAGAATTCTCCGTCTTGCTCCCCTCACTTATGTTACCTGTGGAAAAAAAAAGAAGCAAATGTATATATCATCAAAATATTTAATTAAATTTCGACTCGTTTACATGACCTCTCTTGAAAGAAAAGCAAGTCATTTACTGTATATCGACATAATTGTACATGATAATTGAAAATTTTTTAAATTTTACTAGAAAATGGTATGAGAAAAGGGAAAACTAGATTAGAAATTTGGTAAAGAAATTAAAGATAATCCATACATTCATGAACATCGAAGAGATTTGTGAGGAGAAGAAAGAGAAGAGCAATCCCCAAAGCATTTGATTGTTTGGCCATTGCTTCTTCTCAAAACATAGGGCAAACACGTAGCTGGCCTTGGCTTCCATTTTATACCACCAAGCCACCCGAAATGGGACCTTGAGCATACCATTTGTTTATGAGACAAAAGTTTATTCATTCTGATTTCAAATCTTCATTAGTTGTGGAAAAATATTCTTTTGTAGGCAATATATTGCAGTCAAAAGGATTATTCTCACTAATCTTGAAATTAGGAATCGCAAATATATAAATCACCAACTTCAAAAAGTCAAATCCTCTTGATATGGTTAGTAATTTTAATCTGGAAACAACTGTAATATAAACAGTTAAAAAATATATATAGCTCTTGCTATGGCATCTTATGTAGGATCAGTTTGGTTATTTATATATTAAGTTAATATTTTGAATGATTTATATAAGTGATTAAATCCAATTAGATCACCAGTGTCTTAGTTCGTTTTGTTTGTTCATGTATTTAGCTGGTGGATGAAAGATTATGTTGAAATAGTGATCGTTCTCCTCTCAATTGAGCAAGATCAAGACGAGAATTGAAGCGGCTTTCCTTTGTTAACTGATAAACCATGGTTAACTGACAATAATTAGTAGTTACTAATGGCAGTCAATGTCACATTCATGCCTGCTCCTGGCCCCAGAAAAGCATTTGCGGGTAACAGGGCAACACCACACTTGTTCATTTTGGGGTTTGGCACCAGGGCCACAACCCCTGAATCTATTAGGCTCAGCCTCATCCTCACGCACAACCATGTCCTTCCCATTTCTGCCTGTGCAAGGAAAATCATTAACATGTAAGTTTCACAATGCGTGCAATTTTGACATAATTCAAAACATTATATGCCAAATGTTTTGGTCGTACCTGTCAGTCTCTGTTCATCAATTACGTGTTAGCATGATGAGAGAGACATTATTTTTGAAGAAATCAGTATTTGACACTGTACAATGACAAGATCATACCTTTCTCCAGCGGAGGTTGAAATTTGACTTGAGTCTTTGTTTGGGAAAGAGAAAACAAGAAAAAATGGGTCTAAATTATGCAACTTACATTCATGAGAGCCAAAGAGAGTTGCAAGGAGGAAGAGAAGGAAGAGGAGCCCATGACCTGAGGACCTTGTCATTGTTGCTCAGGGCTATGACCTTGAGCTTAGGGGTTTGGTTGCCTTTTACTTTTCTACTAGATAAAAACAATCCTTTTATATCTTTGAGATATGGATTGACATGCAGTATGGATAAGCATGCGTTTGCATGCACTTGTGCAGCGCATGCACGTTTCTGTTTCTTATCTAAGGCTATAGAAGACATCATCCGACTGGTTTCGCTCAAAAAAATTTCCGACAAGAATACGGATATCATTTCTCTTTTGACAATTCCTCCTTTGCTTTGATTAAGCCGTATAATACTTCTCTTAATCAAGCAAGATCAACACAAACACTTTGCTTATTGTTTACTTAATTACCATGGTAAACATCAAGGAGGACAGAATATCACATTCATGCTCGTCTCCACTGAAGCATTGGCCATTGCTAGGGCAACACAACAGTGGATCATCGTGGTCTGTTTTTTATCTCCAGGGCCACAAGCTAGGAATATTTTCATTGGCTCAGCCAGCTTCCCATGCACAACCATGTACTTTCTAATTCTATTCCTGTGCAACAAAAAAGGTTTATATTCACGCGGGCGCCGCCCATATGGAATCCGAATTCTCACAGAGCTGGCGCGCAAAAATTTTTCAAAATTCTAAAATTTTTGCATAAAATATCTTCAAAATTTGAAATTTATAATTAGTTCAGAAAAAAGTGATAATGGTGCAAAATATCTCAAATTTTGTGTATTTTTTTCGCGATTTTACAAATAGAATTCTATATTTTGAAATTTGTTGAGAATTCGAGAAAAGCTTTTAAAAAATGATGAAAGAAGTAAATTATATTTTATAAGAAATTCAAATTCTTTTACTGAAAAACTTCAAATTTTGGAATAAATAATTCCTTACAAAAAAAATAATTTATATATATATTCCTAAAAGTCTAAATTTTTAGATAAAAAATATAAAAATCTCCGTTCTAAAAACTTGATAATATTGAATCTTGTAAAATTTCAAAAAATTTGAAATCACATTATGAACTTATATCACATAATTGATCGAATTGAATACCGATCATACAAATAAATTTTAGAAGACATGAAAAGATTAGTATTTAATACCCACATACACATCTAGATGCCAGTTACACAATTAGATTAGCGTATAACTTACGGGTGCCTATGCAGTAGCATCCAAAAGGCGTAAAATAAAAAATTATGTTGTGATCTCACATCAAGCCCCTATAAAAATTTTAAAAATTTCACGCAAGCTTAAATAATAGTTTGACAGCCCCTTTGTTCAAAGGACCTGAAGAGGTCAATAGTCATCGGTGTCTTCGTTACCAGCAACAACGTCAAGAGTCCTGAAGTCAGCCTCTACATGGAGACACATCTAGCCATTCATTTTCTTGTTTGCAAAACTGTGCGTCTGTTCAACTCTTATGTAATAATCCATTGCATTCAGGCTCGATCTCACCGCGGCGGTAGAAAAAATTAAGATTTTAAGTTTTGATTTCGATTTCGATTTTGGTATCTAACAAAATAAATATGTTTTGGTCGTGTAAGCCGAAATCATTCTCTTTTCAATTTCGACAAATTTTTTTTTAATTATTAATTATGTATTGACCAAAATTTAATTATATTTTGACTGTACTTTAACTTCAAATTAAAAATACGATAAAATTATAAAAAAATTCTCAAAAAAGTTTAAAAATTATAAAAAAATTTATAACTATTTTTACCATAATATTAAAAATTATTTTAATTAATTTTAATTAATTTTGATAGTTAACCACTGATATAGTCTATTTTTTATATATCATTGTATAAAAACATATACAAGAAATAATATAAATATGATTAAAAGTTAAAAATTAACATAAGTAAATTTAACTTATCGTTAAAATATACTTGACACATACATAATTTATTAATTATAATATAATACAACTAATCATCATCATTATCATCATCATAATCATCATCAGTTGAGTTTGGAACATCTAAGTGTGAAATTACAAATTCAATACCTAGACGATCCGGTCGAGCATTTGTAGGCATACGAGCAAGAATAACTAATTCTGTGCGATCTCGTGACAGCGGTTCTGATGTATAATTATACATCAAAGGTCTAAAATAAAAATGATAATCATGTTTATTGACAACACATAGTAAAAGTGATCTAATAACCCATGAGAAATAAATATCATATTGTGCGATGTGTTTAGGGAAAATTACGGTAAGACGCTGATTGATAGCATTAAGTGAACATTGTTGAGTGACACAATAAATTTGTTCATTTACTCTTTCATGTTCTTTTAATGTATGCTCAATTAAAGTTTGTCTAAGTATATCATAAGTTAAAGGTAAGATTACTCTATAACAGAATATAAGATTTTTGCAAAGAATAGACATAATTATTCTTCATGCTTCAAGTGTAACTTGATCTGAAATTTTAATATAATCATCTAGATTTATTATTATCTGTTTTAAAAGAAATATTATATAATTGTCAAGATTAATGGATATAAAGTAGATAATAGAAAATACGTCAGAAGAAAAATACTACAACAAAATGTGATAACGAAATAAATAAATTATCATAGTTCAAAATAAACCATAGAGGCATTAAATTTGAATATTATAAAATGACAATAATATTATATACACACGAACTACATGTATAACACAAAATATATCAATTTAAGACAATAATGAAAACATCATTTCATAGGTAGCATAAAATCACGTCTTATAACAACATGATATTTCGAGACGGATCTTGAAGAGATTGATATTCTTCATCACCATCCTCATCAGTATAATGAAGTTGTGATCGATAGTATTGTTTAGCATGTGGATAGTACGAAGTCATATGCTCTTGCATTGACTGATGATATCCTTGATTGAAAGAAGACATTCCATTATGATATCTATCATAGTAGTTAGAACTCACATTATCTATTAGACCTTAATTGACATATTGTCCACCATGTGAAGCATACTGATATTATGGTATATAACCACCATATAAATTGGAGGAGAAAAACTTATTTCCTTCATGCCGTGGAAAAGATGAAGACGAACCCTCATATTGTGATTGTTAAAAATTGGTTTCACCAGCTGTACCACCATTACTACTATTATTGGTATCAACAGTATTCTCCATTCTGTCAGCTTCCTTTATCGATTCTTCGTCTAAGAGACGACGAATAACTTCTTATGTTTGAGGATGATTTAAGACAAGTTATTCTCTTTCTCGAATCCACTCTGTTAAAGGATCATCATCTTCGAATATGACAGACAAGTTGATTATCTCATCCTATGATGATGTTTTTCTTTGTAAGTTTCAGGCTCTTAAACGCATGTTATAATGACAAAAAATAAGTTTCTCCAGTTTTTTCATTTTAAGTCTATTTCTCGTCTTTGTATGAATCAATCCAAAAGTTATCCAATTCTTCTCATATTGTGAACTTGAAATAGTTTGACTCCAAATTTTAATTGTTATCTTTACAAAATTAGGTACTGTATGTCAACCATAAGTACTCCACCATTTAACTGTAATTTATTAAAAAGTGAATATAATTTAAATTAGCAAATGTATATAATTGTTGAACATCAACTATATCAGAAGTATCACCCCTGATAGTTATAATTGCTTATTATGTACCAAAGTCTTTGACTTTATTTTTGAAGTCGTCTGGCTGCTTAATGAACGTACTCAAGTTAAAAATTTTCTTAATTATGTAAAAAAAAATTAATGATTTAGAATGTATCTTGCGCAATGCTAATATTCTTATTCTCATATCTAACTCAATCCTCTCAATTATCTTACGTAACGCTTCGAGAATTATATTACTGTTGTTAGCATCATCGACATATTAAAATATTGGATTCAGAAAGTACCTTACAACATGTTAAATATTAATCAATAATATTATCATTATAATTTAATAAAATGCTATAAAATGACATTTTACCCAATTACCTGCAGCATGAATATCTCTGGATAATGTTTTGTTCCAAGGACGGTTGATAATCGTCTTCTATTTACGAAATTCAATTGTTCTTATATGTTAGTCATCTTATCTGTGATTTTGCTCATTCTATTGCTTTATATAAGAACCCCATATGCAAGTGATCATCTGAGTCAATATTCTCAACTGATTCTCAAAATTTCTCGTTCAAAACTTGATTGTGAAATTGTTCAAAAACAATTTTCTCTGCAGTTTCAACTTCAAATAATACTTGTCATATTCTTCACTGATGAATAATCTCTTCAGCGCCTGCCGATGGGTATACAGGGAATCCAAGGAGATAAATTATATAGCAAACCAAGTAATGTCTGTCCTGATAATCTCTTAGCCTTGTATTTCCTTTCTCATCAAATCAAGACACCAAACATGGTTATAAATAAATGATGTCAACTTCTAACTTTCCTCAATTACTTTTCTAATATTAGGATTCTTACTCATATCCTTCAATATTAAGTCAATAGAGTATGCTACATAAGGTGTCCATAAAAGATATTTTTTTTTTTGCATTAATTTCTTCTCAGCATATACCAACGGATCTGCATTATCAGTTATGATTTATACCACTCTTGATTCACCAATCTCCTCAATAACACTTTCAATCAAATAAAATAAGAAATTATCAGTTTTCGACTCCTCTGATGTATCGATTGATTTTAGAAAAACGATTTCTTCAAGACAATATACTAAAAAATTTATCAAATCTTTACTGTTTTGTGTCTTTTATCTATTAAGGTATGCCCAAATTCATCCTAATATTTATGGAAAGTCTGTATAAAAGTAGACATCTCTTCAACTTCAAGGTCCAAATATTTTTTAGAAATCCTATAACCACTTGGTGGAAGAACTCCTGAGTCAACCTCTTAAACAGCATATATCATTTCATGATAGTAACTATCATCTGCTAAATTAAATGAAACATGGTTATAGAAAAAATTTGGATATTTCCCTATTCAACCACTATTTTGCCTTCAAAAAATCACTTGATACTATCCTTAAATTTAGTTGAGTATCATTTCTTGGTTTTAATAAAAATAGGTCAATTGGAGAAATATTGATAGACCCGATGTCAAAAAATTGAAAATTCCCTCTAACTCCTGAAGGGATAGTTGTGCATCGCTGTGTACGTCATTATCTAAAACTAGTAGTTCGGTGATCACGAACTGTCTCGGAAGGGCTAACACCACCTTGAGTTTTCTCGTACAATTTTCAACTCTTGCGAATTACTTTTTAAATCTCATTATCATCATCTTCATCATTAGAAACTTACTCAGGATTTGGATGAAAGCACCTAATAAGTTCATGTCCAAAGCGTGATTTTTTGGCCTTATCCTTTTTCTATGTTCTCTATCGTTTTGTACTATTGTCTAAAATATTTGTTTCACTTCATTTGAAACCTTTTCACAGGTTTGGACTAAGCCAGTTACTCATCTCAAATGCTCTTTTAATTTTATAATTTCAGAACAAAACACACGACTGTATTATTTGCAACGAACTTTTTAAAAATTTGCATCCACTAATTCACAGTGTTGTCATACGATATCATCATCACGAGTAGTTCGTTGTGTGTTTTACTTAAAAGCTATGTATAATACAATAATAGCAATAACAGAAAGTAATAGGAACAACAAACGAGTAACAAAACCAGATGAATAATAGTAACAGTAATAGGGGAAGACTAGCAACAGTAGCACAAATTATGGTGGAAGAAGATTTAACTATGATTAAGCGAAAAGAATCTTAGTTTAATAGTTATTTTTTGCATAACTTCAAAATTTTCCGATTGATTAGCTAATTTTCACATAAAATCTTAACTTTTTTGAAAAATAAAAATACTCCATTTTCAAAAAATATTTATTAATAGAAACTAATTTCTCAATTTACTAACTAATTTTTACATTAATTTCAATATTTTCAATTTACTACCTAATTTTCACATAAAATCCTAATTTTTAAAAAAAATACAAAAAACTCTATTTTCACATAAATTTATTAATAAATACTAGCTAATTTTAACATAACTTCAATATTTTTCGATTTACTAACTATTGTTTACATTAATTTAAATATTCTCAATTTATTACCTACTTTTTAGATAAAATGTTAACTTTTAAAAAATAAAAAAAATCTATATTGGACAAATTTATTAACAAATAGTAGCTAAATTTTGCTTAACTTTAATATTTCTTGCTTTACTAATTAATTTTTATATTAATTTATATATTCTTAATTTTCTACCTAATTTTCATATAAAATCTTAACTTAAAAAATTAAGAAAATTACATAACTTCCAAATTTCTTGATTTACTAAATTACAAAATTTCAAAATTGTAGGAAAAAATATTTTATTTTTGCATATCATAAAATTAAATCTTTACTACCAAAATTTCACATAGCTTCTAAATTTTTAGATTTAATAGCTATTTTTGGTATAATTTTAAAAATTATTTGTTTACTACTTAATTTTTATATAAGCCCTAAACCCTTAAATAATTTAGAAAATATAATTTTCTTACAAATTTATTAACAAATAATTTTCAAAATTTATTGAAATTTTTTTATTAATAATTTGCATAGAAGTCCATATTTAAGTAAATTTTATACCTTATGGCATACAAATAACCCTTATAAAAGGTATCAAATTATAAAAAATATTTTTACATGAAATTAAAATTAACATGCTCGAATTCGTATATCTTCATATGTATTCGTATAAAATAATATTGATAAGTATAATGAAAAGAGTATTATAACTTATTAATAATAAAATTATAAAAAAATATATGAATTTACAGGGATCAAAGGAGTAAAAACTTCAACATTAAGAAAAAGAAAATCATAACCTCAAATCTAGATCGTGTGCAATCTTTAATTACTTACCTCTTTTCTTAATAGACTATAGTAGAAGCAAAGCAATAGCAATTTGGATACCTTGAAGATAAAACACCAACACCAGCAAATTGAAGAAGAAACCCTAAGCACCTTAATTGCAATGGAGCCAGCTTTATATAATGAACAAACCTTAACGTTATCTCCTTCCACCAACCTCAATCACTTCACCATCACATTATCGGGAAAAAACATAACCACTACTCACTTCTTGCACTGTTTATTCACATACTTTCATTAGGGAGTGAGGACATTGACGGGGAGAAATTCTCTTGCTGAAATTATGATGAGGTCTTACTCCAATTAGCTTATTATTCTCAACCTGATAAGACATCACCACCATTGCTTTTATTTTTCATAAAGTAATTTGATTGAAATAATCAGACAGAAAAAACTAGGATTAGAAACTTAAATTTAGATTTAACAAAATACAATTACAGCTCTTGATCATCTTTAGTAACATATAATTACAACTCTTAATCATCTCTCCCACCAGCATGAGCAAAGAGCAGCAGGCCCGTGCAACAGAATAGGGTATCTCTTCGCATATAGGAGCAAAGACCCAGCAGAACACGGGTGGCCGCAGATATCTTCTCTGGCACTCTTGTTGTTACCGTGTCCACCCATGCGTACATGGGCGGACCTTTTCTGCTAGCCGCCAAGCTCTTCCTTGAGCTCTCCTAGCTGCTACACCCATCCGCCTCTAGAGTCTAGGCAACTCCAGCCCTGCATCGCGCCAGTGCAATGTATCATGCTGCACCACCTCCTCGCCGTCAGATTGCCACAAAGCCGACCTCTTTGTCACCTTGATTTGTTGCGATGCCCTGCCGATCATTGCTAGCGGGGAAGAGAACTGAGTTGACCTCGTCGTGCTGCTGCTCCAAGCATGCTCTCTCAACACGTGCTGCTACTGCAAACATGGACCCCACCTCGGAGATCCTCCCCTTCGATGCCTTTGAGCCCATCATCTTCGTTCACGCTGACTTTGAGTGGATGTGTTTGCTTTGCCGTCAGGAGGATGTACTCACTCCACCATCGCTCGATGCTTTGCCGCTGCGTATTGCTTTTGTTCCACCGCTGCTCGCCGCTCCGCCACTATTCAAAAACAAAGAAGCAGGGAAAATCTTTGGCATGGCAACGAGGGCAAAATAAAGCAGCATTTATCGGACTGGAAGCGCAGCTTGCTGCTTATTGCTCATTGCTTCTGCTTCGTCGTTACTCGCTGCTTTTGCTCTATCACTGCTCGCTGCTCTACCGTCGCTCGTTGTTCCTTCACTTTGGCTCTGTCATTGCTCACTGATCTACCGTTACTCGCTGCTCGCAGCTTATACTCTACTGCTACTCGCTACTCCACATGCTGCTCGTTGCTCCGCTGCTTCTTCTTCGTGCGCTGCTTGCTGTTCCGCTGCTACTGCTTTATAGCTGCTCGCCGCTCCTCCACTTTTGCTTCCCGCTCTACTGGCTGCTCCGTCACTTTTGCTCTCCATACTGCTTGTTGCACCGCTACTACTGCTCTGTGCTATCTCACCGCAAACTCGTTGCGCTTTGCCCGATCTTGCCGCACTCTCGTCGTCGTTGTAATGCTGTTGGTGCTTTGTGCGAATTCACTGCGCTCTATGCGATCTCGCCTCCACTGCTCACTACCCTAACTCTAGAATCGAAACTAAAACGGGCAAAACGTTTCACCTCTGGCCGAAATCGAAATATTTCGGTTTCGGCTAAAATTATAAACCCTGGAAAAAACTCCAATAAAAAATTATTAATAATATTATTTTAATTTTATTATTACTCGTGATGTCTCACATAAAAGATTCAAGTGGAGATACTTAAGTCAAATGTAATCAAATTGGAATCGGGCAATGTCCACAATCCTCCTGCTTGCTCTTGCAAATGTTGGTCTTGGGGCAGCACCAGCATACTTCAGACCCACACATCTGCCTTTGGCACCCAACATAAGCTTTCAACACTGGGTTGAACCCAACCAGCTTCCGCATTAGCCGAGCGTTCTGCGTCTTCCCCACCTCGCTACTCATGCTACCTGTGAATGTAAGAAAAATAATCTAACCCCAGCTGCCTACGGCAATTAAATTTTAAAAGTATGATTTCATATGAGTTTAATGACGTTGAATGAAAAATTAAGCAAAAAAAAAAAACATAATAAAAGAAAAAAAAATGTATCCGATTTAACTCTTGACGGAACCAAATTAGGAGATCTAGCTTATGTTATGTTACTCACATTCATGAGAGCCAAAAAGACTCGCGAGGAGCAGGAAGAGAAGAACAAGCACCACAAGACTTGAGGACTTGGCCATTTTTTTTGAGAGCTATGACCATGAGGTTAGGGTTTTGGCTTCCTTTTATACACTAGTCAAGCATTAAAAAGTGCAATCTTTTTTTTTTTTTTTTTGAGAAAAAAATCCGGCAGCATATCTGTTTTGCAATTAATCCTTTAAAAACGAAGATATGGCATATCTAGGTTTGTGCTAGGAATCAGGTTAACATAATGCGTTAAATATTAAATTATTTTAAAAATTTAAGTCAATAATATATAGTTATTTATAATAATTTTTATATATTTAATTATTTAATATAGAATTAACCCATAAAATTTTAAATCTCGATTTCGGTCAGGAAGGCATTTCGGTTAATTAATTTATTCATTCGACTCCACCGCTTCGATCACTTGCCTCTGTTTACCAGCCCCATGAGCTGCTTGCTACTGCGAAACAGCGGGACATGAGACATGGCGTCCTCGCTCTCAACTACGCGGAGCTCAGCGCACTCCTCTCCTCCTGCGGGAGATGTCAGCGCCTCCGCTTCGGCTCCTCCATCCACGCCTTCGTCGTCAAGAACGCCTCTGTCTTCAAATTCCGCAACCATAACTCCAATCTCCGCGACCTCTTGGTCGTCTGGAACTCCCTCATCTCCATGTACTCCAAATGCAGCCGGCTCTCCGATGCTGTCAAGGTGTTCGACGAAATGCCGCTTAGGGACACTGTCTCCTGGAATTCGTTGATTTCTGGTTTTCTAGCGAGGAATGAGATTGACACGGGTTTCTGGTACTTCAGGACAATGCTTGGATCCAAGGTTTGTAGAATGGATCAGGCAACGATGACGACAGTCTTGTCCGTTTGCGCCAGACTGGAGTTTTTTCGGGAATGTGCTGTGATGCATGCGGTGGTGGTAACTCATGGGTTTGAGCATATTGTGCCGGTTGGGAATGCTTTGGTTACTGCTTACTTCAAGTGCAAGAGCCCTGGTTCGGCAAAAAATGTGTTTGGTGAAATGCTTGACAGAAATGTCATCACATGGACGGCCATGGTTGCGGGACTTGCTCAGAGTCAGCTATGTGAGGAGAGTATGGATTACTTTCAGGAAATGCGGCGGTTGTTGGAAGCGAACTTGCTTACTTATTCGAGCTCCTTGCTTGCTTGTTCGGGACTGCGAGACATCGGGGCAGGGCGGCAGGTTCATGGACTTGTTTTAAAATCCGGGTTTGAATTAGATTTGTGTGTTCAGAGTGCGTTGATGGACGTGTACTCAAAGTGCGGCTCAATGCAAGACGCGTACCAGATTTTCCAGTCGTGTGAAGATCCAGATGAGGTTTTCCTCACAGTGATTTTGGTAGGTTTTGCTCAGAATGGATTGGAAGAACAAGCCTTTGATCTTTTTGCAAAGATGGTGTCCGATGGAATTGGCATTGATGCTGACATGTTATCAGCTGTGCTTGGGGCGTTCGTTGCTTCAGCGCCATTTGCTTTTGGCAAGCAAATCCATGCACTGGCAATCAAGAGATGCTTCCAATCAAACACCTTTGTCTCTAACGGCCTCATCAACATGTACTCCAAATGTGGCGAGCTATCAGAATCTCTCAAAGTATTCAACCAAATAATTCACAAGAACTCAGTCTCCTGGAACTCAGCGATCGCTGCATTTGCCCGCCATGGGCAGGGCAATGAAGCGCTTCACCTGTATGAAGCAATGCAATTGGAAGGTGTGGAGCCGACTGATGTAACATTCCTCTCACTTCTCCACGCTTGCAGCCATATTGGCGCCTTTGAGAAGGGCATGGAGTTCATACGTTCGATGGCCTCAGTCCACAAGATCGAGCCAAGAACAGAGCATTATGCGTGCATTGTAGACATGCTCGGTCGGGCAGGGCTTGTGGATGAAGCAAGAAGGTTCATTGATGGGTTGCCCAATGGGGCCAATGCTATTCTTTGGCAAGCATTGCTCGGAGCTTGCAGCATTCACGGCAATTCGGACGTTGGGGAATACGCCGCAAACCAGCTACTTCTACTCGAGCCCGACTCTGCTGCCGGTTTTGTATTGCTCGCAAATATATACTCAGCACGGGGAAGATGGGTGGCGCGAGCTGAGGTGATCAGGAGGATGAAGGAGATGAAGGTGAAGAAAGATGTAGGAGTGAGTTGGATTGAAGTAGAGAGGGGTGTCCATAGTTTTGTTGTGGAGGATAAACTTCATGCTCAGGCTGAAAGTGTTTATAAAGTACTAAGCTCATTGGCTGCAGTAATTGGTGATCAGGAGAATGTGTTTGATAACTTGATACCTTCGAGCACCCAGTTGAAGT
Organism: Trichopus zeylanicus subsp. travancoricus; assembly: GCA_005019695.1. Lineage (NCBI taxonomy): Eukaryota > Viridiplantae > Streptophyta > Magnoliopsida > Dioscoreales > Dioscoreaceae > Trichopus > Trichopus zeylanicus. Next base: position 199,225 of record RXID01012297.1, read on the forward strand.
TGTGAATTATTGAATCCATTTTGCTTGGAATTTTTTGGTTTTTCGTTCATATAGACCCCTGCAAGGATCCAAAATTGCAAATGTGTCCAATTAAAGTATTTTGTTGTATCAGATTTCTTTATATGAAAATATTGTTTTTATAGGGGTAAATATGTGAAAATTTGGCACTATATCCCCTGTATGGCGGCGCTTTTGATATGTGAAAAGCCAATCACTACAGGACTCTGAAAAAACAAATCAGCCGCAGAAATTAGTGCAAGCAAATAACCAATAAATGAGAAAAAGGTTGAAAAACAATGATGAAGTCTTTTGAAAGATATGACATCCAAATCAGTTCAAGGCTCTAAAACTTACAAGAAACAACAAGAATTGCAAATAGACTAAATGATGAAGGTCAAGAAAAATTTACATCTGTATAAGTATCCTCTCAAATAAAATAAAAATCTTGGAAGTCCATATACAAAGAATATATGTTAAGATCATCATAGCCTAAAAGCTTTCATTTTCTAATTCCAAGTTCTTTTGACATGTCTCTGTTCAGGTTAAATTGCAAAGTATTATGCCATGGAAATAGTGTCCGAGTAACTGGAAGTTTCCTCCGGAGATCCTACAGTAGGAAACCAAACAATGTGACCATAATAAGCAGAAATTCTGACAGAAATAATATTAATTGAGTCTCTAAGACCTGGAAGCCAGAAAGAACGAGAAATGATTCGTGCAGTTTCACAAGAATATTAAACAAATATTCTTTATATATTTCACTCTTTAGTAAGTCCTAGGCAGAAACAGTATTCTAACGAAATCAAATGACATGTAACTCTGCACAAGAACTACCAATCATTGTTTCATGATGGTCCTTTCTGATGAATTACTTAACATGATTCTTTAAGATTTCTATTAACCTACAGGCAAGTCTAACATTCATATCTCTCTTCCATTCAGCTGTATTAAAAGTGGGATTTTCTCATCATGAATTGTACAATAAGAAATGGGTGGTTTTTCCAAAAACTAAAATGAAAAGGTATGAGTTACTGATGAAGCAAGATGAATTTGTCTTTGCAAAAGATATATTGAGTTTTGAACAGAATGAAACATTATTATTCAAAACCCATCGTACCTTGAAAGTAGTATCAGGCAGATTAAGATAAGATTCCTGCAGAGGGAGGATAGAAGATCAGGTTACTCTAGAACCTTAAACCTAAAAAGGAACAAATTGCTCGATTGACAGGATGAAACCTCAAGCAATGACATGTACTCAGCTTCATGATGCCGAATCATTGATGCTATTGAAACAGCACTATCTTCTGGAGACTGCAGAAAAAAATCCTAATATATCAATAGTGAAATCATCCACAATAACTACAGCTGTTCAGTAGCACATCCATGTAGATCACTAGATCATTTTTCTATTTTTCAGATATGAACCTGGGTAGGTCTTATCCCTATGATTTTCGGAGGAAGAAAAGACATTACCCATTTCAATCATTATAGCAGGCTTTTGAAGTTTCAAACATATTATAATACCAGTATTCCAAACCAATATGGTGACAAGAAAAAGCCATAGGGACAAATGAGGCAAGCATAAGGCCTGACTTCTATGTTTGATAAAGAGTTTTAATCCTATAATGCTGGAGGAAATCAATTCTTAAAATAGTGAAACAATTTCATGTGCAACAAGTTTTCTTGTAATGACCTGCAACACAGAAGAATCATTGCACTCATTATTTGTATCCAGCTGCACATTTCCTTCTTCAAAATAGTGGGCGCCCACCTAGCATACATTCAAGGTGTCAAAGAAGAAAGCCAAATAGAGAGCTAGAAGTAACATCCGCTGGATACTAATTCATGCAAGATGTCTTAAAAGATAAGAAATATGTTCTACCAAAGTCAAATCGCCCTTCTGCTTATTACTGTATTACTTTCTGCAAGCATCCTCTCATGAAAACAACGCAAAGTACCTGCAGACTTCCCTTCAGCTCCACAACTTCTAAATCAACTTTGAAATCCACCTTCCAAATTGAACGCCAACTCCCATTGCTGGATAGTATAACAACTAGTCAGAAGACACAAGAAATCAAAGATACAATATCATCAGGATAGCTGTCGGGAGTGCAGAATTTATAGATGTAGGGGAGTGCAACTAGAACCCTAATTAGTATTAACAACTAATATGATAGCCAAAGTTCTAGTTGATGTACCAACCTTCTCCAAACCCCATAAGAAAAGACTTCGATATAAACCTCCATATTTTTAATCACATATAAAGCTGACAATGATTGAGATAAATCTAAGCATAAGGATGTCAAACACCACCCACTCAATGCAACTAACATGCATTGTTTGAAGACAGAAATTGCAGCAAAATGGATGCACATATTCATATCACCACTAAAACTAACCAGAATTGAGCGCATAAGACTTTTGTACTAAACTGCCAGAAATAAAACCCTAATCCTGTTCAGACTCCTCCACAAAGCATACGATGATCTGAATTCTCAATGAGAAAGTAGCTAAGCCTGTAAATAGTAAAGACACGATTTGACTCTTATTCACTCCAATTTAGACTTCTTTATATGCAGTTTTGGAATATGGGGCTTCAACAGAATTTAAGAATGTCTCTCTTAGACACTTACATCTTCAACTAAAGCAAATAAGGAAGATCTCATCAATCATCAACTGAAAGTCTAGCATATAGGTTTGCTATCAGGCCACTGATTCTGAGATACAGTGAAGAAATGTTACTTTTGATACACATCCGAAGTTTTTTCATGACAGCAACTTTGTACATGCCCAATCAACAGAGGAATGGATAAGCTGAGCACATGAAGCACAGAAAACTATATTGTCTTAGGGGAAAAAACAAAAAGAACCAAACTAAAACCTTCTCTAGACCTTCACAAAGCTAGGTTTACTTTTAATTTCACTCAGACCACACTCCAGCCACCATTTGCACTAGCTTATGGGTAGAAACATGTTGCAGTGTCCAATACTTCCAAAAATCAAAATATATGTTACAAAAATGAACAGTTTAAAATTGACTGTAAAACTATTACTTCAGATGGTCACTGCATGGTTCATAAGGAGCTGCCAGACAACAGTAGGATATGGATGATTAACAATAGTGATGCAAACAGATTTGATAGATAAAAATGACATACCAGAAGTTTTGTGGACTGTGTCTTGCAGCAGAAATCACCACAGCAAACTCAAAACCAGCTCCAGGGCCCTCCACATCTTTTCCTCTGGTGCAATAAACTGAACATGTTCCTTTTGGGTAAGTTTCATCAACATACTTGCAGATCTCAGTATCCAGGACACTCCTAACATTGCAAATTAGGGATAAAAAGAATGAAAAGAAGATCACCAAACAGATCTGTATAGGGTTAATTTGGCAAAGGCTACGTCCCTGCATGGATAGTGATTAACTAACATGCCTTCTATAGAGGCTAATGAAGCAACAAGATAATGAAAGCTTTAGCAAGAAATTGCTGAGTATCTCTTTCTGATTTTTTACAATCATGTGATTTAGCTGAACAATCAACATGCATGATATTCTGAGGTTTAAAGCCTGGAAGGTGTAGAAACATTTGACCTTCAAGGAAGATCCACTAGTGAATGTATTGCCATCAGCACATATACACTGCTATTTCAGACCACATATAAATACATTTTGCACTAATAGCTCCAAGCATTTCAGCTGTAGCAACGATCCATTTCAACTTCCAGAACAACACATTCACAAACTTCAGATGAAGCAAGAATATAAGAACAAAAATAAAACCGTCAAGTCCATCACAACAACAGGTCTCAACATTATTCTACTTATTATCCTTGGTGTGACTTAATGAGATACCACTTTCCTTATCAATATCCCACACTATATGAAATAAATCTTTACGCTTTTGCACTTCCAATTGTAATAAGTATACAGCAACAGATATGTCACTGCATACTGAATATGTGCTATATATTTTCTTGACTACCAGCATGTGCACACCACATTTTAGAACATTTTTTTAAAGAACAGCATGCAATAAAAAAGGAAAAAAAACTGTAATACTCATAATTCTATCATACCGGAATTCCTCAATATAGGCTGATGGAAGCTCTTCATCAGTGGCAGGTCTCAAACTTGTACAAACCTGACAAAGTCAACAAATAACATGATCAGGGCATTAGAAAGAAAGCAAAATAAGGCAATGAACTTGCTTATCAAGCTGATAAAAGAAGATCAAAGAGACATGGGTTGTTGTAAAGGAAATAAACACTAGACTAGTATGTTTACTGTTTAAAGCTTCCAAAGCTTACATCAGCTAGGTTTTTAAGGGTTCAAAAAGAGTCACAAACAAGTTTAAATTGACTTAGCAAAACTCTGAAAGCTTGGACATGCTAACCTTTGAAAACATGAACACAGGGAAACAACCATAGACATTATATTAACCTACATACCTAAATGTGGATAGCTGATACCTTACATATAGGATGTCAAATTATTTGATTGAGAAAGTAGTGTCTCTAGCTATGTGAAGGTGTAGAGAAGACTTCAATTATTATTTGTTTTAAATAGCATACTGTGCTTCACATACTGGGTGAAATAGCAAACTTCATCCCATTTGTGTCGGCCCATAACCATATATTTATCTACATCTGAATAAATGAAAAATCCAAATTGGTGTGCCTGGGTAATTCTCAGGTCAAATCAGGACTAAGGCAAATCAAGAGCATCTTTACTAACATGTCAAGCATGAACTATATGGACCAAATGTAGCTAAGAAGTAAGAACTAATCAAGCTAAAATACTCTTATGAATCACTCCAGCTGGGAATTCCCACCCTCAAAGTACAAGTAGCAGCCTCAAAGCGAAAAGGAGAAGTCCCAAAAAAGCATCTTCAGTTACAGTAAGCATTAAAAAAATAAAGAAGTAAAAAAGGATATAGGTTCACCCCTAGAGTTTTAAGACTTTCATTAATAATGGGATTAAAAAAAATATAGCTGACATGGTGAAATGATTACTTGCTTAACATGATCAACTGTAGCAACTTGGGCTGTCCTGGGATCCAAATAGTTGGATTCATCAATCTCTCCAAATGTTGTAATAATTACCTAAAAACATGCCAAAATTCTGTTTCACTTTCACATGCACATTAGTTAAGCACAACGAAAAAGCAGAAGCTAAACAACCAGATCTTGAAATATATAATTTATTTAATCATAAGCTGATCCCATGAAAACTAGTACAATCACCTCTGCACAAGCAAATGCAATGTTAATGCACTGAGTATAGAAGCATATGCATCACTACATGTAATCAAGATCTTGAAATTAATTGATGCATCCATTTCGTCCCATATGGCAGCTATTTTGTGGAGGGTACATTTCTTAAAGCTAAATACGAGAAAAAGAACTGAGGTTACTATTCTATTACACAACCGTACAAAATTTCGGGATGAATAGTTTCTTAAAAGTTGAAGCTTCAGAATTATCTACAATCCTCTCGACCTACTCTCACAAATGCTAATATTGATGCCATTCAATTGGGGGTGCATCCAGGCTCAATGAGTTCAATCATGTAAAGAAGAGGAAGTTGACAATTGGACAAAGGGAACAGTTAAATAGAAATGTTTCAAATTCAAACAGCTACTGTGCTAAGCAAGAAGCCAGACGATGGCATACCATCTGAGCAGTATGCAGGTACACAATTTCTTCCAAATATCAACATGAATGGATAGAGATCACACAAACATGGTTTCTCAAACATACAAGCTTGGAATACTACTTAAACAAATAGGATTCTTTGTTTTTGTAACAAACCTCCCTAACATATAATGAAGAATTGATATAAGACAACTACATCTTTTTTTAAGCAAAATCGGAATCAAGTCAAAGTTGAATACCAACTCCTATTTGGATTTGTAAAGATTAGTACAGCTGCACTCCAAAGTCATAATTTCTAGGATGTTCATTCAAATCAGACAAGTAACAATTTGTAAGAAAGTTGAGATCAAATCCTACGATTTTGTTATATATTTATTTTATCAATTTGGTCTTGAAGTCGGTCAAAATTAGGGTCTATTTTTAAATCCAAATTTATAAGTCTTAAACGAATTTGGAATAGGATATACATGTTTTTATTTAAAATAAATTAGATAGGAATAGTTTTATACTTTAAATACTATTTCTAGTCTATTTCAACTAAAATTCAAAGCCAGTTTGACGGTTATATAAACAGCCCTAGGGTTGTAACCAAGAAAAGAAGTTTTTGATCAATAATACTCTTATTTTGGGCTTATTCCCTCTCTATCTTACTTGTGAATTAACGGTAATCTTCTTCCCCTACCCCCCGCGTTTTCCCTCTGCGTCAAGACCAAGGATGGGTTCACAGTTAATTTCAGTTCTGGCAATACATAGAAACTATGGCCAGCAAATTTTCAACGTAGTCAGTTGCTCTTCACTCCACAACTTCAATAAATAGCTAAATTTTCAATTTGGTGAGTAAATCGCTATAAAAAAATTCATCTTCCACTCCGCCAGCATCCAAAAACCCACATTTCATCAAAAACACGAAGCCATAACTCAAATGCACTTCATATTAACATCCACTGGGAAAAAAAAAAAAAGAAAATCACACTCAAACTCACATCGCCACCGCGGTCGGGCATCTCGAGTGCCAGCAAGTGGGTCTTGTTGTACAAAGGGAACGCTTCCGCCGCCGCCATCTCGTACACCCGGTCATCCTCCAGAATCGATTGCACATCTGCAAAACCACCCGAAAGATCACCACAAAAAAAAGCAAATCGAAAAAAACTCTTCGGAGAACGGACCTTTGGCGACGTACTGGATCTCGCCGGCGGGGGCGTTAGCGAGGAACCACTTGGCTATCTCCTTCTTCTGCTTGTCGTCGAGGGCGGCCTCCTCGGGATCGTCACCCCCGCCAGCCATTGCAGCCGGATTTGAATTCAGATCCGAGAAATGAGGGGGAGGAAGCGGATCGAAACGGAAGGGGATGGTCGCTTATCGGATTCGCAGATGCGGACAATCGAAATCCGAAGCCCGGAAAAGATGCGCATAAACTATTTTAATTGTTAAAAAAATAAAAGAAAATAAAACTGAGTGTCAGCAATTAGTAACGATTTTCATTTTATTTAGGGCAAAATATTTTTCAGCCTCTCAAGTTTTTTGATCATCCGGATGAGTCCCGAGGATATTTTTTACGTCGAATTAGGATAAATGATGAACACATGACCAAGCCCTTTAAATTTAGCAAGGCACAAAATAAAGCAAGAACTGGAAAAAAGAAGAGAAGAGGCAGTCTCATGCCTCGATCATGCTGAACGTATAAGCTGCTAAAATGGCGGAAAAAAGTCTGCCTTAAAGTCTTCTCACGTAGTGCTTTGCACGGTGGCCGTAGAGGTGGCCACCCGAAGGACTAACAATCTATTAGAATGGTTCAAACAAAAACAGCCAATTTGAGTGGTTAGTCGGCAATTTGAAAGTTTTTCAGGGTTGTTAGGAAATTATCCATTTTATTTATGATAAAAAACATTATTTGAAAATTTCACCTAAAATTTTTGTCAAAATATTAGAAAATATTAGCAATAGATGTTAGCTGCAAATATAAATAAGTGTCGGTTTCTCTTCAACTTCACCATGTCTCGCAAAAAACCAAAATGATAAGAACCATTAGACATAACAAATCTGCAAACTATATGAAGAAATAAGGGAAAAATCAGCATAGAAAAATCACAGACTTTATATTTTGCACGTACACATCAGAACTACAAATCCAGCTCATTCCAGGTGGAAATTTTACATCAAAACTATCGTTCAAACAACTGGCCAGAAATAACAAGCAGCCATTATTCGTGAAAAATCAATTTAACTCTTTTGAGTTCTCCATAAGACTTAGTGATTCTGTTACGCTAATCCTGGTTCAGATGCTTCAGTCAAAACTTCTTAGATTTTAATGGGAGAAAATGCAGAACTCCTGGGACAAAACCCTAGTTAGAAATCACATTTACATTCCACTGAGGGAACAAGTTCCCTTCAAGAAATTGTTTCCAGATCCTCAGCGGACCAACTTCTTGAATTTCCCATCGATCTCCATCTGAAGCTCTGCCATTCAAGAACAACCCTCGAGCAGCAAATCCCATTAACTCGCTTGGGTTCATATAGCCTCGGATTCTTGACACAATGCCGCCATCATAAGAGAAACCCATCCTGATGGTTCTATAGTCAGAATAAAATTGACAGGGCTGATCAGGAGTTTCTTTCGGCCTTGGCTTGGTATTGTGTTTAATGATCTGGAGATTGTCTGATGACATGAAATTTTCCATTCCAAATGCCTCCCAATCTACCTGCTGCCAAATTCCATTGGCGCATGCAGCATCGTGTGCATGATATTTATGGTCTTCAAATTGCTGCTCCAGTGCTAATTTATCGACAAGGGCTTTCAGCTGTCGGAGGTGATTGCTGATCCTTGACGAGACAGTATCGTATAGGATTCCTCTGGAAACACGATCAGCCTCATCCTTGTCACCAAGAAGCAGATCTTCAAAGTGGATAGGATCACCCACAACAACAATTACCTACAAGGCATTGCAATCTACATGAGCAATTAATATGAAGATGGCACCAAATGAAATGGTTTTTCAATCAATCAATATACCCACTAGGGATGTCAATTTAGCTTGTACCTCGAGAGCAGCTTCAGCTCGGCTTGTTTTTAACGAGCCGAGCTCAAGCTTGAAAACTGCTAGTATTGGCTCGTTTGGTTATAACACGTGAGCTCATTTATTTTTATATATATATAAAAAATATAATTTTAAAATATATCATATGGCATATAACATATTACATATATTTAATTATTTAATTGTGATGTTGTAATTGATATAATTTTTTATATTTAAATATTATCGTGTTAATTCATAGTTTTAATATTAAATTTTTTTAAAAAATTATTTTAATATGAATTATTTCAAAATAATTATTAAAAATTAATTCTTAAAATTTAAATTTGAGTTGAGCTCACGAGCTTAGAGTGAGCCTCTCGAGCTCTACTGGCCGAGCAAGCTAATGATTCTGAGACTGAGTTTTAGCTGTGGTTGGCTCGGCTCGGCTCGTGTACACCCATAGTACCTGCAATTATGTGTCCAAGAATTCGCCAAGAAACTACCAGTTCTCAGCAATGCAATACTACTGCATAAAGTAACTTTTTGAAAAGAAATGGGCGGATCCATGATTGAATATAACATAACTAGTTAATCATAGCATGGTCAAATATGCAAGAATGATGTTGACTAGCCAATTATCCAGTGAACCACAGAAAAAGGGTTCAATTGAAACAACAGGAATGATGAGTAAAACCTACCCTTTTACCTATCTTTGGGAAGTTTGACCCAATAGGCATGATTTCCTGCATTCCAGTGTGGACAAAAGGGACAACCACAGGAACGCTGTCTGCATCCGTCACCAATCTGAGACAATAACCAAGGGGAAAATATACTCAATCTCCAGTAATAGCTGTGATAAAAAAAATGTAAGTTCTGAAAAAAAATGAAAGATCGATTGCATCAAAAAGCTTTTCTGGTCACATTATCTTCATACATACCAAATATAACAATTTCATTGACACAAATCTAAGTTTGCAATTGATGGCCCGGATATACATGACATAATGACTGGCATTGCTTCAGGCTTACAAAGTACTTTAGAAGGTGAGCTATCACAATTACAAATCTTTGTGGTTTTGGCAAAGTAACTGAAGACAGCTTTGAAGACAGCTTTTCAACACTGATCAATATTTCTTATGCAACATGAGTACATGATCAATAATTTCTAAGGACAGTAATTTTGAGGATCCAGGTTTGATCCTGAATCTTTAATTCATTGATACTGTTTTTGAACCTCAAGGTCAGAATGTCAAACAAACTTGTTAAATAAGAATGAAAATTTAGAAGCCATCTACAACAGTAACTATCAATTTATTTCATGATAATCTGTCTGAATTTCTCTCACCTTCCAACCCCTCTCTTGGCAGAACCAATGGTTCTCCCACCATCCCGTGAACGAGTTCCCTCTGGAAATATATGAACCCATCCACCATTGTTCAGCTTGGATATAGCCATATCCATTCCCTGTGGAATCAAAACAATTTGTTAAATATACATCAACAGAACTCCAAATGCAAGAAGTGCATACATATTGGAGTCCCTAAGGCAACTTCGAAAGCAGAGATATTTTCTGCCATTGGTAACTTTTACATAGTCTAGATTCTTCATTGGGCATCAGGAGATGAAGAGTTATATCCATCATCAAGGGATTTTAAGCGTTTCAGTTAAGAGGCACTGATGAAACATGGAAATCTATTGGGTAATTCAATGACAACCTCGGGATTTGTAGCAACATGGTTTTTATGCAGCAGTGGTTTCCTATGCTCAGGTGCAGTTGATAGCAAGGTTTTAAGTATCGGTTTTGGATTCGGCATTCAGCGAAACCGATATATTTCGGCCGTTTTGGTTTCAGTTTCGGCCAAAAGATTTTTTTTAATTATTAATTGTGTGTTGACCAAAGTTTGACTATATTTTGATTGTATTTTGATTTTAAATTAAAAATACGATAAAATTTTGAAAAATTTTTTATAAAAATTTAAAAACTATAAAAAAATTTATAATTAATTTTACCACAATATTAAATATTACTTTAATTAATTAAAATTAATTTTGATAGTTAACCACTGTTTTTATATATTACTATATAAAAAAAATATGAGAAATAATATGAATATGATTAAAAAATTAAAAATTAATATAAGCAAATTTAACTTATTATTAAAATATAATTGACACATACATAATTTATTAATTATAATATAATACAACTAATCATCATCATCATCAGTTGAGTTTAAAATATCTGGATGTGGAATTATGAATTCAGTACCTAAACGATCCAGATGAACATTTATATACATACGAGAACAACTAGTTCTGCGCAATCTCGTGATAACGATTCACATGGGGGTAAAACCGACAAAAATTTTTTTTGGCTTTACTTTTGGTGGAACGGTCATGCACACATACACGTGAACAAAAAAATCAACGTATTTCGATCCAAATCATTTTCATTTCAGTTTCAACCAAAATATTTTTTTTATTAATTATATTTTGACTAAAATTTAACTTTATTTCAATTATTTTTTATATTCAAAGTAAAAAAACTATAATGAGTTTAAAAATCTTTAAAAATAATGAACAGTTACGTGAATAATATTATATACGTGAACAGTATCTGACAGAAACCGGCAAGGGCGTCGAAACCAGATTGGTGACAGTGTTGGCCCCAATGCAAGATTGGCCTCAGCTTGCGGGAGTAGGGGTCAGGTCGGTGAGGGCGCGAGATAGGTGAGGGAGCGGCGGCAGGCTGGCGAGCGCGCGGGGCCCTTGGGCTCAGACACGAAGCTGGCGAGAGCTCCCGCTCACGCGTACGTGAGCCCGGTGAGCTCCCGCCCGAGCGCGCTCACCCGGCGAGCTCCCGCCTGCGCGCGCTCCCGCCCGCGCTCGAGCTCTGCTCGTTGGTGAAGATGAACAGTAAACCCTAAAACAAAACCAAAATTAGGGTTTCGATTCGGGACCGACCGAAACCAAACCGTTTCGGCCGAAACAGCTTGGTTTCAGCCGAAACTTAAAACCTTGGTTGATAGTCAAAAGCAAATTTATGGGGTGTGGTTTTTAAGGCATAGCACAGGAGCATCCTAAACTTTATAACTAAAACTTGAGGAATGGCCCAGAGTTATATCTGTGCAAACATATAGAGTTTTAATCAAGTTTATTGTTATTCTAAGGTAAAATGCTGGTCCACCCAGAATCCAACAAATAATCATCAGCATAGACAATAGTCAAATAAGTTAAAAAATAAGCCCAATTGTGAAGAAAAAATCCTACTCCAAGAGGTGTCTTAAAGTTACAGTGTTGTCAAAGAAAAATCAGACAAAGCCAATGTTCCAAAAAAAAATGGTTAAAAAAACATAGCTTAAGCATGCATAAGGATGACACAATTAAGCCCACATAGTGAGTAAAAGACTACTCTATACAAAACGGTAACATGCATAAAAAGTGGAAGTAATTAATTAGGTATAGCAAAATAGAACTGCACATAGAATCAAGGGACATCATGTCAGAAATGGTACATAAACTACATGTATCATTAAAAACCTTAGGAATTACAGTAATGTTGATATATCAAAAGCAAGGTTCAGACTATATAGAATGAAACAATACCTTCTGATAAATACCATCACCACGAGAAACAGGTAAAACCTTGACACTCCGGAAAAATGTAGATAGCATTGGATTTTTAAAACATCGATCAGTTGCGCACAATGTCCATCTTAAATTGTGTGCATCTAACAGTGCATTTGGTGGAATCAAAGAAGCAATAACAAGCGGGTCATCAATAGATGCCACATGATTGCTCACCTGAATGCATGACAGAATAATCAACATTTGTCAGAGTAAGCAGGTGACTGGAGACCCAAAAATACAGTGTAAGCATGAAGCAGCAGTGTAAGTTGATTTCACGATCTGAGCAGACTTAACAAATGACAAGAGCACATTAATTTGAGTGCAGTTTATAACATGAACCATTCCACATCAAGATCCAACTCTATTAAAGTCTAAATAAAGTTTCTGCTGACAAAACTAGGTCAAAGAATAACGTAAATAGTTTATATTAAGCTTTATACTAATTTCCAATTACTTCTTAATTATAGAATGAGGTCATAAATTTAAATTGTGAGGCAATTTCCTTAATTTCAAGAAACTCTTGTAGAATTGAACAGGCAGAAGAAAAGCAATTTCTCAAAAAACAAGAAAACAGGAAAAATAGTTCTAGTAGCATCTAAACAAAAGTAGTAAGCTTTACCAAAAAGTGAAAGTAAAAAAAAACCTATAAATCACAGCAACAATCAGAAAATCATATTGACACAGACTTGTTGTTAGTTTTCAAAATAATGCATAAATATTCACCAGGGCAATTTTTCAATCAGTTGTATTGCACAAAAATCTCCCACGTAGCAAAGAGAATTTGAGACAACATAGTACATACCGTGAGAAGGGGTTTGCCCTCTGGTCTCTCAAAGAGTGCCTGATGCAGTTTCTCTGCACCATATATCTGTGAATTTGAGATGAATCAAGCACTTGGGCAGAAAATAAGTCCAAACTAGACTAAATTGTTTCTCGGTAACTAAGTACCTGGACATGGTTCAGCCCATGCATAAACACATGGCATGCATTTCCAATAAGAGGAAGAGCCACAGCTTGAATCATGCGAACAATAATGGAATCATCGACTGCATCAACGTCCTTGTGAACTGCATTGAAAACCATGTAAGCATATTTCATCTTTTTCACATTGCACTCATAAAACAATATCAATTTCAAAAGCAAGAACTAAGTTCATAAATCGCATTGTCATGTGCCAACACGAAAACATAGTGGATACTTTAGAATATTTTCAATGAGAACTTCAAAAATAAATTTCAGTGTTGGTTCAATCATGTGAAGAGACAATCCATCAACCAGTTGAATCCAGAATATCGTTGTTTCAGAAGAAACATCCGCACAAACAAAAACAAGAATAGTTAAAAAAACATGAAAAGACTGCTCGTCTATATTCATAGCATGATTTTTAAACCACGAACTCAAACTTGAGGCGAACTAAAGGCTTGTCCATTATATCCAAATTCAATTTCAATGATCGCCAAGTAATTTTTATTGATTATAATATCTAATTGTCCCCAAAATAACCTTTTACTTTGATTTGCGTACACTGTACGATGGAAAAAGGAAGTAGAAAGCCATACCTCGCTTGAGATAGAACTTGGAGTACATCCGAGAAGAGGGGGAGGAAGACGAGGGATTCTCAAGAAAGGCGCGGAGGCGGAGGGCCCAGCGCTGGATGGCGGACTCCTCTGACCAGCGGTAGTGCTGACCGACAGCGACGCGGAAGCGGTCGCGGATCCGGAGCTGCAGCGCCCGGGCGCGGCTCCTCCACAACGTCTCCTTCAGGTCGATCCACTCCCCCGCCGCCATGGCCACCATCGACCAGCGCTGCTTCCTTCACTATCGTCTTCGGAAATCTAGGGTTTCACATCGAGATCGAGAGGTCTCGGAGGAGAAAGTGATCGATTTCCAGGGCCCGTTTGTAACGGGATCAAGTTCAAATTGAAGGTTAAAAGAAGGAGGAAAATATAAAATGTTAATGGAGTCAAGTAAATTCTGTTTGGTTATTCATTAGCAGATAGTTAAATTTTTTTATGGACAAAATTGTCTTCCAGCATCGCCAACTGTACACAGCATTGTTCATCTTCTTCGCGCGTAAACGACGTCGCCGGACGAGCTCGAGCGTAGAGCTTGCCGACCGAGCTTGGGCGCGGAGCTCGCGTGCGGAGATCGCTGGCGGAGCTCGACGGTCGAGCTCGAGCGCGGAGCTCACCGGCCGAGCTCGCGCGGGTAGTGATGGTGGAGACAGCGTCTGCTGGAAGAGGATGGGGCGGTGATGGCGGAGACGGCGTCTGCTGCATGGCGAGGAGAAGATGAACAGTTTGCGAGATTTGAGGAGATCTCAGAGGAGAAGGACGACTGTGATTGCAAGGATGATGGAGAGCAGGAGGTGGTGGGTCGAGTGCAGGACGTCGGCATTGACTGCGGTGAAGGAGAAAATTTTCTTATTTTATGATATCCCCAAAGTTGGGATTTCGTTGTATTTAGCATGTACTAATTTCGCAATTCTAGCAGAAATTGGGAAATGAGTAGGTTTCATTTTTTGATTTAGATTCCTAACCTTTGCAGTGGGTTTATCCTGCATAATCTCTGCATTAATTTGCATTAATGTCTGTATTTTATTTATCATATTATATTGCACTTATCTAATGCAAGTTACAGTTGATGGTACTTCCTATGAAAAATGCGTATTCAAATTTGATAAAAGTATTGTAATTTCAATTGGACCATTTATATAAAATACCATCTTTTGTATTTGCCATTCAGCATGCTAAACTTCTGCTTGAAAGATTTCATGGCAAAAAACCTCTTGTAAGTGATAGTGTATCTTGCATTCACAGTACAACAACTTATACATTAGAGAAAAAAGACTCCAAATACTACAACAATAATTAACGGCCCTAATTAACAGGAAACAGCGAGTATTGTCTGAAAAACACAATATACATTATTGTCAGATATATATAATAATTTTGAAATACACCGAAAACAGCGAGTACTGTCTACAAAATTATGGGTTAAAAATAAAGCATCAGCGAGTACTTCTTCAGCTACACGTGCGACTGGTTCGCGGTGCAAAACTACAATATTATTCTCTACAAGTAAATAAAAGGTGAAAAAATTATTAACATGATGTTATAAAATTATATAAATTATACTTACACTTTTATATCGAAAAAGTAAACTATCACTTACGCTTCCCACAGACCTGCAGTTATTTCGTTCCAAAGTATTTCCCCATATTGCACTTCCGTTGTGATATACGGATGTTGAGTTCAGATGTTTCATTGTGTACTCCCGAAAATTGTTCAATGCTATCATGAACCCCTTCGTTAGTCCTGCAGTCGTGAAACAGCTGGTCCTCACCGTAATTCCTACATATAAAATTATGTAACACAACATAAGCCACCACTATAGCACATTGTGTTTCATAAGGATGTGGTTGCATTTTGCGTAATATTTGAAACCGCTGCTTAAATACGCCAAATGTCCTCTCCACACAATTTCTCAAACTGGCGTGCATGTAATTAAATTTGTCCCTCGGATTCCGATATCGGACTCGACCTTGACCAAACTGTCCAATGTGGTACCGCTCATTTCGAAATGATGCCAAAAATTTATTAGTATTGGCATACCCGGCATCCACCAGATAGTATTTACCTAAAATAAACTATGATTATCATTACGAACATTATCATTAGTCTTTAAAGAAAAGCAAAATTATGAGTTTTACCTTCGGGGACGAAGAAATCGCCTCGGCTTAAACAATCTCGTAAGATTCGTGCGTCTACCACAGATCCCTCCCAACCGCTACAAACGAACAAAAATTCCATATCAAAAGAGACAACCGCCATAACATTTTGCGTAAGCAACCCATGGCGGTCTTGAAATAGAAGTTGCATTTCTCGACTCACAATCGCCGGTATATGTGTGTCATCTATAGCCCCGAGTGCATCCTACAAAGAAACACATAATATGTTAGAATATATGTTGGCATTACTTAGAGAATATTGTAGAAATTTATCTCACCTTGAAAAAGGAATACGCTCCTCCTCAATTAAGAATTACGGGATGGACTGGAGCATCATGAGGCGACAATTGTATGTTATCATTTTTTAGAGACATAATACCTTCCAAGACTTTATGGAAGTACCTGCTTATAGTCTTTGTAGAGTGTTGGAATGCCAGCTGTAAGTCTCTGTTAGATGCTCTACGAGTAATAGAGTAAAGAAAAACCTCTACTTGTAATTCAGCTAATACATGGGCTGTAGGCACGATACTTCCCCGCTCAACAAGTATTCTAGTGAGCAGTAGAAACACTTGCAGCACAAGTCTAAAGGTCCGGAAAAAACGAGCTTCATTACCTAGTAAGTCGTACATAAACTCCATCCCAGTAAACGCTCGATTATTCAGTGGACGGGGTGGTCTTCTCGCTGAGGTTGAGGAGTCTTCAAAATAAGTGAAAATGTCATCTTCGAATTGCAACTCTACTTCTTCCTCATATTCATCAAAAATGTCGTTGATATTGGTGTTACAAAGAAGAATGAAGTTGTGTTACAGCATCGGCAATAAGGTCGCTCTATATATATAGATTGACCTGAGTCGTCAGAGTGATAAATCTTGTCTGATTGATCTGACGTGTCGTCCTGATATTACATAAATGGACTGTTGACATCAGCGTGATAAATCTTGTCTGATTGATCGGACGTGTCGTCCTGACGTTACAGAGATGAACTGTTAACGTCAAAGTGATAAATCTTGTCCGATTGATTTGACGTGTCGTCCTGATGTTATAGAAATGAACTGTTGACGTCAGAGTGATAAATCATGTCTGATTGATATGACGGGTCGTCTTGCTGTTACCGAGATGAACTGTTGACGTCAGAGTGATAAATCTTATCCGATTGATTGGACGTGTCGTCATGACATTACAGAGATGAACTTTGACGTCAGAGTAATAAATTATGTCTGATTGATATGACGGGTCATCTTGCTGTTACCGAGATGAACTGTTGATGTCAGAGTGATAAATCTTGTCCGATTGATCGGACGTGTCATCCTAACGTTATAGAGATGAACTATTGACGTCAGAGTGATAAATCATGTCTGATTGATAGGACGGGTCATCTTGATGTTACGGAGATGAACTGCTGTCGTCAGAGTGATAAATCTTATCTGATTGATAGGACATGTCGTCCTGATGTTACGGAGATGAACTGTTGACGTCAGAGTGATACGTCGTGTCCGATTGATAGGACGTGTCGTCTTGATGTTACAGAGATAAACTGTTGACGTCAGAGTGATACCTACCTCCCACACCATTTCGGACTTGGTGCCAGCTCAGCGTAAACTTTGTCTGCAAGCGAGAAGGAACACCCTCCAATTTTAGTCTCCTTGCCGGCTTTGAAAATTTAAAATTTCTTTAGATGTACGATGTGAGTCCCTCGTAGTCAATGTCCGCCACAAGAATTAAATAGAGGTAAGTTGAGATTATAAAGAAGAAATTTGCGGCAAATATACCCCCTATAAGATTGCTTAACTACAAAAACATTCCCCTAAATTTTTTCATTGCATGTATCCCCTTCTAAAACAAAAATATAATTAATCATGAGCTGACCATGAACATCAGAAACATATTCACAATCCCATTTGATTTTTGGTAGAGCACGTACCAACAAAAATTAATACAACCTAAGCATCAGCTAGCATAAATTATGTTAATTAAATTGTACAGCATGTGATATATTACACAAACCCATGTGATATCAGCATGTGATATAGTACAAAAACCCATGTTTCACAGTCACAAATCAGACAAGCATAGTTTCATCTCTATTACAATTAATCACAGAAGCACACCCTCGGTCACAAATGACACAATGTCATCTTCAAAATCGGAAAGCACATAGCTCCTTGACCTGGATCATGGACTCCATGGAATTTGATCCTGAAACTGGCCGCGACAATGCATACTTCCTATGGAGGGTTATGCTTCTGTTGAGACCTTCCTTTTCTTCTTGTCCTTCCCCTGATTAGCACCAGCCTTGCTTGCCTTTGTTGCTGCATTTCCTTTCTTCCTCTTCACCTATAAATAATAAAAAAACTTAGAAACAAAGTTTATACAAGACAGAAACGGATAATGCAGCTCAAATTAAAAGTTCATTTGCAGAAAATTGCAATTAGGACCTACTCGTACATTATCCCATCATATGACAACCTATTCGGAGTTATCTGAGATTTGAGGGCACGACAGACGAGATTTACGTAACTGTGCCTTTCTCCGTTTTATATCATATTCTTCTACTCGCCTCTCAGCCCATAATTTCAATCCAAACAAATCCTCCTCTAGCAAAAAATATTCCTGATTATGTGTTTCTTTCAGACATTCAACACATTTAAATCTGTCTGCAGTGTTAATAAAAGTAAGGTTGAACAACTTGGCCATGCACTTTTTAAACGTCTCACTTGCAGCAACTCGTACTTATTCACACCAACCTAATTTTTGAACTCGTACTTATTCAATTTTTGGGCTCACATCTCAGTTAGCCTTTTAGCTTATACTCAATTCAGTCTTCAGACTCGTATTTTGCCAGCCTTCGAGCTTACATCTAAGCCAGCCTTCAAACCCATACTTACTCAGCCTTTGGACTTGTACTTCAGTCAGCCTTTGGGCTCACACTCAACCAGTCTTTGGGCTTGCACCTTAACTAGCATTTTAACTCATACTCAGTCAGCCTCCGAACTTATACTTAGCTAGCTTTGGGCTCGCACCCAATCAGTCTTCGGATTTACACTCAGCTAGCCTTCAGACTCGCACTCAACCAATCTTCTGACTCGCATATAGCCAACTTTCAGGCTCACACTTTACCCAACCTTCGAACTCGTATTTAGTCAACCTTTGCACTTATATTCAAACCAGCCTTTAAAGTAACATCAAAACTAGCATTTGGACTCACGTCCAAACCAACTTTTAGCCTCGCATCTAAGCCAGCTTTCGGGCTCGCACTTCAACTAATCTTCAGGCTCACACTTCAGTCAACCTTCAGGTTCATATTCAGCCGACCTTCAGGTTTGCATTTAAGTCAATCCTTGAACTCACATCGAGTAAGCTCTCGGGCTTTCGCTTCTAAGCCAGCTTTCGAGCATGCAAACTAAATCACCACTCAAGTTAACATATTCAAGACCGAACTATTTGTCTACTTAAAATTATCATAAATAACCAAAGACTCTCAAATCAAATAATTTAAAATAATTCAATCACATTGAAATTAAACTCAACCAAAACGAATGGATAAAAAACTAAGTTAAACTAAATTGACTTGAGCTTAAACCGAAGTCCATTAAGATGCAAACTAAAACTCCATAAAGGTCCAACACAAGATCAAGCTCGATCCGAACCAAATGAAATCAAACTTCAACTAAAACTAAGTTCTAAACATTGAACTAAATCGAATTGGATTTGAATCGAAATCAATACTGCTCCAACTAGAGTCAATAATCGGTAATTGATGAATGTTCTTCTGAAACTCAATTCTAAGCTTGGTGGATTAAATTCATTAAACATTCAATGATTTTGATATCTTACATAGTTTCTTGATCATGCTATAAAGTATTAATATAAACTCGATCACTAAAGATTTTGGAAATAGAAAGACCAAAATATATCACTATCTTTCTAAGAAGAAGTTAGTGAATCGCAATTTAATCAGGTTTTAATATCAAAATTGAATCAATTTCAAACTCAAATCAAAATTGAGTGTCAACTAATCCTTAATCAAAGTTAGATTGGAACTATATTAGTCCCGATGGAACTAAATAAGATTGAACAAAGTCTCACTAGATATACTGAACTTTCGGTAATACTTCGAGTATATGAATGAAGGGTGATATTACCATCTTGACTTGAACCAAAATTAATTCAAATAGAACTAAATAAGGGTAAAACTAAGTAGCGCTGAGTATGTTATAGAAGCCGTCAGTCATACTTTAAAGCTAAGCCAACTCAAAAGCATCGGCAATGCTTCAATTCAAACCAAACTAAGGTAGACTCAAACTTGATTAGTCAGTCAGTCACAATACCTTGTTCAAATAAAGTCAACAAATAACATGTTTAAAGCTATTGACTACACTTCAAGATAGTTAATCCCAGTAGTTGATGACATGTCCTTCAAGCTAGTCAACCCTATAAATAGTTGATGATATGTCTTTGAAGCTAGCTAACCTCAGAAGTAGTTAGTAATACACCCGTCAAACTAGTTAACCCTAAAAGCCGTTGATGATGCACTCTTCAAACTAGCTAACCCTACAAGCAGTTGACGATGCATCCTTCAAAGTAACCAACTTTAAAAGCAGTTGGCAACACACTTGTCAAGTTAGTCAATCCTAGAAATCGTTGGCGACTCATGCTTCAAGCTAATCAACTCTACAAGTAATTGACGATGCATCTTTCAAGCTAGCCAACTCTATAAGTGGTTGGTGATGCACTTGTCAAACTAATCAATCCTAAAAGCTATTGATGATGCACTCTTCAACCTAGTCAACCTCACAAGTAGTTGACAATACACCTTTTCAAACTAGTCAACCCTCAGAAGCAGTTGACAATGCACTCTTTAAGCTAGTCAACCTCAGAAACTATTGGTGATGTACTCTTCAAGTTAGTCAATCCCACAATAAGTTGACGATGTGCTATTTAAACTAATCAATTCTAGAAGTAATTGATAATATAACTCCTAAGCTAATTAACCCCAGAAGCAGTTGATGACATACCCTTCAAGCTAACCAACCCCAGAAGCAGTTGGTAATACTCCCTTCAAGCTAGCTAATCCCAAATTTAGTTGATGACGCACCCTTCAAGCTAACTAACCCTAGAAGCAGTTGGTGATGTACCCTTCAAGTTGATCAACTCCAGAAGTAGTTGATGATATAGCTCTCAAGCTAATCAACCTCAAAAATAATTGATAACGCATCCTTCAAGTTAACCAACTCCATAAGCAGTTGGCAATGCACCCTTTAAGCTAGTCAACCCCAGAAGTATTTGATGATGCATCCTTCAAGCTAGTTAACCCCAGAAGTAGTTAATAATGTACCATTCAAGTTAGTCAATCTTAGAAGCCATTGATGATGCACTCTTCAAGTTAGCCAAATCCAGAAGTAGTTGACGATGCACTCCTCAAAATAGTCACCCCCCAAAATAGTTGACAATGCAATTTTCAAAGATGTACCCAACCTTTAAGCTGTTGGTGACGCCACTAAACCAAATAAAGTTATCGTCAATGCTCAAAGATATTGAAAACACTTCGAACCTCTCTCATTTTCTTTCATATCCCATCAAATGATGCCATCAACATTTGCTGAAGAATGAGTCAATTTGAGTCAGACGCCATGTAATCTAGCATAGGGGAGCGAGACAGTAACACATATTAGGGTTTTTTTCTACTTTTTCTTTCTTTTTTCTTTCTTCATTTTTTTCATATTTTCTATAATTTTATATTAAAATTTATTATAAAATAAGGGTATATTCTTACTTAAGTTATGTATCATCTCTTAAAATTAATTAAACACTTTCTTCTTTTTTTTGTATTTTTATTTTATTAGTTAGATTTATAGCTTTAGAAGGTTCCTAACAATGTCAAGTAATTAACAATAGAGGTTTATGCTTGTTAGAAGTCAATATTCGCACAATACCTGATAGCACACTTTAAATAAAAATAAATTCTGATTTATAATTTGAGGTCATTCCTAGGGTCTCCACTATCTCGGATCACCAAAATTGATCTCATAAAATCCAACCTTCTCTCTCGTCCATTGCAAAGAGTGCCTCATCTACCAATTCCTC
The DNA here is from genome assembly GCA_005019695.1 of Trichopus zeylanicus subsp. travancoricus. NCBI lineage: Eukaryota > Viridiplantae > Streptophyta > Magnoliopsida > Dioscoreales > Dioscoreaceae > Trichopus > Trichopus zeylanicus. The sequence goes on from RXID01012297.1 coordinate 221,341, forward strand.
AACTTCACCTTTGTTTACAGTCGCCTCCAATGGGGAGCACAGGAACATCTCTAATGTCAATAGTCATATATGTGAGGGTAAAATGGTCCAAAATAATTTCACAAAATTCACTAAGCAGAATAGCATCCAAACACAAAAAAATATAATTAGACTATTTTTTTATACTCTAACCCTATTTTTGAGCTTGACCTGTTATCAAACAGACTTGTACAAGCAAAAATGGAAATAGTAACTCAAAGAATTGTCTGCCTTTTTTTCGAGTAGCAAAATATTTTAAAGAAATGGAAAAAATAATTACATATAACTTCTTATAAATTAATAAAATTATATATATAATTAATTTGAATATTAAATATTTTATATAATTTTTTGAATTTCGGTCATTAGTATAAAAAGGCCATTGCATCATTTTGGGTTTGAAGACGCAACCCACAGTCGTTCTTCAAGATTTTCAGGTTGTCTTCTCCTCCTCCTCCTCCTTCATTTGATGTTGTTTTTCCTATTGTTGCTCTTCATTGTCATCTTCTTCTCCCTTTTCTTTTGTTACTATTGTTGTTCTTCTTCTTCTTTTTCTCCTCTTTTTTTCTTTATTTGCTGTTGCCATTTTTTCTATTATTTTTCTTCATCATTTTCTTTCTTTTTTTTATTATTGATGTTATTCTTCTTCTTTCTTCATCATCATCTACAGTTATATTGTTATTATTGCTCTTCCTCTTCTTCCTAAACAGAAAATTTTCAACTTCCCCAACCTCAAGCGGCAAACAACACCTCCGCCACCATTGCAATCTAAACAGTTATATATAACTTTCTAGATTTCAAAGGAGTAATAAGTAATGTCACTAATTTACAAGGAGAGCTACATGTCATTAACCAATAATAATAATAATTGGAAATATAACCGTGGATGAGGTCCATGTAATGTCAGTCGGCGAGTGGATTGGATAAGGACAAATGCCACCGTTACAGAAGACTAAGACCCGTAGATAACTATGTATAACCCCCTGCAAGTTGGATAATCACATAGTACCCCTTGGTAGGGATTTTTTGCCTGAACACCTCACAAAAGAGAAATGACAAGCAACACCCTACATAACTGAATTTTCCTGTACACACAAATCCATTGAAATTACATGTAATTTTTGTTATTAATTATATAAAATATGTTGTTTTCCTAAGTATGATGATAAACTTTGAAAGAAAGGTATTTGCTACCAAAGAAATGTAATCCACCCCCCTCTCCATCGCCTTTCTTCTTCCATCCCTTCCTCCCATCTCCATCACTCAACCACGCTCTTCCTAGTCCCCTCCTACTACTACCTCGCCATCGACCATCGTGCCCATCTTCAAATCCATCTTAATGTCATTCTCGTTGTCCCAACACCCCTAATTGCTTGGTGAAGATTTGAGGTAATCCAAGACTTATTTATTGTCTTTTTTCCATTAGAAATATTATTTTGTTGTAAAATATTGTGAAAAGCTTTTAGGTCATCATTGGCTATATGTATAAATGCATTAGAATTATTCTAAGACCCTTTAATTCTTTGTTGATTATGTCATTTATATTTGGATGTTCATTGTATGATTAATTATTAATCATAGATATTGAATGAGTTTTATATTTGGTTTTATGTTTAATAGATGTTTGAATTAAAGGATCTACTAAGATTAGTATTTCATTATAGAGGCTATTGGAAGAAAATTCAATATACTCATAGGACCAAGCATGTGTTTGGTAGATTATAGACTTTGTTAGTTGATGCAAATAAATATATATTTTTCTTAGTTATGGATTGGAGTATATAAACTAGTCAAAACAAGGGTAAATCAACTAGTTGTGATTAAGTACTTATTCCTAGACAACATCCCTCCAACTTATATATCAAATAATAGTGAAATTCAGCTAATAGCAATATAAAAAATGGTCAAAGAGTTGAAGCGCAATAATATCTACATATCAGTTGAGGATATAAGAGATGCCCTATATATAATGCTTTCTAAAAATCTCATTAATGAAGCTTCTGATCAATTAAATCAGTATATGAATATTAATAAATTGACTCTTCTCACTTCTTCATTTGGTGCATCCCAACATGGACAAAGAAGGACTACGTTAGGAGAATTTTTTTATTCTCACATTGTGCAACAATATGAGTATGTTGACTCAAATTTAGATGCTTGCCCTTTTGATTTTAGTTTTTATAGGTTGGTATTTCTTCTAATAATGATGAGAAGGAGGTAAGGAGTTGGAGCAAGAGCAATAGGAGTTGGGGCAAGAACAAGAGGAGATAGGGCATGGGCAAGAGGAGATGAGGCAAGGCCAAGAAAAAAAAGTAGAAGACAAAGTAAAAGATGATGTATTACCTTCAACTGAAAATAAATTGAATGATAATGATATACCAGAAAGAGATATGTTTGAGAATGTGCATGTATTTAGATTGACTCTTTGATAATATTGCATTACCCATAAGTTTCAACCTTTGTTTATGAAAAATAAAAGGAATAGAGTAATAGGTAAGTGTGCTTCTGAGAATTGTCCATAGAGTATACATATTTTAGAGATGTCTAGTGGTCAAGTTTTTTAAATAAAGAAAATAAAACTACTTCATATATGTATTATTGTCAATAGAGTTGGAAATAAAATGACAAGTGCTAAATGGGTAGGTAAGTAAGTTTTGCATTAGATGAATGTTAAGCAAATTATAGTAACGCAAATAAAAATATGATGGATGATAAATATAGTCTTGAATTGAGTTATACGCATGTATGGAGGGGAGAAGATCATGCTTACATGTTTTTTCATGGCAAAAAAATAAGATTCTTTTAAACTTATTTTATTCTCTCAAAACACAATTAGAGATATGGAATCTAGAGAAGTTCTTCACTTCACCCAAGGTTCAAAAGGAGCTTTCCAATGACGTTTTGTGTTATTAGTTGCATGTAGTAGGGGAATCTTTATTGGATGCAAGCCTATATTATAAGTTGATGGATGCTCCCTAAAAGACAAGCATAAAAGCATATTACTCTCAGCTTATGATGTTGATGGGAAGAACAACCTAATCATAGTTACATATATAATAACAGAGGGAGAAATATATCAATCTTGGTTATGATTCTTATATAACTTGAAGTAAGTATTAGAAAACTTGGATAACTTGGCTATTATTTTAGATAAATAAAAGGGTCTTTTTAATACTTTGAAGAATATTTTTTCACATGCTGAATATAGAGCTTGTATAAAGCATGTGATTATAAATTTTAAAAAATTCTTACCTAAAAAAATTAGAGAATTTGGTTTTTTAGACTTCATATACCTTTTCCATACTGAATTCATTAGGCACATGGAGACAGTTGAACATCTATACCAGCTTGGTGATACATAAAAGAAATAAATGACTATGCATGAAATAAAAGTCAGTTTAATCCTTCAATAAAATCTCATTATGTGACTAACAATATTTCTAAATTTTTTAATAGTTTCATTCAAAATGATATGAAGTTTTCCTTATTTGAAGTAATTGATTCTATTAAATAGAGGATAATAATGAAAATTGATATAAGGAGAAATGAAGGAGCCCACTAGACTAAAAGACTAGTTCTCGTAATAGAGATTTTTATTACAAAAGTTTCATATGCAAAGGGTGTATACTACATTTGGAGGTCTACTCATAATATCCCCAGGTTAGTGATCCTGTTGGGAGATGGATTGCTGATATAAGGCAAAATATTTGTGATTGTAGATAATGATAGCTAATAGGGATACCTTGTATTCATAGTATTATTGTTTTCCTTGATGTTAGGCTTAATTTATTACTTTTGTTGATGACTACTACACTATAGAGTCATATAAAAGAATATATGATGTCCATGTCACCCCACTTCCTAGTAAATAATTTTGGAAGAAAAGATCAAGCATCCAATTAAAAAAATAAAGACTTATACACACTTGTGGCATGTGTGAAAATCTAAGATACAACAAGGGTATGTAAAAAGCCTCTCAAAACAGACGACTAATAGAAGCTTCTGGATCTAGTAACAACTAAGGATCAATGGAAAACCAAGAATCAATGGAAAATTAACATGTAAGAGGAGATAGTAGGGAAAAGGGTGTATAACCAAATGTTGGAGAAAGGGGTGATAAGAGGAGTCCATATTCTAGTATATTTTTATCATGTGAATTAATCTTTATAAAATGTGCACAATTTATTTGTATTATAACTTATATAATTTTCAAGCTGTGAATTAACATGTCTCTATGTTTATTGATAGGATATAGATGAGATAAATTGGGTCTTCTATGAATTTTGGATGATATGTTTTGTTTGTATCTTGAATGAAGCTTGTATCAGATGACATTATTAATGTTTTGGATAAACTTGTGACTTGACTACTTTTTGTGATATCTTGCTTTCATTTCATATGGATAAATGGTTAATATATTCCATTTTATTGAAAGTCAAACTACTTATGTAAAATTTTAACAAGTAAGGTGTTATGTGCAAGTTTTAATTTTTAAGGCTCTTTTGTACAATTTGTAACAAGTTTGAAATAACTTTCTTATAAGATCTTAATCACAATTATTTCTTTTATAGTGTATTATTTATAATTATTTTGTTTATAGGGTGTTATTTTCTTTTAAGGAGCTATTTGTAATTATTTTATTTACAAATATTATTTGTAATTATTTTGTTTACAGAGTATTATTTATAATTATTTTGTTTACAGAGTGTAATTTGTAATTATTTTCTAAAATAATATTATTTGTAATTATTTTGTTCATAAGTGTTATTTGTAATTATCTTATTTATAAAGTGTTATTTGTAATAGAAAAGTTTGCTTCAAGGATGTAGGAATTTGTTGACAATTTAACTAGCGAGTAAGGTCTGCAATATGACTTAATTTACCTAAAGTTTCCAAATTAGTCCAACTTCGTATCTTTCCGGTATAAACCATGTATCTCAGAGAGGTCATATTTGGTAGTAATGGAATGGCTTCATCATTTAAAATAAAGAACATTTTTCACCAAAGGATTAATCCAATAATACCACTCACTGGTAAATAGCGCAATACTTCTCCATGATTCTCTACCTTATTTTGTTTACGAGGTGTCATGTGTAATTTTTTTTTTGTTGTTAGGGTATAATTTATAATTATTTCATTTATAGAGTATTATTTATAATTATTTTATTCATAGAATATTATTTATAATTATCTTATTTGTAAAGTGTTATTTGTAATTACTTTATTTGCAGGGTGTTATGTGTAATTATTTTCACCTATAGGATCTTGTTTGTAATTATTTGATTTACAAGATATTTTTTGCAATTATTTTTTTACAGAAAGTTATTTGGAAATGATAACCATAATAAATTACAAATAAATTTAAAAATAGAATATTATTTGTATTTATTTATCTTACAGGATTCTTTTTCTAAATTATAATAGTACTCAAATAGAGTTTCTAATTGGGATTGTAATTGCAAATATTAAATTTATAAAGTGTTATTTGTAAATAATTTTTTCTTGGTATCTTATCTTTCATACCAACAATATAACACAAAATAATATGGGTACAAAATTATTTCCAAATTTTTTTATTTCAACTGTTTAGTGTATAATGCAAAATAAATAAGGTTTTATATGAAAAAATTGACATTTGCAATTTTTAAGAATTTTAAAGGGCTTTTCTCCGAAATTAATTGATTATTTTTTAAAAATATTATGAGTGATTAATGTATAATACAAATAAAGAAAAAAATAAAAGTTTATGTAAAAGAATTCACATGGACAAATTTTAAGATATTCAGAGGTTTTTTTTTACAAAATTAGTTAAGTATTTGATAATAAAAAAATAGAGGGTTTAAATAAAAATTAACTGAAAGGGAAAAAAAAACTTTTGACCAAAAATTTAATTTAATTTCAATCAAAGTTACAAAATAAAAAAAAAGAGTTATAGTAAATCTAAAATTTCAGGGATTGTTTGCAAATAAAGCAAATCTCAGGGGTTTAGTTAAAAATTCCTTAAAAATAAATGGATGCTTCCTGTTACTGGCCCCTAACAAATGAAAATCCTGTCTTGGGGAGCCAAATTAGCCAAATTGAAGTAGTTGACATCAGCCACAACCTCACCAAAATCATCTGGCAAAACAACAAGACTAAGTATATTCCCTTATCATTTAAGTTTGAGTGGAGTAGAGCAAGATACTAACCTTCATAAATTGTCCTGACAAAATCTACATAATCTGGCACTAGTTTCTTGTATATGATTCCATCAGGATGAGCATCCAATACAACCAGGACTCCTGCATCAGTACACTATTACTCCACAGGAAGGAACTAGCAATTTTCAGCTTGACAAATTCAAATTCAAACCTAATAAATTTGAAGTGTTTTCTTTGTTTACATATCACTGTAAATATTGGAATTTTCATCTGTACCCTAAAACTTGGTAATTGCATCAATGCATCTGAACACAAATGTGCTCATAAACCCCTGTAAATTGGAATGGTTCCACACTAACAAATATTAGCAACAGCTAGGTCATATTTGGATAAGCAAGTTTGAATTGTCAAAATTAAACATTTGAAAAATAAGTGGCATTCACTAGTCACATACTGGTGTTGTTTTTGAAGGACACATAAGGGAAAAATGAAAGTATACAATTCAGAAAGAAAAGTATGGTTGAAAATGCCAGTTGGTAAGTTCCATTGGACAGAATACATACCAGGTGCTAACCAAGCTTTTGTGACCTTACTAGGCAACGGAGCCAGCCAAAGAATATTTCTTAAATTAATTGAATCATCATATGTGACATTTGATCCTGAAACACAAACATGTTCCTCAAATTTAATGTTCTATTGAACTCAGATGAACTGACTTGAATCAATAGGCACGTAATAAAATTTTATAGCCCTCAGAACAATAACAGGGGAGCAAAAACAACTGTATTTGAGATAATCCTTGTAGGTTTACCAGTTTGACAATAGCCCAAATTGCAAGGGAAGTCATTCTTTGCATATGCTGGATACTCCTTAGCATGAAACCTACACTTAGGAAAATATGAAGTTTGGTAATACACACATTAAGTAGGCAAACACTCTCATTTACACCAATTGCCACAAGACATGCAGATTTTAATTTTGGAAAAATTTGTTCACTTGATTTGCCATACTCAGAGTAACTATAAGGTTTGTAGGCAAAAGAAAGCATAGACTGGTGCTGCTTAGTGTATATAGAACACGGTCTACAATATGCTGGTCAGAAAATATGCAAAAAAGGTAAAAATAGCCCTATATAATCATATTATTTACACATACCTCCCTACTGCTGTTTTTGAAGTTTTATATAGTTAATTGAGTCCTATCAGATTAAATCCATCGCTTAGTCCTTGCATGCAGAATTTTTTCTCAGGGTTATATTTCCAACTGAGGTCCTAAGTAGATTGTAACTGCAGAATATACCTGAAATATCTGCAAGGCATGTTTTTGGGAATAATTTTATCACTTTGTTTATTGGATTTACAAAAAGGTAAAAATAAAAAGTGGGATGCAGGTGTCCAAGCTATAAAAGGCACCAAACTAACTACAACAAAACTGTAGAAGTGAGAAAACTAGATGTGGGAGGTAGAAAGTTTCAGACTGAGTAATACCTAACTAGTCACCATAATGGCTTTATGAGTTTGAAATGGCTTCAAACATATTGAGCAGGAACTAATTATTACAAAACAATTTGCCAAAGGAAATATTCTTGCAAGTAAACACAAGCAAATACTTACAATATGCCAAATCTGCCAGTGTCCTTAGCCAGGAAGATATGACCATGAAACAAGTCATACCGACTAAGCAACACATTGAGACCCACCAAGGGAGCCCTTGCAGCAATCAATTCAAATAAGAATGCAAAATATGAATTCAAATCCTGCATAAATGACAATACAACCAAACATATTTCACGAAAATCTGAATCTTTATAAAGTCAAGTAGAGTAATAATATCTGAATCTTCAAAAAAAAACAAAAACCTTGTTTATAAAGCGCCTTCCATAAGGTGTCCTTGTTAGCTCACATTTATCTTTCTTCACTCCCTCCACATCTGGCACCTACAACATCAACAATATTTACATTGTTCTTAAACTCCACCGTCTGAAACCAGCACAAGAATTTCCCACATGAAACTGGTTTTAGTAAGAACTAATTTTCCGTTTCAGTCCATAATAGGTTCAAAACAGTACAAATGCGGGCTACCCGGTTTATATTTCACATGTGCATCACCAAGATTAACCAAACACCAATTATAGAAAATATTGCTAAACAAAAATCAACCTGTCAACTTTGAAGAAACTCCAAATGAAGATATAATTAATCAAGCATAACGACCATTATAAAACAAACAATTAATAAAAACTTCAACAGAATATATCAACTGTCAAGTATAAAGAACGCGGGTAGATTTTATAGTAACTCAAAAACCAATTCTGAAACCAGAAATAGTAGTTGTTTTTAAAGGATTTTTCACCTACAATCTCCTAAAATATATTGAATTTACCAAAAGTTTTTTTATGGTTTCAATATCTACGGGCATTCTCATTTTTCTTTTTTTTGACATTAATTATCCACAACCTCTCTTGTTGTTTAATTAAAATTTTAACCAAAAAATCTTCTCATATATTATTTGTAATTTTATAATTTAACTTCCCAAAAATTTATTATTTATTTTTTATATTAATTTTTTTCTCCTTTTTTTTCTCTCCTCTGGAGTGGAGACGGTGCAAGCATTGGCCGGCTCAGCACGGGGCAGCGGGGCCGGTGTTGGAGTGGGCGTGGGCGTAGATGCGGGTGGCGAGTGCGTGGGCGGTGAGCGCAAGGCTGGCGAGGGTGCTAGTGCAACACTGGCGCAAGCGTGAGCGCGGACCATGCAGCCGGTGCATGAGCGGGTGTAGCTGGCAAGGGCATCGGCGCAAGGGTGGAGCGGGCGGCGATGGTGCAGGTGTAAGCGTGAGACTGGCGAGGGTGTGTCTGCGATTGCACCGGCCTTGCACCCACACTTACACCTGCGTTGTCGCCGGTCTCGCGCTCGCACCACGCCCTCGCCGCCCACACCCACGCCAGTGCCCGCTTTCGCGCCAGCCACACGGCCTCGGGCCTCCACCCGCGCCGGCCTAGCACCCGTGCCCACGCCGATCACGCCCACGCTCTCACTGCCCTCGCTGCCCACACCCACACTCTCACCCGCGTTTGCTCCTATGCCGGCGACACTGCCCCACGCTGCATTAGCCAATGCTTATACCGCCTTCACTCCAGGGAAGAAAAAAGAAGAAAAGAAAATTAACATAAAAAATAAATAATAAATTTTTAAAGAATTAAATTGTAAAATTGTAAAGGGTATAAAAAAATTTTTAGTTAAAATTTTGATTAAATAATAATTAAGGATTATAGGTAATTAATTTTGAAAAGAGAAGGTTTTCGTAGATATTGAAATCGTAAAAAGAATTTGATATATTCAGTATATTTTGAAATTGTAGGTAAAAAATCTTTTTTTTAAGTTCTTAGAATTTAAAAATCAAGGGATTTTGTATAACTTAAAAAATTTATAGGGCGTATATGTAGCATGGTTTTAAATTTTGGTCATGAATAAAACGTTTCGGTTGATTTGATTTAGTTTTACGCTAGGCTCACACCTTCACCGACCTCGCATTTGCATATGTGCCCTTGCGCCGGCTTCATGCCTGCGAGCTCACGCCAGAGCGCAAGCGCGAGCGCGAGCGACCTCGCTCTTACGCCCCAACTCTCGCCCTCCTCGCGCTGGCCTTACACTTACGCCCTCGTCGGCCTAGTGCTTGCGCCCGCACTCGAGCACGAGTGCACTCACCAGCCTGGCGTTTAAGCCCTCTCGTAGGCCTCGGGCGCCTGCACTCACGCCATCGCCGGCTTTGCACTGTCGCGCTAGCCTCACGCCCAAGCTCGAAAAGTCCTTGGCCTAGCCCCCGCGCCCGTGAGCTCGCACCCGAGCGCGAGCGCACTTGCTAGCCTAGCGCTCGGGCCCTCGTTGGCCTCGTGCCAATGCCCATGTCGGAGCCCTCGTGCTGGCCTAATGCCCGCGCTTGCACCCTCACGGGCCTGATCCCCGCGCCTACGTCCTCCCACCGGCCTCTGGCGCCCGCATCCGCGCGCTCGCTAGCTTGGCACCCGCGCTCTCACAAGCCTAGCGCCTTGCGGCCTCGCCCGCACTCTCGCTCCAGCCTTATGCTCATGCTCACGCCCTCGCTGGCATGGCCCCCGCGCCCGCGAGCTCGCACCGGTCTCACGCTTGCGCTCGCGCCCTGGCGCCGGCCTCTGACGTCCACACTCGCGTGCTTGCTTCGGCCTTACGCCTGTGTCAACGCCCTTGCACCGGCCTCACGCCTGCACTTGCGCCCTCGCCGACCTAGTCCCCGCGCTGGTGCGCTCACGCCCTTGCCGGCCTCCAGAAATGATAACCGAGTGGGCAGTGGAGCCAGAGGACTGTTCACGTGCATGAGTTTTCGATGCATGGGCTATTTCACGTACATGGCTCTTTCAAAAATTTAAAAAATATTATAATATTTTTAATTTGAAGTTAAAAAATAATTAAAATAAAGTTAATTTTTGGTCAAAATAGAATTAATAAATACAAAAATATTTTGGTGAAAATCGAAATAGAAATGATTTTAACCAAACATATCGATTTATCTGAGTGTCGAAACTGTTTCCGAAATCGAAATTCAAATCTTAGTTAATACATAAAAGCTGAGTGTCAAAATATTAGCCTTAGAATTTACTTATGATTACATTTAATCCCCTATAATATTTATTATTTACATATAAGTCATTTTAAAAATTTATTTTTAATAAATTTATGCTGAGTCCCAGCGATTAATACTACTGACCAACTAAGATTGGTATGCACTCAAAATCTTTAAACACAAATATAAATTATTCAAGAAATTTATATAAACCAAAGTAGAATTACGCAGAGATTTATAAACAAAAAAATCTTTTAGTGAATTAAGTACAATTATTATTTCTAAATTTAAATATTGATCTACCTAATAAGTAATTAACTATACAAGTGATTAAGTATAAAAATTAATTTAAATTATATTTATTATTATAATAAAATTATTAATACTTTTAAAAAATCTTTTATAAATTTTTAAAAAAATTTAAACTTTTTTATTATATTTTTAATTTAAAGTTAAAATACAGTTAAAATATAATCAAATTTTGATAAATACGTAATCAATAATTTTAAAAAATATTTTTATTGAAATTAAAATAAGAATGGTTTCAGCCTATATGCATCCATCAAACCAAAACCGAAATTTGAAATCTTATGAGTAGAAATCCCAAATTATAAAGATGGGTGTGACTGGAATTTAACCAAACTTTCTGGACATAAACGAAAAGTTGCAGTCTTGGGGGTCCTTTCCAGTTGGCCCCACGCTACGGTCCAGAAATTCCGGGCCGGGCTTCGGAATCCTTAGCAATTACGTTCCGAAACCGTGGGCATAAACGGAAATCCACACCGACACAATCAAAAGTAATCGGGGTCAAGGAATCTCACGGGAAGAACCGTCGGATCAAGCGTGCGGTGGATCTGGGCGACATCGCCGCCAGAGCCAACGGCGAGTCGCGCGAGGTCCATCACCGGCGCCGGTGGCCACAGCACCATTACATCCTCCTCCCCGTCGGTGCCGACGAGCATCTGCGCCTTACCGGGTCTCCCAGAAGGCCTATCGGCGACGAGGAATCGAAGGCACGATCGGATCTCTCGCGCCTCTCCGGCATCGACGCGCGCGGCTTCCGACGGGGCGCCGAGGACGGAGAGGAGGTCGGAGGCGAAGGCGCGAGGAGAGGAAGAGAGGGGGGGTTTGAGAGCGAGGAAAGTGGGGATTTTGGGGAACGATTGGGAGGAGGAGATGGAGAGCGAGAAGGAGAAAGCGAAGGCGAAGGCGACGGCGGAGCGGACAGCGGAGACAGCGGCGGCGCTACTCACCATCTCTCGGCTTTCTCTTCGTTGTAACTCGTGATAGCTAGGGGGGAAGACTTGTAATCAGAAGGGCTTTCTTTCATTATAGCTCCCGAGAATTGCATAATTACAATGTACTCCTTCATATCATTTTCATTACTTTTAGAAAAATTTAAAAAATGACATAGCATTTGACCACAATTAGCTTGACTATTACTCTCCCTGCAAATCTTGCTAATCGTGATTATCACATTTCTTGCTATCTAGATTAACTAAAATCCAATAAAAGCTGCCTTCTTCTCCAATTGCAAATGAACTGAGGTCGAGTAGAATTTTGACAACATGTGCAGCAAAATAAGCAAAAAAAAATTTTAGTCAACAAATTGACCAACAATTCTTTCCAGGATCTCTTTGAGATTGTCAATCAGAGAAAGGGAAAAGCCCTCGAGCACATTGCTGGTGATTCAAATAAGCATGTACTCTTTAACATGTATATTGTACAGAACAACATCTTCCTATTCTCTGAGGGTACAAATTTAATCTTCTTCAGGAACGAGGGTTCATCAAGGACTAAGTTTACACCGGAGAGCAATAAATAGCTATAACAGCAGCCACAAAAAACCGTTGCTGCTTGATCTCTATATTCTACAAAGATCGAGCAGCGTGTTGTGACTTTGCCATCTCCCTCAAGACAGCACCAACAACCGCAGCCTGCTCTAAGCACTCTGCTTTATGCAATGCATCTAGAAGAACAATGCACGTTTTTGCATTTATTTTACACCCCCGTAACCGAGTTTCCTCAAAAATCTGATATGCATCCATCGCCCTGTTGGCATTGCTCATGCCTTCTATAAGTGCATTAAAACTCACTGAGTCCGGGACACCTCCGCCTGCCTTGAATTTCTCAAACAGGCCATTAGCTTCTGTCATATTCCCGACCTTTGCGAGCCCTCGGATCATGGTGGTGTATGTGACAACACTTGGAACTAACCCCAGCTTTTGCATCTCTTGCCAAAACACGAAGGCTTTGTTGTACTTCTGCACTTTACAAAGGCCATTTATGAGAATGCTGTAAGTATAGGTGTTAGGAGCACATTTCACATCTTTCATTGATTGGAAACAGACAAGAGCTTCATTGATTTCCTCCGCCTTCACAAGAGCATCAATCAAGCAATTCCAAGTGTAAACATTTGGAGTCAGACCCTTCTGCATCATCTCTTCCATTACTAAATAAGCTTCATCAATCCTCCCAACTTTCCCGAACCCATCTATAAGACTACTATAAATCACTACATTTAGTTTGATTCCCTTAGATTTAGCTTCTTCAAAGAGCATATATGCCTCATCGAGTCTATCAATCTTCGCAAGACCATCGATTACAGTTGCATATGTAACCACAGTGGGAGGATATCCTTGTGCTTTCATTTCCTCAAGAAGCTGGTAAGCTTTGTCTACTTTACCTGACTTGCAGAACCCATCAATAACTGTGTTGTAAGCAAAGGTGTCCAGTACACAACCTTGTTCCTTCATAGCATAGAACAATTTGTAGGTCTCTTGAGCATGGCCAGCTTTAGTGAGACCATGAATCAACACAGAATAGCTTCGTGCATCAGGGCTGAAACCACAAGCTCTGATATTGTCAAATACAGCGCGGCCCTTTTCAGTTTCACCTGCCTTGAAAACACAATCCATATAGGTATTAAGAAGGGTCAGATCAGGACGACAACCCCTGCGATTCATGTCTTTGAATATCTTATGACCATCTTCTTTTCTTCCATACTTGAAGAAGTACCTAATCAATAATGTATACACAACAGCATTAGGCTCATGCCCTGTATCCAACATCTTCTCAAAGAATTCATATGCCACATCAACCTTACCTTTTCTGCCCAAGCCATCAATCAAAGAACAGTATGTAATAGCATTTGGATGGCAACCCTTCTTATTCATGCTTTCAAAAATGTGACAGGCTTCATCAAGCTTCTGAGATTTGCATAACCTGTCTATCATGATGTTAGCAGTCAACACGTTAGGATACAAACCAGCAACTTCCATGGTATCACAGATTCGATAAGCATCTTCCAACTTCCCTGACATGCAAAGCATGTCTATCAAAATATTGTAAGTTGAGAGATTGGGTTCAGCATCTTTCTTCATCTCCTCAAAGACCTTCAGAGCTTCCTCTACTTTTCTCTTTTTCCCCAAGCAAGTAAGAAGGGAATTATAGGAAACAACGCTAGGAATGCATCCCTTCTCTTTAAGCCTCTCCAATAACCTATAAGCATCATCAAACTTACCAGCTGAGCCGTACCCCATGATCATTGTGTTATATGCATAAGCACAGGGAACTTGCCTATTGAGCTCCATTTGGTCAAACAATTCCACAGCTTCACTCAGTCTATTTGCTTTGCATAAAACTGAAATCATGCTGGTATATGATACATCATCAGGTGACAAACCTTGTGCTTTCATCTCATGGAAAAACTTCCAGGCCATGTCCACCTTACCCACTTTCCCAAAACAGTCTATGCAGACATTATACAGAACAATATCTGCATCGAATGCATTACTCTTCATCTGGTCTAGCAATGAGAGAGCCGCATCAAGTCTGGCTTCCCTGGCAAAGACCCGAATTAAAGTTGTCAATAAGTGCATGTTCACTTCATATCCTATTTCTTGCATTTGATGAAACATGTTCAGTGCCAAATCAGCTTCATGAGCATCAGCAAGGGCACCTATTAAAGTTGTATATGCTGAAAATGCTGGCCGAAATTTGAATTTTCTCATTGTTTCTATTACTTCAACAGCTTTCCTCAGCATTCTAGACTTGACAAGGCTTCTGACCAGTTCTATGCAGACATTAATTGATGGCCCACATTCAACAAGGCTCATTTCCTCAAGAACCTTCTCCAAATAGTCAAAGTTCTTGTTTCTACTCATTATCATAAGCAGCATATTGTATGCTTCTGGTGTTTGTTGTAGGCCACCTGCCCTTTCTACCCATTGAAAATAATTTATTGCCAAATGCAAATCCTTCTGCCTGCGTAGGACACCAACAACCAAATCGGGGTGCAATTTATTGTTCATTGAAAGAAGTTCATTCTCCAAGTCAGGGCCCCAAGGTCTACCATCCAATATTTTGCACACACGATCAATTTGGAGCTTCACTACCTCCTTACCCATGGTATCTGTGTAGCTCTCCCTATTTGCAGGCCTACTATCCTCTCCAACAATGCCAGAAGGTCCATCAGTTGTTGATGATGATAAATTATGATAAACAGTACCAGCTCTATGATGGTTTATACCAGCATGAAAGTTGGTTTCTGCATGACAAAGTAAAGGATCTGTTGACGAGGCCCAACAAAAACAAGTATGAACCGAGAAAATTTGGACTTCTACTTGACAATCACCATGGAGCATAACAGACGGAAAAAATGCCTTAGAAACAACAGTCAGACACTAGACTATACAAGTTGGACATTAAGCAATCTTTTAAACTTGAGAGGTAAAAATCAGGGAAATAATTTATACAAAGGTTATAGCAACCAGATTACATATAGGGAAAAATTCTCGTCTCATGTATTGTTGTAGATATATTGCATTGCTTGGTCTTCCACAAACAAATTTTCCATAATTGCTGATATTCTCAAAAACCCCGAGTCATGAACAGAAGTACAGATGACTATGAATTGGTAAGAGAAAGCAACTTTATGTCCTACATTTGTGGTCCTCATGTGAACTAATTGGCAAATGGTTGCATTTCAAGTTTTAAATAAAAAAAAGCAGCCAACAAGTTCTTGAGTGTAGTTGCGAAAGATGCACCAACGTACAAGAGAGCATGGATATGAGAAGTTAAGTATTCAAAAGAACAATGAACTATCCCAAGATGAGTAGTACAGAACTTCAATAAACGACAAAAAATTATCTAATCAGTACAATCATAATTGTCATCCAATTAAGGAAAGGAATGGCCATAGTCATGTTAGAATCAATGTGCCATTCATCGTAAATATACCAAACAACTGCACTCAACAGTCTCTGACGGAGTAGACCAAAATAACAAAATCTTTTGATAACCCTGTTAAAGTAATTATCTTCTGCTTGAATTCACAGTGTGGCCATGGTAATTCAATTTAGTATTTTAAAGATGCAAATATTGTCAAATACTGCATATCATTCACCATGAATCTAAAGATTCTAATCTACAAAATATCAGATGTTCAAAGGTCATGACATGGCCCATCAATTCTATCTTCCTCCAGCAAAGATCCAACTTTATCCCATAGCCAACAAAGAGCTTGTTTTCGCCAATTTAACAACAAGCATGTCAACATAGAAATTTCAATTGAATAAAGCCATGCCAAAACAGAGCAGCAAAAAACATACTCGGGTTGAGTTTTTCTCATTTAAATTTGTTTTGCATATTTTCTCTATAAATCCTGATCAAGAAGGACAATAAAGACAGTAAAGCTCAATTTTTTTCACACAAAAAAGACGATAAAGGAGGAAAATTAAACAGACTAACCTGACGATTGAGGAAAAACAGCTCCAGCGGAACGGATACCTCGGCGGCTGCGAACCAAGCCAATGTGGCCGTTTCCGGCAGCCACCTTAGCACCGGCTCCAGCTACTCCGAAGCGCCGGGTCGACAACCCAGCGAGAGGTCGCGATGCGCCGGCGATCTCTCGCCGTCGCCGTGCGAGTGAATAGCAGCGATCCGCGCAAGACCGCATGGCTCGAAAGAGTGAATCTTTTGCCGGAGTTGATCATCAGATCAAGGCCATTGCGGCGGAGACGGTATTCGGCGGCGGCGCTGGCGCTAGGGATTGGACGGGACTGCCTCCCGCTCTTCCACCCAAAGTTATTTGCGGGTTCGGGGCCGGAGATATCAAAATCATCTGCCCACCGGGTTGAATGCGGACTCGGCCCCAAATTGAGCTCGGGCTTGAACCCAGGCCCAAAGCGCAAGCTCGGAAATTGTAGCTAGCGTTGGGCCGGGCCAGGCTTTTGGGTATCCGAACCCACTGACAGAATTATTTGGAGCAAGAGCAAGCTCCTTTGCAGGAAAAAAAACCAAATTCCCCCATTTTAATGAAGACTAAAATACAGTTACGTGCAAATGCAAATATTTTTAAAATAATATAAAATTTAATGGCTTAAATTATTAGTACATCCAATAGTTAATAATTCAAGAGTTTTAAGTTATAGAGTTAATTATATTTATTAATAATTTTGACGAGTGTAACAAGCGTGATTTATATTTTTATTTTAGTAAGTATGAATTGATATATTATTTATTACTACAAATAATTTATTTTTAGATATTAAAATTCTTAGTTAATATATCATTATATATTATTAGTTAGGGATAATTTTTTCTAGTGAAATATGACTAAGTAAACTCATGCTTTAATTATTAATGTAAATATGACAAATTTAGACTTTATTTCTTGCTAAAAACAAAGGAAATGATTATTTATTTGTATATATATATTTATTAGATTTGCTAAAATAGGAAATTTTCGTAATTTTAAATTTTATCATCAAGGAGATTTGAACCTTGAATATCTTTTATGTTAACAGTGGTTCAATAGTCCATTAGCATTATTGGCTCAAGTGTCTTTTTGCAAATAAATTAATAATGAGGGTATTTCCTCCAAATATAGGAAAAATATTAAGGCACTCAACTGAATTGAAGAGATCTAGTTGATTGATGTTTAGATGTTCAAGTGGTAGATTACCATATAGGCATTATTTTCTCATTAAATGAGAGTTAAAATGTGTTTAATCCCATGAATTTCAAATTTCTTTGATTATTTTAGAAATTGAGACTGAAGTTAATTTTAATTTTATTCATTCAACAAAAAAACCTGAGACTTAGAAAGATGTTAGAGGCATCTAAAATCTAATTGGTACTCTTCTATTAGATAGATTTTATCGAACATGGGTCATACAATCTTTTTCATTTGCATCCTTAAAAAGTGATCTAGCAGGTAATGTTAGAAACACCTACTCAACATGAGTCAATTAGCCAAGAAATAAAATTCAATTCTATTGCATATGTTGATTGTACTTCAAATTTGTATTGAAGACTCAATTGTGGTTCTAGTCTTTTACTCTATTATCAACCCATGCCTGTAGGCCTACTACCAACTTGAACAAGCTTCTATTGCAATTGACTTCACCTTATTTGTATAATTAATGAGAAAATATTGAGTAGGTTATTAGGAATATGTGGTGATTTTATATAATTCCTTGCAATCTATTATTTTTTAACAATTTGAATATAAAATCCCTATTCCATCTTCGTGTAATATAATTATCCCTTTGACTGAATCACGCAAATTTTCTATATGTTATTTGTTATTTTTCTCTCGATTTCTGTTTGTGCGCCATCATCCTCAACACCCAATTTAGAATTTATTTCTATCAACACCTAAAGACAACTTGCTTTGGTATCATGTTAACAGTACATATTGAATATTGCCCATTTGGATGGAAGAGCATGAGTCAAGTTCCGCTCAGAAACTGAGAAACTAAAAACTTCACTTACACTAAATGTTACCTCTGAGAGGTTTTTCTTATGCCTCATATGCTCTATAGTTTATCACCCAATCCAATATTGATCATCTGCCTCTTTTTTGCATACAAAAACAGAACCTCATTTCTGAAGATACGAGAAAAATTAATTAACAACTCACGGATGTTGAACATTACCTCTGTTAGGTTTTTCTCGTACTTGCAAACAATTTAGTTCAACATGAACCGAATCAAAATGTCATTTGCTCTATTCTTGCCTACAAAAGTCGAAACCAACTCATGAACAAAAGAACATAATTAATCTAGCATAATATGTAATCCATTAGCCATTAGCTAGAAGGGTAATACGTATCACACCCCATTACCATTCATTGGTGGACCAATGATGGAACATGACAAAATCCTATAATTATCTTAACAATATAAATAAAAAGAACATGTAAATATAGATCATTAATTGAACTAGAAAAAATTAAACAAATATAATCCAATGAAATTAATATTCCAAATATCATGAGTCATTATTAAAATTCATAATTTCATTTCAAAAGACAAACCTATGATAAACAATCTCACTCGCGCTCGTTGATATTTTCCAATGCCACTTAAGTATCAATCCATCACTTAAAAATAAATAAATAACCACATGAGTATGTCATGTGGGATCAAAATTAATCATCCAGGACAACAAAAGATTCTAAGAAATAATCTTGAAATAACAAATCAAATTGTATGATGATTTACATGCATAATCAGGTATTGTAGGAATATAACTTTCAATAGATGTAAAAACCTATTGTTAATTACTCTCACAACTATCATTAACCTCCTAAAATAAAAAAATTCAGCTAATAAAATAAAGAAACAAAAGAAGAAAGTATAATTGATTGATTTAAGAAAAAAGAATACATGACTTAAGTACGGGCATGCGCTCATTTTATATTTTTTTAAAAAAAGTAAGTTAATAAACGACATGAAATAAGGAATGGGAAGAGCTTGTGTTTGTTGCTGCCTTGCTCCCGTGTGTTGGACCGAGTGGAATTTGACTTGGACGAATGCTTGATTTGATCCTCGATAGATATTGATAATTTGACTGGATTCTAGGGTGTGGTTGACTCCCTTGGTCCATGTCAATTGATCTTGTTGAGCTCTAATGGCATCATTTAGTGGGACATCAAAGAATATAGAAGAGGAAGTAGTGGGAGAGGTTTGAAGCATGACCAACAACTTTGAGTATATTATCGATTAACTTCTTTTGATAGCGTTATCAATAGCGTGCTAGTTTTAACTCGAAGTATTATCAATAACTTTGAACATTGATGATTAACTTCTTTTAATGGCGTTACTGACAGCTTATTAGGTTTAACTCAAAGTGTTACCACTTTAAGCATTACAATTAACTTCTTTTAATAGCATTATTAACAACTTATTGATTTTAGTTTGAAGTATTGTTGATAGTTTTGAACATTGACGATTAACTCTTTTTGATAACATTACTGACTGCATGTCGAGTTTAGCTTGAAGTGTTATTGATAGCTTCAAGCATTAATGATTAACTTATTTTGATAGCGTTATTGACAATTTTTCAGCTTAAAGTGTTGTCGATAATTTAGAGCGTTGGTAATTAATTTTTTTAGCCATTTGGCTGATTGATTAAATGAGTTTAAGTCTGTCTTTTGTTCCGTTCAATTTGATAATTAACGACCTCTTAGGCGTGTTATTGATTGAATTTAAAGTATTACTAATCCTTTTGGATTAGCTTACCTTGGAAGTGTGGAACACATATTTAAGAATATTGTTAGTTGACTTCATTTAAATAAGGTGTCTGATTAACTGACTAACCGAGTTTAAACCTCCCTTATGTGGGATCAATTTTGGTGGCCTGGAATAGCAGAGACCTCAGGAGTGACCTTGAATCATAAATCAGAATTTATTTTAATTTGACGTGCGTTATTAGATGTTGTGAAAATATTAACTTTCAACAAATGTAAGCCCTTATTGTTAATTATCTTGATGATTGTATGAAATCTTTTAAAATAAGAAACCTAGCTAATAAAATAGATATATAAAAAAGAGGAGGCATTTGATTGATTTTAAGAAATGATATATGACTTAAGTAAGAGTATGTCCTCACTTTACAATAAAATGGAACAAAAAGAAATAAAGAAAGGAAAAGAAAAAGAAAGAATAAAGAAGAAATTCTGATATACGCTGTTGTCATGTTCCCCTATACTGAACCACATAATGTCTGACCCATATTGACTCGGTCGCTGGTAGGTGTTGATGACATCATTCAATGGGATGTGAAAGGGAATAGGAGAAGTTCGAAGTGTTTCTAATAGATTTGAGCATTAGTTGTAACTTTATTTGATTTGGTGGCATTACTAATGACTTATAATGTTAGATATAGTTTTGAAAATTACATCATCAACTGCTTTTGAGGTTAACTAGCTTGAGGGATGTACCGTCAACTGCTTCTAGAATTGACTAACTTGAGAGGTGCTTTGTCAACTACTTTTAGGGTTGATTAGCTTGAAAAGCACATCGCCAACTACTTTTAGGGTTGGCTATCTTGAAGAGTGTGTCATCAATTGCTTCAAGAGTTTACTAGCTTAAAGAGTATATCATCAACTACTTCAAGAGTTGTCTAGCTTGAAAGAGTGTATCGTCAATTACTTCTGGGGTTAAATGGCTTGAGAATTGCATCATTAAGTACTTGTGATGTTGACTAGCTTGAAATAGTATGTCATCAACGACTTCTGAGTTGACTAGTTTAAAAGATGCATCGGCAATTATTTCTGGGGTTGACTAGCTTTAAGGGTTGTGTCATCAACTGCTTGTAGGGTTGATTAGCTTTGAAGGTTGTATTATCAACTGTTTGTGAGATTGACTAGTTTGAAAGAGCATGTTATCAATGGCTTGTGAGGTTGACTCTCTTGGAATTGGTAATATCACCAACGAATTAGGGAGTTGGGTATAGTTTTGAAGTATGGTCAACAACTTTGAGCGTATTGGCAATTAACCTCTTTGATTTAGTAGTGTCACCAACAGTTTATGGGGTTGGATATAGGTTTAAAGCATTACTAAAGGCTTTTGTAGCATACCTAGTGAGATTCATTTTGATCTTATTTAGTTTTATTCAAATTAATTTTGGTTTGGATTAGTATAGTAACATCACCCTTTGTTTATAGTCTAAGAGTATTATCGAATATTCAGCACATCTAGTGGGGCTCGGTTTGACCCTATTTAGTTTCATTGAGACTAATATAATTTTAGTTCGAGCTTGATTTTATTTACCTTGAGTTAAGTTCGACCTTATGTTGGATCTTATCGAGTTTAGATTTACCAGACTTTGGCTCAAATTCAAGTCAATTTAGTTCGACTTGGTTTTGGTTCAGACTTAGCCTGACTTGATTCTGATTTGACTTTGAATTTGTCCTTTTAGTTTAGACTTGATTTAACTCAATCAGGATTTGATTTGAGTTTAGTACAATCCATATTAGATTTGATTTAAACTCGACTTGATTTTAAATTAACTCATCTTGAGTCTGATTAGGATTGAGTTTGAGTTTATTTAGTTTAGGTTAACTCAATTTGAATTTTTTTGAAATCTAGCTTGATTTAGGTTTTAGTCCATTATTTAATCAATTTATGTTTGTTTGCATTAACTTAGGATTTGTTCATTTATTGTGATTGAATTACTTCATGTTAAGCAGTTTGATTTGAGAGTTTTTAGCTATTTATAATAATTTTAGGCGGACCCGTGACCTGACTTTAAATGTGCAAACTTGAATGTCAGATGACGATAAAGAGAAACATAATTCGGTAATTCCTGTTTGTTCTCCTAATATGAAGATTGGCCAATATGTGAACCCGAAAGTTAACTGAATGTGAGCTCAAAAGCTGGCTTAGATGCGAGTCTCAAGATTGGCTGAGTGCATACCCAAAAGCTAGTTGAGTGCGAGCCTGATGGTTGGCTGAGTGTGAACTTGAAAGCTGACTTGGATGTGAGCTCGAAGGTTGGCTTGGATGCAAGCCCAAATACTGGCTTAGGTGTAAGCTCGAAGGCTAGTTAAGTGTGAACCTGAAAACTTGCTTGGATGTAAGCCTGAAGGCTAGTTAAATACGAGCCCAAAGACTAGTTAAAGTGCAAGTCTGATAGCTGGTTAGATGCGAGCTCAAAGGTTGGCTGAGTGTAAGCTCGAAAGTTAACTAAGTATGAGCTCCAAAACTGGCTGAGGGAAAGGTTGAAGGTTGGCTGGGTGCGAGCCCAAAAGCTAGTTGGGTGAAAGCTCGAAGGCTGGTTGAATATAAGCTCGAAGACTGGCTGAGTGTAATAAAGATTTGCCATCTTTGAAAAGCCACGGGTAGCTGCAGTATTATTGAAGGTTGATCGTCTTCGAGGGGCTGTGGGTGGCCGTGAACAAAAAATCGATGGTTGTGCGGGTGTAGACATAATGGAGATGAGCGAGGTCGCAAGTGGCTGTGAACATGGGGCAAGCTAGTTCCTCCTCCTTCTGCATCTTGTCCTTTAATTCACCTTCTTTCTTCACTTCCCGATTTTATATATTGCAACTTAATTTTTATATCTATCATTTTTTTAAATTGCCAAATTTTCTCTTTTTCTTTTTTTGCCCAACAATCCTTATTTTTTTTAAAATTTTTTGTTTCCTTCTTTTTCTTTCTTTTTCTTTCTTTCTCACTTGACCTGGCTTCTTCTTGTATTGATTGAAAAAGACATGGGCCCTTCTCCACTGAATTTGGGTCAGATTTGGCTAGGTCTTGGCCAGATTTGGCCTTCCTTGACGACATATAGCAAGAGACAAGGCAAGTTGAGAGGGCGACGAGGTCATCATTTTGCGAGTGAGGCCATTAGAGCCGGGCAATGTTATGATGCAGGTGAGCCAACAACAAACAGGGCATGACGATGAGAGGCGATTGCCCGAACTACCATGAGGCAGGCAAGGAAGGTGTGAGGAGGAGCTTCACCAAAAGGGTGGGGCAGAATTAGGGCTCTAGTGTGGAGGCAATAGGGTGTGGACAGCTTGGGCCAGTGCAGTAGAGGGCCAATGTGTGGGTGCGTGCCGTGTGCTAGGGCGCGAGTGATGGAGGTGGCTCGGCCAACGGATGACTCACGAAGGCGATGGTGGGACACATAAGAGCCATCGCGAGAGAGGATGGCCAGGTCCAACCATATCTGGCCGAACTCTGCCCGCAGCAGCATGAAAGCAGCAAGGACTCAGGCAAAGCCTACAAAAAAACTAACAAGAGTTCAGAGAAGAAAGAAAGAAAGAAGAGGAAAGATGAGTAATGAAGAACTCACTCTTTCTTTCAATTTTTCAAGTTGATCTACTCTTTCAATCTTCACTGACTCTCTTTGTTTTGATGTTGTCCCATTCTAATCCCTCTCTTTGTGTCTCTTTGCACTCTAATTTTTTTTTTCTTTTTTCACAGGAGCACGAAGAAATTTATAGGATTTGAGAAAATCAAGTTAGCCTGGAATGAATCTCTTTCAAATTTAAATTAAGATTATTATCTATTTACTTTGGATGAGTTATGTTTAGATTAAATTATTGTGGGTGGATATGGATGTAATTTCTTTGAGATTGGATAAGTCTTTAGAGAGATATAAATAAATTTATCTACTATAGACGATGAAATTTAAAAGAATACACTCATTTTCAATATTAAAATTATAAAGGGATTATTCACACATCTTTTAAAAAAAATTTAGATCAAAATATAATTTTAGAAATTTCAAGAGTCTTTTTGTAATGAGGACTTATTCATAAAGTTTTAAAACTTTCAGGGTTTTTTCTAAATAAAATTTGAACTTATTCATAAATAAAATTCTTCGAAAAATTTATTTATGAAAAGTTAAAATTCTAGAAATTTATTCGTAAATAAAAAATTTTGGAGAGATTTATTTGCAAACTCTATATTTCATAATAGTCAAATTATTATCATCAATCTTTTGAAAAGTTTATTTACAAACCATAAATTTTTCGGGACTAATTTATAATTTTAGAATTTTATTGGACCTTTCTGTAAAATTCTTATTTCAGGGACCTATTAAAAAAATTTGGTCAAAGATTCATTTATGAAGATTTATTTAATTTAGGGACTTATTTATAAAATTTTGTATTTTTTCATTTTGGCATAGATTTTAGATGAATTTTAGGCCTAATTTTAATTCAAATATCCAGTTCACTCAGCTCACTTTAGCTTGAGCCCAAATTTCTTAAGAATTTAGATTCAAATTAAGCTTAATTTTGAGTTTAATTTGATCGCATTTTAAATTCAATTGAGACCTATACTTGAGTCATAATTTTGTGGCATACAAGTTTCAATTTTGATCATATTTTAATCAAATTTAATTGTGGTAAAAATCACCTCAAGCACCTTAGATTTAGTTCAATTTGATAATCAATAGTCCTTAGGCATATTATCGACTGGATTTGAAGCATTATCAATACTTTTGAATTGGCTTTGTTTTGAAATGTAGCTTATAGCTTTAAATATGTTATCGATTAATTTTATTTGAATAAGGCATCTGGTTAAGTGATTAAGTGAATTTAAGTCTGCCTTCGATTCAATTCAATTTTAAACAATAATTAGCAATCTTGAATTGTGCTACTCATCTTTAATTTGATAATTGATAGTCTTTTTAGGCTCATTATTGCTTAAATTTGAAGTGTCATCGACTATCTTGAGCTTATTGTTGACTAGTCCTGACTTGATTTTGGTTGAGTCTGATTTGGTTCAGTTTAAAATTCAAAGTTGATTTTGGTTCAAGTTTTACTTGATTTAGTTTAATATTCAAAACTTAATTTAGACTTAAGTCTGATTTGATTCAATTCGATATTCAAACCTTGATTGGATTAAGTTTGATTTAATTCAATCTAATATTCAGAACTTGATCTTAATTTGAATATAATTTAATTTAGTTTAATGTTCAAAACTTGATTTTAATTTAAGTCTAGTTGGATCTGATTTGGGTTAGGCTTGATCTTGTGTTGGACCCTTGCTGAGTTTTTAATGGATCCTGAATCCAACCCTTAATAGGTTCTTAATAGATTCTTTATGGATCTTGGATCCAACTCTATTCAGATTTTTGATGAATCCTTAATGGATGTTAAATTCAATTCTTGACGGATTCTTGATCGATCCTTACTAGATCTTGAATCCGATCCTCAATGAGTTCTCAATAGATCGAAGTGCAACCTGTTAATAGATTTGAATTTGACCTATGTTGGACCCTCATTGCGTTTGGGTTTGAACTTTAATGAACTTGGGTTCAAGTTCAAGTCAATTTATGAGTAGCCACGGCCACTTTTTTAAAAGGAAAAAATAATTCATAAGAGAAGGAAATCGTGCCTTAAGAGTTTAATTGGCTATTTTGTAAAAAGCCCTCTGAATTTAAGAAATTTACAACTAGATCCCAAAGTCTCTTTTTTGAGATATAGGGGGGGGGGGGGGGGTGGGGGTGGGGGGAGGGGGGAGAAGGGGGAGGGGAGGTTCATAGTTATTGATGACCAATATGGAAAAGGAAGCAAGAGAGCCCTTCTTTGGCAAATACTGAATAGCAAGGCAATTAAAAATGTAAAGCTCTTCAAGGAATATTGACAAGCTCCTAAGATAGAGAATGCATGTGCAATCGCTTAAGAGAAGAAAGGTAAGCCAACCCTTGCTCTACTTCCTTTGAAAACGATTTGAGTTCCATGCATTCTAAGATTTGCAGCTGTTGTAGTGACACAAGATTTTTTTGTAGTAGCACCACACTAAGAATTCCCAATAAGCTATTTTCAATTTTAAATATTCAAGAGGCAATGGAGCCTTATGATGAGGCAACAAGGATACTGCTTGTCACGTTTTCAAATCGAGACATAACGGACGTCGTATATCTACTTATATGATAGATATGTAAGGCTAAATTTGTATAAGAACAAGATATATCTTCTGTAATAAGTCTCACAGCCTTCTAACAAAAATCCTATTAAGTAGAATCTACATTCTCTATAATAATATGTCAATTAATTCTCAGAATCATCTAACAAATAATTCTAATTAACAAGTCTCAATTTTTGTTACAAAATTTATAAAGTACTAAGTCCACTTATTAAGAATATTCAATATCATATTTTCCAAATAATTCAAAAAATAAGAATAACAACAAATTCGAAATGTTAAAAAATCAACGAATAAATACTAAAAAATCACTTGTAACTCTAATCTAAAATAATGGCTAAAAGGTTTATTAAAGAACATCACACATTTTTTTCTCGAGCTAGTCTCTAATATTAGAACTTGTAAAAGAATGAGTGATCCCGTATTAAACTGATGTTTTAATACAAAGTAAAATTTCAAAATTTGATTACATGAGGTATTAATCTTATCAAAAGTATCTGAAACTTATAATACATGAATTTATATTCAAGATCAAAAAATAAACTCATTAGTTCTTAAAACAAGAGTTCTTCTCAAGAGAAAAAAAAAAATAATAATATTATAAAAGTAGGTAATGACCGATATCTTCTTCACAGAATAGGATATACACATATTAAGTAATCCAAACCACGATAAGTTGGCACACTTAAAATCAATAGCCTATTCACAAATACGCAATATCCTAAAAGAGATCACAATACAAATATACCACTACTATAATGTTCATGGATAACAACCAAACTAATTTCTCACGATTACACACATGTCAACATAACCATTGTTTAATCTCAATAGTAGGGCCACAACACACATTATAAGTGAGACAACACAATAAAAACTAATAAAATAAGATAATTCATAAACTGCTCACAAAAAAGATATCATAATCAAAGAATATATATATAACTTCTTAAAATAAAATATAATTCAATTTGAGCATATGACAAAATTTAATAATGACAATTATATATAAATCCAGACATAGTTTTCTTTATCTGAAATCATGAAATTGCATACACATCATGAATCACGATATAATACTACATCATATTAATCAGATGTAAAAAATTTATTCTGAATGAATATAACGCATTGAAACATAATAATTGTAAGAATATCATTTAGTACTATCGGGAGTTTCTTATTCACTTACATGATAAAAAAGAATACAAGATAAATCATAAGGAGAAGAAGTTTTAAAGCTCGTATGAACTTAAATAATAAAACAAAATTTTAATTACAACACATAATCGCCTAAACATACTTCCAAATAAAATAACTCAACACAAAGGTTAATAAATTACATTGACCTTAATCTAATTATATTTGAGTATTGAACAAAACTTAAATAAAGATCACTCTTTTCATTAAAACATTAATTCGCTATAAATTTCTACCTTTCAAATCTTAGAACTAACAAGGTGAAAAGAATTGAACTCTTAAATCATAACCATAATATTTCAAGGAGTTATTGATATTTAACAAAAAATTCATATTTACAAGAGCAATCAACAACCTCAAACTAAACTAGGTGAAATGATTTAATGATAATATAATATATAATATATTTAACACACATCAATCTTATCTTATCAAAATCTAATTCGATTCACGAATAATTAAATACTAATTAAATCCTAGAGGTGATAAAAAAAATACAAATTCACATTTTAGGTTATACCGAGAAAGACAATGAGAAACAAATAAAAACGGCACATTGATTCAAAAAAAAATTATTAGCTTATCTGAACAAAGTAATAATCCTCTCTTTTTCAAATCCTTACAAATCTTGGCCACGAAACCGTTGTTGATCTGAACCCTAAGAAACAATAGCCTCCTCTCCCGTTCTCACCAAAATGAAGCAGAAAGGAAATAGATCGAGCCGGCTAAAGTTGAGAAAAAATTTTACAAAAAAACCCCTAAATTAGAAAATTTCACAAAGGAGCTTTTTTTTCGGTTTTCACACTGCTAGCTCCATGCTGCCTGAGATCTTCAGGCGCTTGCGTGAGACAAGCACTTGCAACATAGCGAGCACTTGCAACTCAAGTGATGTCAGCCATTTGCAGTCAATTATCTTTAGCCCTACCAGCAATGCCAAGCGCTGCAACGGCTCCAAAGGGAGCAAAGTTAGTGGCGGATGTTTAGGAGGCAGGCTGGATTTCACCACTGGCTTGCCTTCCAGAGCTATGCAGGATGAGTCAGTCATGATCATGGGGCACATACAGATTCTAAGTTCTACCAGTAATGAGGGAAGAGTAGGACCATCCTCAGGAGAGTATATGACATTTTGGCAGTCTACAATGCACAAGGACTTAATGACATAAAACCCGAGAAACCAAGGTCTGGCAACAAGTCTCTTGCATTCACAGATATTCAAGTAATTAAGAGCTTGCAGTTGGTGTTGAGCTTCATGTTGCAGCAACTCCACTTGCAGTGTTACCTGGCCATGACAACGCCATATACTCACAAAGGAGAGAGCTGAAATCTTGCTAGTTGCAGTTCAGGGAGAGTGGTAAGCCCCAAGCAGTATAGTTTAGTTCTTCCAGTGTTGGGAGGAAGGAGGCAGAATTCTTTTAGTCCTGGTCAGTTACTAGGGTTGAGCACCAAGATGAGGAAATTGTAGTTCTCCACTAACAAGAACTCGAGGACCAAGCTGCTGCAAACCATCCATTGAATATATAACTCAAGTTTCTGGAGCTGGTCAAAAACTGCAAGATCCTGGTTTTCACAACTGGAGAACTCCAGAGCTTCTAATTCAGAGAACAATCTATCCCGTAATCATTTTTGGGATGTTAGTACTGGTATTATTCCTAATAATAAGCTCTTTAAGCTTTGGCAGTGGTCGAGACCTTCCATACTTGCATGGTCTACTTCTGTATGAATACCATCTGTTACTC
The DNA here is from genome assembly GCA_005019695.1 of Trichopus zeylanicus subsp. travancoricus. Lineage (NCBI taxonomy): Eukaryota > Viridiplantae > Streptophyta > Magnoliopsida > Dioscoreales > Dioscoreaceae > Trichopus > Trichopus zeylanicus. The sequence goes on from RXID01012297.1 coordinate 250,706, forward strand.
TGGACCATTGAAGACGAAGCCTTTTGGTGGAGGTTTTTATTGCCCAACTCAGCATCCTTAGCTTTGACCTCTGAGAGCACATTCTTGAGAAGAGAAATGTGAAGTTCCCCACCAAGCTGAGTCATGTGTTTGAGCTCTTCTATCTTTATCCCGTCCTTATTCAAGACAGCAAACTCTTAACTCCTGCAGGGATGTGAGTTTCCCAATATGACGTAATTACGGATATATGATAGGGGTCTCCAGTCAGATGCCAAAGGTTAGTCAACTTTGACATGGCCTCAGGAAAACCTCCTGGAAAGGAGGAAAAGTTCAGCATCAGAATTTGTAAATTGTGCAAGCTAAATAACTCATCATGCAATACCCAAATGGATGAATCAGATGTCTAAACATCTGAGTGGTTTCAAGTTGCCAATAGAATTTGGCAGCTCTGCATAGACCACCCTGTCACTCAAACACAGCACTAGGATGCACTTCAACTTCATGAACAAGGATTCATAATCAAAATAATGACCAACTGATTGGCAAATAATAAGCGTCCAAGCATGCCTGAATCAAGTATTTGAGCTGTTTCCAAGTTATTGGGCAGTCTTAACAAGTGATGCACCTTACTGTTCTCCCTTGTATCTTTTGCACATTTTGAGCAGCTGCAAAGCACATTGATTCGTTGATAGTTATAACTGCTGCCAATTCACGGACCAAGCCATCAATGATGTAACTTGTCCTTGACATTTTGCAGGAAGGATCTACACAATAGGCAATCAAAGTACTTGCTTCTTACCCCTTCAATTGTAGTGCTGTGACAAGGTTGAATTGAGCCCAGGGCCGTCCAAATCTGGTATCACCCAAGAGAACAAAAAATTATTGCTTCCTTTTCACCTAAAAAAACTGAAACCCATCCTTGAGAATATAAGCTTAATTATAAGAGCTGCATGCAGACTGAACAATACCCTGTTAGGCTTTTCTCACACTTGACAAACCATACATATAGTTCGACATCACTCCAATCAAGTTACCATTTGCTGTCCATTAACCTACAAAAGTCGAGAACAATTAATTAACTTAAGGGCATAATTAAACAATATTTTACACATACTGAAAATTACCTCTGTAAGGTTTTCTCAAGCTTGACATGCTACACATAGTTCGTCAGCATCATATTCAAGATCCATTTGCTTTCTTTTTACCTCCAAAAGTTAAAACCAACTCATGAGCATTTGGACATTATAAAAAGCATGATAACATGTTCTGCAGAACATCTATAGGAAGGGTAATACCAATCAGCAAGCTCTGCATCAACATCAAATTCATCAGAAGAAGCAGTCCCTGACAACATCTCCTCTCCAACCTGCTGGTCATCAATCACAACATAGAACACGTGAGCAATCTTAGACCAATCCTCGCCGCCTTTCTTGCACCTTTTCTTCAAATAGCGGCAGTCTTTGATGACCAATATAGAGAGGGAGGAAGGCAGGCCCTTTTCTGGCAAGCACTGGATAGGGCATTCAGTTATGTAAAGCTCTTCAAGTGAAGGAATACTGACAAGCTCCTGAGGTAGAAAACGGAGTCTTGGGCATTCATGTATGTGCAGCCGCTTGAGAGAAGCAAGGCAATGCAGCCCCTGCTCTACTTCCTCCAGAAATGATATGAGTTCTCGGCACTTTGATATCCGCAGCTCGTGCAGCAAGACAAGGCTTTGCTGTAACTCTGCAGTAAGTATTCCAAGTGAGCCCCTTTCTACCTCTAAATATTCAAGAGCCAGTGGAGTCTTATGCCTGGATGATGAGGATGCTTCCAGCTTTGTGCAACCCTTGAGCTTCAGGCGTTTGAGAGAGATGAGAGCTTGCAACCCAAGTGATATCAGCCATTCACAGTCAATAATCTCTAGCTCTACCAGTGATGTCCAGTGCTGCAACAGCTCCTCAGGGAGCAGTGTTAGGCACGGGTGATTGAAAGCCCGGTCGGCTTCCACCTCCTCCTCACATCTGATTACCAAGGAGGAGAGTGACTGGAGCCTTTCCAGAGCCATGAAGAATGAGTCATTGGTCAGCTTGAGGCACTTAATAATTCTAAGTTCTACCAGTGACGAAGGAAGAGCAGGACCATCCTCTGGAAAGTATACAAGATTTGGGCAATCTTTAATGCACAAGGACTTCAATGACATAAGACCAGAGAAACCATGGTCTGGCAAGTGGACAAGCTCATAGCAATCAACAATACTCAAGTTCTTAAGAGCTTGTAGTTGGTGTTGAGCTTGGTGTTGCAGCAGCCCCACTTGCAGTGTTGCTAAGCTATGACAGTACCTAATACTCACTGAGGATACAGCTGAAATCTTGCTATGTTGCAGCATAGGCAGGGTGGTAAGCCCCAAGATGTGCAACCTCAGTTCCTCTACTGTTGGAGGAAGGTGGCTTAACCCTCTCAGTCCAGGGCAGTTAGTAATGTCAAGCACCCGTAGATGAGGATATAGTAGTCCTGCAGGGCCAAGATGACCAAGCTGCCGCAACCCACGCATTGAGTCTATCCTGAGTACCTCGAGTTTCCGGAGAAAGCCGAGAAGTGCAAGATCCCAGTTTCGGCAATCAAGAATCTCCAGAACTTCTAATTCGGAGAGTGATCCATCTTGTAACCATTTGGGGACATTAGTTCCCCCGTGGTTCTGAATGATAAGCTCATTAAGCTCCGGCTGCGGCTGGAGACCTTCAATACTTGTATGGTCAACATCTGTAGGAATCCTATTCCATATGTCGGACCATTCAAGGTGAAGCTTTCGCAGGAGCTTCTTATTGCTCAACTCAGCTTCCTTGGCCTCTGCCTCAGTGAACACATTCTCAAGTTGAGAAATCCGAAGGTCCCTACGAAGCTGAGTCATGTTCTTAAGCTCTTCTATCCTGTGCCCCTCATCAGTAAAGACAGTAAACTCCTCTAACTCTTGCAGGGATGTGAGTTTGCCAATATGAGATATCCTGGAGATATGATAGCGGTCTCCAGTCAAATGCCGAAGGTTAGTCAAATTTGACATATTCTCAGGCAGTAAATCTTCCAGTGAGGAGGAGGATGAACTCAGTCTCAGAATTTGTAAATTATGCAAGCTACACAACTCATCAGGCAGTACACCAATGGATGTTTCAGAAAGGTCTAGGAATTTGAGTTTTTTCAAGTTGCCAATAGACTTTGGCAGCTCTTGCAAGCCCATGTCACTCAAACACAGCACTCGTATGCACATCAACTTCATGAACAAGGCATCATAATTGAAATAATGACCAATTGATTGGTAAAAAATAAGTGTCCTTATTCTATGAAAGATGCCTGAATCAAGTAGTTGAGCCATATCCAAGTTACCAGACAGCAATGACAAGTGACGAACCTTCATGTTCTTTCTTGCATTCTTTTGCATATTTTGACCCCCAGCAAAGCACGCTGATTCATCTAGAGTTATAGCCACTGCCAATTCATGAGCCAAGCCATGAATGATATATTTGTCATTGATGTTTTGGAGGAAAGATCTGCGCCAGAGATAATCAAAGTAATCACTTCCTAAGTCTTCGATTCTTGTACTATTACTGGTTTGAATCAAGCCCTGAGCCATCCAAATCTGGATCAACCAATCTTTCTTGATCTCAAGATCTTTACGAAACATCGAGAAGTAGGAGAAGCACTGCTTGATGTGCAGCGGCAAGTGTTGATAGCTCAACCACAACGCACGAGGAACACCACATCCATTTGATCCTAAACTCCAAATATCAGCATCCAAGATCATCTTCCAATCATCTAATTTAACATTTGACTGCAAGAGAGATCCAACCATCCTAGCAGACAATGGCATACCCTCCAACTTGGCAACAATCTTCTTCCCCACAGCTTCCAATACTTCGATTTCACCACAGGAAGCCCGATCAAGACATGCACATTTGCAGAATAACAACCAGCAATCATCATTAGATAGGCCCTTAAGCTTGTAAGAAGAAAACGGCATCCGCATCCTACTTGCAATCTCCTCCTTTGGAGTTGTTATCACAATCTTGCTTCCACTTGGTCCAACCTTCAAGTGCCCATGCAACACTTCCCATTCAACTTTCTCATTCCAAACATCGTCCAGCACAAGCAGGAACCTGTTGGCAGCCAATGCACCCTCCAATATATCAATTACTCTATTCATTTCAAGGTCTGTCTCATAATCCGGATCAATAGAATCAAGCATCAATCGAAGCAACCTATTTTTATCATAAATTTCGGATGCAGTAATCCACATCCTAAGATTGAAATGCTTGACCACTCTTTCATCTTCATATAAAAGCCTTGCCAAGGTCGTCTTTCCAATTCCATCCTCGCCCACAATGGCGACTGCCGAGATCTCTGCTGCAGATTCCACTGATGTCAATACCTGAAACAAGTTTTCTCTATCATCTTCCCTGCCATAGATGCTCTCTTCAGCCCCGGCATGCGAGACCGTTGCCGCGGATTCAATCCTTCGGCCAATTGATTGGAGATGTAGATCACGAGGCTGCTTTTTGGCAATCTTTTCGATTCTTCTCCGAATTACTTTGATTGGAACTGGAGATCGACAGAAGGAAGCACAATGGCGGAGGAGACAACCGGGCTGGGCCTTGCCCTCTTCAGCCACGGCTTCTTGGGTTCTCGGAGACAATTGGTCGAGCAGGTCCTCTGCGTCAAAAGCAGCTTCTTTGAGCTCGCAGAGCCAGGCTCTAATAGCCGGGTTCTTCCAGGGCTTTTCGTCAGCGGCTTCGAGCTCCGGGAGCCGGAATGCGAGCACCGCTGCCAGAAGCCGCCGGAGCTCCTTGTTGGCTGTTTCTGGGAGCTCGCAGGCACTCTGGAGCCGGTCGCGAAGCACCTGGAGGACGAAGGCCGCCATAATGGAAGCTTTGCTTCTTCGGGCGGGGAGCACTCGGAGTGGAGTTGGCGATCCATTTCTTCTCCACTAGGGTTGGCATATTGGGCGTTTTTCTCATAACCCCCTAGAAAACAGAATATTTGGAAACTAAAGCACAGTTTCAACGACTTCGCCAGGCGCTTGTGGATTTGTTGCATGTAGGTCTTGAAAAGTAAGAAAATTCCTTAAACTTTTGTGTAATGCATATTACCGCCTATCGTTTAGATATTTACACACAAGTGCCTGAAGGAGAATTTTGCACATTGCTTTCTCAATTTTAGAAACTTCACACTGAACATTTACCAGTTCATCGTCACCCAATTCATAATGTAATCTGCCACCTCTTGCCTACAGAAATTGAAACCAATACATTAACCATATATGCCATTTACTAGGAGTGGAAAATGCCCACCGGACATGTGCCTCTGCAAGGTTGATTTCTTTAGAAAGAGTCCATCTCGAAATCAATCATTCCGGATGGGTAAAAAATTCTGAGAAATAATCTCGAAACACAAATTAATCTAGTAGATTTTAAAATTATTATGTATTTATTATTTTTAATATACACAAATTTTTATTATTAATTATCTTGATAATTATTAAAATATTTTAAAACAAGAAATTTAACTAATATGAGCAAGCAAGAAACCAAGAGACATAATTTTATTATGTGAATTTCGAATTACATAGCTTAAATAAAAATATAGTCTTATTTTATAATTTAAATAATTGAAAAGAAAGAAATGATGAATTAGAAAGGTTTCATACTCCACTACTGCTCTCCTCCCGTGTGTTTGATTAAGTACGATGTAATGGACAAACTCACTAGGATTTGATTTTGACTGGACCAAATGTTTGATTTAAATTGAAAGGAAATTGCTAATCTTGTTTGATTTTAGAGTATTGCTAATGACATTGATTTATGTCAATTAATCATACTTAAGTATCACTAATAGGTTTCTGTTTATTGTCAATTGACTCCTCTTAGTTTTGAATTTTAATTTGACATGTGGCTGACTAATTGATCAAATGTAATCTTGACTTAGTTCAATTTGATTTCAAGTATAACTCTGACTTAGTTCGATTTGATTTAAAAGAATGGTTAACAGCTTTAGTTTTATGTTAGTTATTCTTTGGCTCACTGTCAGTTTATCATTTGAACGTGAAGTATTGTCTAACTCCCTTTAAACTTGGCTTTTGGGTAATTGAGTGATAGAATGCAAGTCTCTCTTAATTCAATTTATTTTAAAAAAAATAGCTAACAATTTTAGTTTATACTAATCTTCTTAATCTAACAATCAATGGTCTTTTTGATTTATTGTTAATTGGGTTTGAAGTATTATTAATAATTTTTTATGTTAACTGACTTTCTCTAAATTTGATGTTTGATTGATTGATTGACCGAATGTGAATCTGCATTACTTTGGCTTAATTTGATTGAACGAAACTCATTAGCTATCAACTTATTGTCAAGTATCATATATTTGAACCAACTTCAATTTAACTTACTTTGATTTAAGCCAACATGAGCTACTTGGTTTTTATTAAAATTTGATCAAACACATACTTGATTTTGGTGCAAGTCCGACTTGATTTGAATTGGGTTCAAACTTAATTCAAGTATGGTTCAATATGATTTAATTCAATTCAGACTTGGCTTTGGTTCAAATTTAATCCAATTCACATCTAATTTGATTTGATTAAAATTTTGAATTTAATCTATATTAGACTCTTATTGAGTTTAGGTTCAACGGTTAATGGACTCATAATTGATTTTGGATTCAACCTTTAATGTATTCTTAATGGATTGAGATATTTGATGGATTTTAGATTTAATTCTTAATAGATCTTTAATGAATTTAGATTTGATCCTTAATGGATAATTAATGGATTTTGGGTTCAACCCAATTTGATTCGAATTTGGGCTTAGATCAATTTGATTTGGATTTAGCTTTGGACTAATTTGATTTGATCTAATTTGATTTCAATTTAGGTTCGAACTGATTTGATTTGAGTTTAGGTTCGAATTGATTTAATTTGCATTTTGTCCCAACTAGTTCTGGTTTTAATTCTAGTTTAAGTTTAGACTTGAATATTAGGTTTAATTTGGTTCAATTGTAGTTGGTTCAAACCCAACTCAAGCTTAGTTCAAACTCATTTGATTTAGTTAAATTATTCCGAGTTCAATCAGTCCCGACTCACTTAATGACTTTTTTGAGTTCAATTCATTTTGTTTAATTTATTTAATTCGATTTGTTTAAGCGAATTTGATCTAATTTGATTTAATTTAATCGATTAATTGATTATTAATGGTTTGTGATCCAAGAGAATACTTTAGACCAATAATAGTCAAAATTTGGAAGGATTCTCTTAAGATATGTAATATTGAAATCCCAAAAAATTTTCTTAGGCCAATAACAATTAGAATCATGTGGATTTTCTTAAGCAAGATGATGATTGAGAATTCGAAGAATTTTCTTAGATCCATAATGATAGTCAAAAATTGAAAAGATTCTTTAGGTTGAATGTTGATTAGAAGCCCGAAAGATTTTTTGTAGTCCGATGATGATCGAAATTTTGAAGGATTTTTTTAGGATGGGCGATATTAAAGATTTCAAAGGATTTTTTAAAGCTAATGATGGTAGTTGGGATAATGAAAGATTTTTTTTAGGTTGATAAGTGGAATCCTGAAAAACTTTCTTATGTCAAGTGACGGTTAGGAGCATGAAGGGCTTTCTTAAATCGAATGGGGATTAAGACTCTTAAGAATTTCTTTTGACCGATGGCAGTTGAAACCTTAAAATTTTCTTAGGTCAGTTCACGCTCGGGACTCTGAAGCATCATTCCTTTAATCTTACAATAGAGGTCGATTTCTTGAAGGATTTTATTAGATTAGAAAATGATGATTAATGTGTTTTAATAGTATTCCAACCATGTTTTTATTTATGTTTTAACAGTATATTGGCCGTGTTTCAGCCATGTTTCAATTGTGTTCCGATCAAGACGGCGGCCGACTTGCTGGAGGATGGTGGCTGCAGAGATAACCACGCAGTGATGGAGCGTTTCGGTCTTGCTCCGATCAGGGCAGCAATCTCAAGACCGGAATACAATACAGTTGAGCTTTTCTCCAGCCGCTCCATCGCTGTGTTGTTGCCCCTGCAGCCGCCATACTCCAGCAAGATCGCTGCTGTTCCGACCAGAATACGATCGAAACACAACCGAAATACCGGCAGTACACTGATGGAACCCGACCTGTCGACTGAAAGTCAAATGAGATTTTTTGCAAATAACTCCTAATGTTTTGTCAGTATTATGGAAAATTCACCATCATTTTTTATACTTGCAAATAACACCCACGTCTCCTCTTGTTGAGGGGCGCGATTCAGGGCGCGATCTTTTGTTTTTCAGCTCAAGAGTTTGGTTGTGGATTATGGCAAGTTGTTGTACTTCATATTTTTGAGAGAAGGCCTGTTGGCTCTCATTCATTCATCCCCTTAAATATCCACTACAACGAGCATCGGCAAATACAAGGTTCCAAATCTCTGAACAATCTTACATGCTGTGCTGTTGGAATTTTTGTGAACATTATTAATTTATTATGCTGGAATACACAAAAAGGAGGAGTTCAGTTCAGCTGTTCTGGATTTGCCAAGATCCGCATCTTCAATATTAAGTTACTTGTTTTAATTTAAACTAGACGCTTGTAGTACATTTGCATGTTCATGTCGAATAATTAATGGATCAGACAATTTTATTGATCTATATCCTACTCACTAAAATTTAAACTAGTTTCTTTGACCTTGCTACTGGACAGTATCCATATGTTTCTTTCACCTGTGGCATACACTAAACCACTTTCTCCCAAATCAACAGTTTTGGAAACTGATTCTGAATCTCTGCAGCTTGTCCAGATTATAGAATTTCAACAGTTGGACGAGAAATACCTGTCAGTTGTGGGCTGCAAAGTTATTTTATCGTCTGGCCTTTCCTCCAGCATGTCTCATGTATATTGGGAAGGCAATGTAGTTGCTGATTGGATTGCGAGCCATGGTTGAGGCATGGAAAGTAGGTATGTCATGTCCTGTAAATTTTGTATTCCATAATTACTTAACAAAGGTTAGGCTTGTAATTAAGGTAGTATTTTAAAAGATTGTTTAAGAATATTGCACATTATAAATGCGAGTCAACAAAGTCGAGCCTTTTTTAAGTCCTAAATCCATGACATTGACTTGCTAGCCACAGCCTGTTCAAACTAAAATTGCCCTGTCAAGGACTTCAACTGCAATTGAAAATGGAAACATATAAAGAAAGACCTTCGCCTTGAATTGTTAAAGACCCTGTTAATTACCAAATAAACAAAGACATTGGATTAGAAGGATTAGCATTTGAAAATGTGGACTTCGTCTTGCTACCAAACTCTATATAGATCGATGCCATTTGGAAGCCATCACCATTCGCCTCTCAAGCTTTTGTTTCTGTTGCAACGCATCGACAAAATGGTATTTCAACAGAAATTCTCTTCTTCTTTTGCTATTCCTTGCATGCTTTCTTTTTCAGATAGTCTTCTAAATCAGTAATATGATTACAGAGCTGCAAGCCAACATGCCTTCCGGCCAGCCCTTGCGGCGATCCGGGCTGCCGCTATGTTGCATCCCCTGAGTGCCTTCCGACGTGCTGCCCCGCTTGCCCCTGTGGCCAACCGGGCTGCCGCTTTCTCGCTGCCACTCAGTCTCGGTGCCTGCTGACATGCTGCCCTCCTGATTACCCTTGCAACTACCCCGGATGGTGCCCCCACGCGGTGCCCGCGTGCATTTGCCTGCCGACCTGCAGCCCCGGACGCCCTTGCGGCCACTACCAGTGCCCCAATCTTGCAGGGCGCTTTGATTTCGCGCGCAATGATGCTGCGGCTGCTGACTGACTTGGATGTTAGAAATACTTGTTTTTGCTGTTGTGTTCCATTGCTTGCATGTTGTATGTGTGCGCCGGCAGCCCCTTTCTTTTTTTTTTTTTTTCTTTTTTTTTTTTTTTGAGAAATTGCTTGCATGTTGAGTTGATGTCACGTAACTTTGGATAATGGTTGGTTTTTTAAAATAATAAGGCGCCCGAGTTAATCACGTAGTTGATCTGCTTCAACTTCAGTTGTCTGCAATAAAGAGGGCAATTATTGCCAACGACATATTGTGCATTATCTATTGAGAAAAACAAAAAAATTATAATGCCCGGCATAATTTGCTAAATTAGTATTCTAATGAAAATAATGTGCCAGTGAATTCATGGCTGTCCTTGAGGTTCTCCATCAAGGCCTCTCCAATATTGCTGTTCCATTATTTGCTAGTAAAATGTCATTCTCAACGTTAAAACACGAGTCCTTGAAACGAGGATGAATATACTTAATACATGTTTTCTGGTTGAGATTACTATTAAAATGGTAATTATATTCTATCTCCATTTTTTTTTTTTTACCAATTTTAACAATTATTTTTTATTTGAAAGTAAAATTTTCAAAATTTTTTCAAATTTTTTTTTTCAAATATCTGACAATTTCCTTTAACTTTTGAAATTCTCATTTAGCTCCTCCATATGCATCAAGTATCACATCTGTTTTTTACAGTTGATTATTTTTATTATCATTTTTTCTAATCATATAATTATAATTAAGATAAAATAATTCAAAGCAAGTATATATAACTAAAAAAAATATTATAATCAAAATTAATTATATATGAATAAAAAATATAAATTTTTTTATTATAATATTTAATCCTTAGATATATGCTAATATTACAGTATGTACAAAATAATATTCTTGCTACTTGACAAAGGTTCAGAACACTTGCCAAACTCTATCGGCAACTTGAAACAACTAAAATACATGGACATGTCTAATTATCAATTGGGATGGTGCCAGATGAGCTATGTAGCTTGCACGGTTTACAAACTCTAAAGCTTAGGGTGTGTTTGGATCGATTTTAAATTTGAAATTATGAAATTAAGAGAATTTGGTAATTATAAGGAATTGAAAACATTAGATAATTTCAGTGTTTGAATGAGTATTTTTTGAATAGAATTGAGATTGGACCTAAGGCAGAAAGGGTGAACATTGCGGGATGGGGTGGGAGAAAGAAAAGGAGCAACTTCAGGAAGGGTAAATTCTGTGTGGGAGTGGAGTTAGAAAGGGAAGATCTTAACAGATTACAGAAAAAAAAGGGAAGGGGCAGATGGAAAGTAGGACAAAAATCTAAGAAAGTGAATAGAAAAATTGGTAAGTTAATTTGCAGCATAATAAAATTGCTAATGGGCCCGAGCTGAAGCGGTAGATAAATCGCTGTCAACGACGGATTCTTGATTTAATATAATATTATTATTTTCATGTCAAATAATTTTTAATAAACAAAAAATAGTTTCTCTTCGAAAATATTTTATTTGTAAATAATTAGGGAAGTATAATAATGTTATTATTAAATATATAAAAATGATTAAAAATAATAAATATTTTAAAAAAGTCAAAAAATAACGAGTTATGTAAGTAAATTATAATCAATTATGGATTTATTTAATATAATTTTGTGATTATCTTGTCAAATAATTTTTAATAAACATAGAAACTATAAACTTATTTTTTGAAAATAATTTATTTGTAAGTAATTTGAGAAATAAAATAAATTTATTTTCCAAATTATTGAAATAATTATAAAAATTAATAAGATTTTACAAAAAGTCCCAAAAATGAAGGGCTATATAAATAAATTGTAACTAATGATGAATTTGTTTAATATAATTTTGTGGTTCTCTTTTCAAATTATTTTTAATAAACTTAAGATATGCATATTTTTTGAAAAAAATATTTAATTTGTGAGTAAGATGAAGCTTGGTTAGAGACGAAGTTGTATACGAAATTGGATCTGCAGACAAGCTTGGTTAGACAAAGATGAAGCTGATAAGGGGCTATGGTGGGCTATGGTGGGCTTGGTTAGACAAAAATGAAGGGCTATATAAATAAATTGTAACTAATGATGAATTTATTTAATATAATTTTATGGTCCTCTTTTCAAATAATTTTTAATAAACTTAAAATATGCATATTTTTTGAAAAAAAATATTTAATTTGTAAGTAAGATGAAGCTTGGTTAGAGACGGAGTCGTATACGAGATTGGATCTACAAACAAGCTTAGTTAGACAAAGATGAAGCTGATAAGGGGCTATAGTGGCGCAAATCAAGCAAGGATGAAACTTGTACTAAGAAGTCCCATGCGAGCTCGGACCGGCAGCGTACGAAATCGGAGAGGAGCTTCGACCAACAGATGACCTTCGTCCGACAACACATGGAGTCGGAGATGAAATTGGACCAGCAGACGAAGCTCGCATGGGGTTATGATGGTGTAGATCAGACAGAAATGAAGGTTGAACGAAGCAGCAGACAAGTTTTGATCAGCAGAGCGCGGAGTTAGAGACAAGGTTGGTTCGACAGTGCACAAAGTCGAAGACGAGCTTGGACCGGTAGCACACGGAGTCGGGGACGAGCTTTGACCAGTAGACGAGTTTCGACCGACGGAGCACGCTGTTGGAGATTAGCTTCGACAGATAGACGTAGATCGACCACAGAAGGCATAGATCGAGCATGCAGGCGTCGACTCACCACGGAAGGCACAAATCGAGCACAACAAGCGCTGATTGTGCTCGATCATCGACGTAAACGCAGATTGAACACGGGGCGTGATCAAGCACGGAAAAGACAAGCAGAAATGATGGTTTTCTCCAAAAAAGCATGCACTCGCTCGTGGGAAAAACAGTGAGAATTCAAACATGAGATCCACGCCAATTCTCTCAAAATTGATGTCTTTTACAACAAAAAAATAAGGAATGCAAAAGAGTTGAAAATCATTCAATTTTTTTAATTCCTGAATATAGAATTAAACCAAATACAGTAATATAAGGAATTAACTTTCAATTCCTTCAATTCCCTTTATTTCGAATTTCAGAAATCGAATCAAATAGACCCTTAATGTATTTGCTGTTTTAACATGCAATTTACATCGGGCGATGTCAAATTTGATCGGCTTGCGACATCTGCTAGAAACGGCTTTCAGATATCTAGGATTTATCAGATCGGGAAGCTAACATCATTGCAGGAACTAGAGGAGTTGTTTCGTGTTCAGTAAAGAAGGGCACAAGATAGAAGAGCTCAAGAACATGACGCAGCTCCTTGGAGAGCTTCTCATTTCTCAGTTAGAGAATGTGCAGACTGAGGAAGAAGCCATGGAAGCCAAGCTGAACGATAAAGAAAGAGCTGGTATTTCATTGGACATGCAACTATACATTTGGATGACAGACCTAGAGAAATGGAGACGATACAGTGGTGCCAATATTCCAACTTGGTTAAAAGATGGATCACTTTCAGATCTATGAACTTTGGAGATACTTGACTGCAGAAATTGGGATCCTGCACTAGTTGGGCAGCTCCAGAAACTAGAGTCAGTCAGGATAGATGGACTGCTCAAGTTACAGCATATTGCCCGTGACAATGGTTCAATAGAGAAGACACATAAGCGAGTCAAAGTCGATCAACTATTTCCCTGTCTCCGTGTGCTCGACATAAGCATATGCATTACTTGCAGAGAATTAACCCCCCTTCCTCCAACACTAGAACATTTGAGGCTGCATATGGTGGGTTTACTGTACTTCTATCCGGTCCTGAATTCAAAATTTGTAAGCTTAGCATACGTATATATTTATGAAATGGAGATCCTATAAATATGTAATATCACAATTTTAAACCTATATTAATTAATAACTCATTAAGACTAAATCAATAACTCAAAAAAAATAAACTTGAAGCATATGATTATATATACTCAAATTATCTTATACTATACTTGCGTATATAAAAAAAATAAATAAATCCAATATGAGTTTTTACATCAAGAAATAACTTAATTAATATTCAATAACTCACATCTAACAGTCAAATTTGTAAGAGAATGAGTGATATCATATTTAGTAAATATTTTAAAAAATAAATTAGAATATTTAAGAATTTATTTATAAGAAAATTAAATTATGTTAAAAAGTATCTAAAATACATGTCGTACGGATATATGTTTAAAGTCAACAAATACTACATGTAAGCTTTTAAAATAATTATACTACTCAAACGAAGCACAAAACAAGATAAAATAGAGTACAAATATATCAAACAATTCTAATCACACATAAGTTGACACACTAAAAATCAATGATTTGTTTACGAATACACGATATTTCATAAAATATCATAATACGAATATTTAGCTACTTTGATGCTTATGGATGACAGCATGATCACTGTCTTATGATCACATACATGTTGACATGACCGTTATTTAACTTCAATGGTAAGGCCATAATATAAATTACGATGGAGACAATTCAGTTAAAACTAGTAAAATATGAAACTTCACAAAGTATTCATGAGTTAGAAACTTTTGTCATGAACATATGCATGATTTTCTTTATTTTACACATCAAATATGTGTCAATTTTAAAAAATATTACATAAATTCACATACATGATTTTTAATATTTTTAAATCACATAATTATATATACATCATGAATCACAATATAATCATAACTTCATATCAAGAATATATGAAGAAATCACTTTAACAAGTATAATACTTGAAAACTTATAAATTTATAAAATTTATAAAATTTATAAATTTAATGTGACTTAAAATTGTTGAAAGTCTCTCATTTGCTTATCTGATAGAGAATCACAACAAACATAAAAAATTAGCTCAAGCATTTGCTTCCCTACCTAAGGCATAAAAGCAAAATTTACTTCTCAAATACCATAATCATAACAATCATTCACGAATATATTAACTCAATTTTTTAATCCAACTGGCTCTTCTAACCTTAATCTAATATATGTTAACATCTAAAATCATTACACGAGATTTGATTAATAACATGTGTCACAATAGCTTATTTTCTATATCAAATATAGTATCATAATAACTAAAAAATCAAGTCTTATAATATGAGTAACTAAACTCTAAAATATGAACATGAGTTTCAAGATGATCACATTAACGTATCAAGATTTATATATATCAAGACAAATCCAAAATTTGATCAAAAATACATGTCACAATAAGTTTGTCTTAACTTCATGTTTGACCCGAATCAATTATAATAATATCAATATTAAAGCCTATAACACACATCCCCTTAATATTAAAGTTAATAAATACATGCAATATAATTTATAGTCATGCATTATATAATATTTTTCAAAATAAAATCTTAATTAAATGGATTCAAGATACTAGTATCATTTTCAACCTTACTAATAAGATTTCAATGTATGTATAAGATTCATGGCTTCAAAACGATATCATTTACTATATTACACTTTCAACCTTAGAAGTTTTAAAGCTACCTCAATAATTTTTATCTAGTTACATAAGTTGGGTTCATATAAATATAAGATAAGACCAAGCATTGCGAAATATGATTCAATCTATTACCATAAATCAAATTCAATATAATCCCACAAATCATTGCTCCAAATCAATTCAATAATTTATCAAAAACATAAAAAACAGAGGAAAAAAAATGCATACATTTTCTGATTTTTCAGACTAAAGAATACGGATTAATTGAGACAAATTGATGCCTACATGTTGTCATAATCAAAATCACACTTTTCCCTCACCATCGTTGATCTTCATGTCTCACCAAAATCCTAAACAATACTCTCACCCATTGTTGTTTTTTTTTTTAAGCCGTCATCCTATGATTTGGAAAAATAAAGAATATGCAGAGGGGGAATCCTGACTTTAGTGTTTTGTTAATCGGCTATTTTACAAAAAAATACTCTGAATTAAAAAAATTTATAATTAAATCCTAAACAAATTTTTTTTTTGGAGGCCCCCTCGGGGTGGGTGGGGGTAGTTTCAGATCTGACTAGACTGCAGCAAAGGGATCAGAATCATATTCATTAACTCTCATCAGTGACTATATCTATTTGTCGATATACTTGTCGCAGAGTAGCAATCCTTCAAGCCGGACTGCTGCAACACCAAACCTAATTCCAATTACAAGCTTTCCAGGGTCTAACTATCCAGGATTGCAATGAGCTTGTCTATTTGCCAGAACATGGATTTTCGGCTCTTGTGTGTGTCATTGAGGTCCTTGTGTATCCAAAACTGCCCAAAACTCAGATACCTACCAGAGAATGGCTATGCTCTCCCTGCATCGCTAGTTGATCACAAGACAATCAGATGTGATTCTCTCATCAATGACTCATTCTTTGTGTGTTTAGAAAGACGTCATTCCCTCTCCTCATAATCAGCCTCCCAAGCTCCCACCTCTCACATCACGTCCTGTGGAGTTACTGCAGTTTTTGACAGCAATTGTGTAACTTGAGATTGTGGATTGTGAATAGTTGTCTCTTGTATTGCAATCACTCGTTTTACTTAAACGCTTGAAGATTTCAGGTGCCGAAGGCTCACAGAATCCTCATCACCCATGCTTATGGCTCCACTGCTTCTCGAATATCTAGAGATCGAGGAAAGCTCACTGGAGATGCTAAGTAGTGAGCTACTGCAAAGACTCGCACCTACTCAAGAGTTGTAGATCTTGAAGTGTGATGATCTAGTATCATTCTCAGAGGAGTTTGAGACGGGTCTGCACTGTCTTGCGTCTCTCAAACGACTTCCTATTCATGAATGCGACAGCGTCCTGTCTCTGCCTCATGCCACTTGAAAAGCTCTACATATACGAATGCCGTGAAATCAAGTCCATACCAGATAACGGTGTGCCTGCATCCCTGCTCATATTGGACATCGATGGATGCCACTATCTGAAAGAGATGGAAGCAAGACAGTGAAGATTGGTCCAAGATCAAGCATGTCTTCTGTATCGGAATCGATGGCCAGCAAGTTGGACATCAAACAGTATCAAGGAGAGCTTCTTGGGAAGAATACGTCTCTTCTATATCCACACTTTCTGATTGGGATTTCGATGGCGATAAAGATCCACCTGAGGATTTGCAGCAAGTGTACGAGCGATGAAGAAGGTGGAGATTCCAGGGCATCAGAATCCCATGGAGATAAAATGGGTGCAATGTCAGACACATCCTACCTCAGTATTTTTATGTATCAATGCCTTGGTCTGTTCTGGTACTATTTGAATTCAATTCGACAGGATAATTCATCCCTTTTTTATGAGCACATGAATTGCGAAACCCTCAAATATCAAATTATATTTGACAGCTTTTTATACCAGAGCAAATTCATGTAGGCTTGATTGTATAACACGTGACGCTGTTTTGTTGCCATTTTGTTGATTTTGCATCTTTTGTCTTATAAAAATTATTTTTATGTTTTGTAATCATTATGATTTTGAGTTTTTTCATAGAATTTTTAGTAGTATTACGAATTTATAAAAATTCATCTCTCTTATTATTATTAATAAAAAAATATTTAGTTAAAATTTACAAACAATCCTTTCTTGGGTCATTAATTATTTTATTGACCATTACATAACTAATTTTTTAAATCTAAACTTAAAAAATTATTTTTTTCTTATTTTTCTTTTTTCAGAAAGAAAATTTTTAAACGCCTAGATTTTTTTTTTTTCAATTTCGCTAGCCGGTAATAATAAAAATAGTGTTTGAAATTCTCATAGGAGAAAGAAGAGAATTTGAGGAAAAAAGTTTTTACGCCTAACTTAAAAATATTTGAGACCTAACCATCTTCATATTAGTTTAAATGATAAAAATAAAATAAAAATATTGATATAAAAATAGTTATTGGTAAATTTTAATCATATTATAAATAATTTAGAGGTAATTTTTTTAAAATATGCTACAATGCATTTTATTTTTTTTTGCTGAAAATTTTTTTTCCTATGGTCGCACACATTTTGCGATCATTGTTTTATGTTAATTTCAATAATTTAAGAAAACTTATCTAAATCAATAATAGATTCTCTCAAATGCCCCCATGAGTTTTACAATATGTGTTTGACGTGCACTTTATTTTCTAGAAGGAGACGAGATAAAAAAACCGATATAGTGAGGGTGTATATGTAAAAAATCACAAGTACCACCCATGAGAAACCGACTTTTTTTTTTTTTTTTTTTTTTTGTCTTTTTGAATTAAAAGCTCCTCCTTTCCGTTCTTCTCGTCGCCATCCGCCAGTTTCGTCGCTGAATCCCGAGCAAAAACCCCCAAACTTTCCCCAAAGATTCAATCCTTAACCTTAGAACTACATCAATATCCCCATCTCGAATGCTCCCCGTTCCCCTCGTTTCCATCCATCATCGCGATCGCCGGCGACGATGAAGTAGCCGCCGAACCTTTGTGATGGCAATGGCGCCGCCGCCGGTGGCTTCGCCGTCTCCGCCGCAGGCAATCCACCAGCCGCCGACGTTGCCTCCGGAAAACGATCGGAGCAGCGGGGAGCTGCGAGCTATGGACTGTAATCTCGCTGCGCTTTGTGATCATATACAGATGGAGGGGTTTAATTCTGGGGCGTTCTCGGATGTCTTGGTTCAGGCGATGGGATCCACGTATCATCTCCATCGTCTGATTCTTTCCCGCAGTTCTTACTTCAGGTTGCCTGAATTTTCCGAAAGTTTGTTTTTTAACGAGGAGTTTTGTTGAAGTTTGAATTTTTTATAAAGCTGGTGATTTTGAACTTTATATGCTTTTTATAGAGAAGTGACTACCATTGGTGATTCTGTTTGGAGATTCTTGTTTCTTTCTTCATAGTTAGCTTCTTATTGTATGGGTTTGAGTTTATGACAGTTTGTTAATTGGTTATTGTAAGAAGCTCGTCTGTTGTGATCATCGTCCTTCGTCTTCTTCTTCCTTCGCATTTCATGGAACTGTTTTTTACTGATTGTGAAGCTTCAAGCCTTCAATAGCTACCATATATTACATGTCTCTTCCATGATAATTTCAAATTATAGGTGACAATGAGCATAGCTAAGTATGTAGTGGTGGTTGAGCAGATGAAAAGGTAATGGATGGAGTTAAGTAGAGGCCAAAATCCGTAGGGAATGAACCTTTAATAGTCAAGGATTATATTAGCTGTGTTATGATAAATCTAATTGACACATGGTGTTTGTTATTTTGATCTTAGATCATCTGCTGACCTAATATAATTCTAGTATAATTTAGTAGTTTTTCTTCAATTTGCAACATTTCAAGATTCAATAGCAGTTTTCATGATTCTTATCGCATTTCTGAGTGTTCTATGCTTGTAGGCATGTGGAATTACTTAGAAGTGGAAAATTTTCGGTGCTAAATAATTTGGAATTGTTTTACAGAAACATGCTTCATGGTCCTTGGAAAGAAGCTGGTGCACCAACTTTGGTCTTGCAAATTGATGATCCGAATGTTAATTCAGAAGCGATCACAATGGCCTTAGCTTATCTCTATGGGCATCATCCTAAGCTTAATGACAACAATGCATTTCGAGTTCTTGCTGCTGCCTCATTTCTTGATCTTCAGGTTTCCTTTTGAACTCCCTCACTAGATCTCTTATATCATTTCCAGTCCGGAATTAATTACAGTGACTGGGATTATGTATTTGCTAGACAATGATCATGCCCTGTGTTTGCAGGACTTGTGTGCAATTTGCACTGATTTTATTATTTCTGAGCTGTGGACTTCCAACTTTCTAGCATACCAGGCGAGTTTGTCTTTCAGACTTCATATAAACTACAAATCTATTAACTGTGGTTGAGACGTGAACTCTGTTTGTTTGCAATCAGGTTTTTGCAGAGAACCAAGATTATGGTGTCCATGGAGAACGAGTTAGAAACGCATGCTGGGGATACCTTTGTCAAAGTGGCACCACAGAGTTGAGAGAGGTAAGGAATGCAATTTAGCTCATGGATTGATGTTACATGGAAAAGTGAAATAGATGATCTGCATATTTCAGCCAATTTCAGGTCTTTTTGGTTCTTTTTTTTTGTTCTCTGAACAATATTATTGTTATGTGTTTCATCAAGTTTACTGCATTCTTTTCCATTTTAACTTGCTGCTTGAGGTAATTTGACATTTGGTTGGTTAAATTATGGTCGTTATCATGATAACAAAAGTTTTCAGAAGCTGTAACTCAATATGATCATCTCTATCAATCATCTTTGTGATCCAACAATGATGAAAGGCGGGACCCCTAGAGTGTTTTTTTTCTATGTTTCTCTACTGTGCAAAATCTCCAACATTGATGGAAAGTGGGACACCTAAAGTGTGTCTCTTTTCTGTCTAGCTTTCTCTAGTATGCAAAATTATTGTCCAATCTACCAAACAAGAACCATGTTTTGGAAGAATACAAACTTTCATTGGTGCAAGCTTTCTGGTTACAAAGTGATATCTTGATCTAATGAGTTTGCAAGTGCTTGTTTATTGCCTAATATTCTGTGAATACAAGTGGCTATCTGCCAAATTTTCTGTAGAAGACTTACCTTGTGATGTCTTTGAGATACTATTTCTTGAAATTGTAGGTTCATTTTGTCTTTTTCTTTTCTAGTTCAAATTAACTCTTCAGCTAAATCTTTTTGTCACTACATCTATGGGGCCAAGCTGTGTTCATTATACTGGGGAGTCTTTTATGATTACAACTGTTTGGGGCATGTCAAGTAAATATATTTTGTTCTAATGCAAGTTGAGCATTTCCTCTTTATTAATGAGGGTTCAAAGTAGTCTTATTTGCATATCAAAGGTGAAGTGATTCTGTAAGTCAAGATTTGCTGACTTTGCTCCCATAAACATGTGAATTAAACATGTTTTTTAACCAATGATGGACGGATTTCAAGGTTTAACATATTAAATGCATGTAATATGGCAGTCAATTTTGGATGACTACTGAATACATGTTTCGAGTCCAAAATTCTTCATTACTTTATGTTTTTTCTTTTTGTCCTCTGCCTTTTCCCTGTTGCACTAAGTTTGAAGGAAGAGAGGGATTCACACCCTTTACCCAAATTAACTTTTAGTTCCTTGTTAATTATTTTTGGTTTCATTAATACTAAGCTGTCTTATGGTTTTACCCAGGCAATTTCTCCAGCCCTTCTTTCTTGTCCTTTCATGTTTTAATATTTCATTAATAACTCAGCTAAATTTCACTTTGATGAATTCAATAAAATAGGTGCTACCAAAACTCTCCTCTCAAACTCTACATGCACTGCTTACATCTGATGAACTTTGGGTACCAAATGAAGAGAAGAGGTGGGCTCTATATTTGTCTTGTATCCTCTTCTAGTTAAATTTTTTACTCTAGCCCTTCTAAATTTGGATGTCTTCTCATGTTATTTCTTCCATAGATTTGAGCTGGCTTTGTACACATTACTTGCAAAATGTTCCGTTGCTGAAGCAGATCAACCAGAACAAGAAAACTCTACTTCTGAGATGGAGATGTCATCTGAATCCTTAATGCTAAAAGGGCAAAATTCTCTTGAGATCAGGGCTGGTAAAGAGGCATTGGATTCTGAACTTCAGAATTTGAGCATGCAGGATAGCTTAGAAAGATGTAAAGCTGCTCACAATATTCTAGTTGAGCTTGCAGACTGTGTTGTAGACTTCCACAGTGATGTTTCTTGTCCCAAACAAGATCATCAAACACCTGAAACATCTTCTCAACCAATTCTAAATTCAAGATATTGCCACAAGATTGAGCAGCCTACTTGTCTGAATTCTTTTGCTGGATCAAATCCAAATAGAGCATCTACTTCTTATGTTGAAGTAACTGGAATGGGAGGAATTGAGGTTGCCATGGAAGGACCTTCTGGTGAAAGTACCTGTTATGGTTTAGACGATACTATGTGGCTTCAGAAGGACCAATCAAGGGACTACTCTGTGTCTAGCTCTTCTAGGAATCGTGTGATGCCTAATGATTTGGGAAGATGTAGTTTGCCACCTTTATGGGGTGGTAGGACTGTGGGCAAGATACGTGTTAAAACCTTCAAAGAGAAAGGTGGAATACGTGGCGAAGACTATGATGCATTTATCAACATTTTTGATGGGGGCTTTATTTTATACACTAACATGTCTTTTGAGGCACTGCTAAATGTTCGAAGTCAGCTGGAGGAACTGGGGTTTCCTTGCAAAGCTGTGAATGATGGTCTTTGGCTACAGGTCCTAACTTGCATTCATTATGCACCTAATAGTTTCTAGCATTTTCCTTCTGTGCTTAACTAGGGATTCTGGTTGTTGTCTAATCAAATCTTAAATTAATTTTGCAGTTTTGTAAATTTATTCATAGAAATGTGAAAATTGAGCTCTGCATGGTTTTTGTGGCAGATGCTGTTATGTCAAAGAGTCCAGGCTATAGGTGCTGATACCTGCAAAAATTGCTGCCTTACGTGCATTGCATGTGCTTGTAGACAAGCTTATGTGTTTGCAGATGGAGCTTCAAAGGGTTATTACAAGCAAGAATATGATCGTAGCATCTATGATGGTATGGGAAATGTATATGTTTCTGATGGTCAAGGTGAAGGAAATGGCTTATTTGGGCCTGTCCGTGTACATGTGAGAGGAGCCATTGATGGGCTTGCTGGCATTGGGCGAGGAACCACATCAGTGCCGGGTGCAACTTGGCCTCCCACACGTTATGTCTTTTCTCGTGTTCCTTTTGGGCTTGGAAACCGAAATTGCCAGCAATCACTTGCACACGATGAGCCAGAAGGCAGAGTTGATCTTAATGGTGAACTATCAGGAGATGGCTTGACAGCTTTGGTAGGTCTTAGCCAGGGGAACAATGTTGCTCATGTTCAAACTGAGCAAACAGAGAGAGCATATGAACCAGAGTTACAGAGTAGAGTTGGTATCTCTGCTTCTCTTCCGATTGCTGCTGGCCTTCCAGTGCAGGCTTTGGAATCACATGAGCAAGATCTTGGGTTAGAGTGGGAAAATTCAGATTCTATATTCTTGGACATGAAAACACCATTGCGGCAGTTCCCTCCATTCCGCTTTGGGTAGGATCTTCAACCCTAGGAAATGCCTTGATTTTTCATGGTCAAGCATGTAATACCCGGTCCCTTGCGATCTTTCAGTTTCTAAAGTAGTCATGCTTTAAACTTATTAGAATATGGTGGAATTGTTACTTGTTCCCAATCTGAATGAAATTTCTGGTGCAGTGAGTTCTGGATATTTCCCATTCTTGACTTTATTTAGTGCATTACAGGGTGGAATTCGAAGATGTTCACCGACTTACTGATGGACAAGTGAAGCACTCTCCGGAAGTGTTTTATGCAGGATCGCTATGGAAGGTATAGTATCTGATGGTTTTTGCATTTTTCTTAGTTGCAGAAAAATAATCGCTGTGAAACTCAACTTTTGTAGGTAAGTGTTCAAGCTTTCAATGATGAAGACCCTCAAGGACGGCGAACACTAGGTATTGATTTCACCAACTGTGACCTTAACCATCCTTTATTTTAGTGGAAGCTGACTCGTTCTCGTAAATATTTTTGACAGGATTGTTCCTCCACAGGCGGAAGGCTGAGTTGACAGATTCCCTAAGAAAGGTACATTGTCTTCTAATTGTCCTGGTGAAACTGGCTGAAGTTCATAACAATTTGTATTTGCCTTCAGGTTAATCTGTACATAGACTTCAGGGAAAAGGTTACAGCTCGATATCAGGTGTACACTCAACTCTGAACACTACTGTCAATTTTCACTGTTCTATTTTTTTAAAGAACCAGGTAACGCCACCGGTTTTTCACCTTCCAGTTGATCTGTCCATCAAAGAGAGAGGTAATGGTTTTTGGAAGCTTCAAGCAGACAGGGACGCTATTACCAAAAGCCCCGAAGGGATGGGGATGGCGCACAGCATTGTTGTTTGATGAGCTTGTGGATCTTCTCCAAGGCGGAGCCTTGCGTGTTGCTGCTGTTGTGCAACTAGTATAGAGTATAATGCTACTCCGTCTTGATTTGATCCGGGCGGTATTATGAACTATAAATCCATTCCAGGAAACCAGCAGCTCCCATTAAATACTTTTTTATGACCAATAATCAGCCTTTTTGGATGAAATAAGCTTACTCCAAATCTTGAAATTGTGTTCGATCGGGCTTCAGTTGTTAACGGTAGCCAGACCATGCTCAAAATTTTCTGTTGGGGCCATAGTCCCTAATTGTAAATGTATCGGGCTGCCCAACCATTGTAAATGACTCGAACACATGGCTCTCAAATATATTTTTTTTCTTGAATTTTTTCATATATTTCCCTGAAGTTACATAAACTTCCCTATTGTTTTAAAATTATATACTCCTTGAATTCTTCATTTATTGACAGATGCCTCCTGGCTAACTTAATCTCAGATCTAGTGATTATTTGTTAATAATTAAAATTTTGAATTTTTTCACTATTGAAACTGCCCTCTTCTCTATTCCGATTTAATATAATTCCTGTAACCATAAGATGTTTTTTTGAAAATCCTAAAGCAAGAGTAATATCGAGAATCTTGGAGACAATGACGACGATTGCTCTCCTCCAGTCCGATTCCAATGTTCCCCATGTTGAAAATGGAATCATCTTTTTTCCTATTGAGCCAGTCAAAGACTGAAGTCGGAATACAGTGCCATCAAGCACACGTGAAAATTTCAAGTAAACCTCATAGCCAAGGAGAAGCCTTTTTTGGATGCCCCAATTTTAAGGTAATTTCGTGAAATCTATGATATTAGGGTTTATATAAGTATATATTGTATGTTTTCCATCTAATTATACAGCAAAGACCATGGACTCCAAGCTTGAAGACAACTATGATAGAAAGATCATAAGTATTTTAAATTCAGTTGAGGATGAGTTGGTTTTCAGATTGGCTAAAGGAGAAGCGACCAATAAATTCTATGGATAAAAAGATGGAGGCATACATTGAGAGCAGGGTTGAAGCTCTAGTGGAGAAGACGCTTGAGAAGCTGATTGAAAATTTAAACAACGATAAAGATAAAATCAATGAGCTTGTAATATATTTGAAGTTCGTATGTGCCTCATTGTATCTTTTCTTTGTGATGAAGGCATTTGGTGTTAATTGTAATGTCAGAATGATACGACCTATATTAATGGTTGATCTTAATAGAAATAGTCTTTCTTCTATTAATTATACATGTGCATATATGTGTAACAGATCTGAACAAGTTGTTAACTTGCAGGAAGCTGTTTAGTTCTGAAGCTGTTAATATGTGTTAGGATTCGTAGCGGAAGATTCATGAATCACCTTGTTCTCAAATAATATAAGAAACGAGAAGTAATACAAGATAAAAAAAAAATAAGATAAAATAGCAAGAGATTAACTATCAAAAGAAAGACTTTTACAAGAGTTTATAAGAAAGACTGTACTCTTTTTTACTCAACTAAACTCATTACCAAGTTTCGGCAATATCTTCACCTTCAGAGAGAATCTTCAAGAGAACACTACGAGAGACCACCGAGAAGTACTAGAAAGACCCACACACAAGAGCTGATATTATCTCCTTTTCTCTTCTCTCTATTCTCTCTATTCTTCTCTCTCTATTTCTCTCTAGTTGAACCTCAATACTACACCACACCTAAGCCCTATGTATTATAGTATATTTATAGACCCTTATTGAGTTTGAGTTTTACTTTAATTACAACTCCTAATATTGTAAATTAATCATAAGTCTAAATCCAACTTTGGGTTCCTACTTTAACTCAAACTCTAATTCCAGTTCGAGACACCTAAACTCAGCAATTTTCACCTTGACTTAAACTCGGACATACCACCATCACGAATCTTCAGCCGTCATCTCTTATCCAGCCTCTGCCCCTAGGCTACTAGCTTATTCAGCTAATTGCAAGACGTGAGCTCGAGCCAATCTCAAATTCGCTCTTCATGCCTACAGTTTTATACTTTTGGAAGCTTTTCGGATAACCTGTGTCTATTGTTGCAGTAAAAGTAATTTGAGGAGATTGTTTATCTCTCATCAAATTACTCCGAGTATCATGCTTTCTCTTCACTACTATAGCCATCGAAACTCCACCTTCAATGGTGTTCCCTATTAATCGATAAATATTGTCACACTTCTCACCTTTCATCATGATTCTAATACCGTGTGTCATCTTCATGATTCTATTTCTTGCTGAATAATTACAGCCTTTTGAGTCCAGTACACTCAGTAAAATTAGATTTCTTCCCAGTAAGAGTATAAATTGCTTTATCAAATATCTGGATTTTGACTGTTTTCACACCGGTGATCTCACAGGCTGAATTATCGCCCAACCAAATAGTACCTTTCTTCTTATTCTCCTCATAAGAAGTAAATCAATACTTCTTGAAGCAAATATGATAAGAATTACCGGAATCTAAAATCTACTTACTAGAAGTGTCGATTTTTGCGGATATTGCAAGAACGTCTTCATTTGTACTATTCTCAGAAGTATCATCTGCTATTGCCGTCGTCATATTGGAGGACTCTATCTTCCCACGTTCAGGGCAATATTATCTAATGTGGTCATATTTCTTACATGAATAATATTGTATTTTCGCCTTCAATTTTGATTTGGATCTTTACTTGCCTTTTCCACGTTCTCTTAATCTTCTTCTTTCGTGAGTTACCAATCTTTCACCAAACTCCATATTAATATTGGAGTTTCTCCTTTTCTCATTAGAAAGAAGACTGGCTGTCACATCATCCATCTTGAGAGTTTCTTTACCATAAAAAATTATGGTCATAATATGATCGTACGAAGCAAGAAGATACATCAGGAAAATCAACGTCTTATTATCCTCTTCAAACTTCACATTAACTTTCAACAAATCATTGATAATCTTATTGAAGGCATTTAGGTGATTTAATATAGTTGTACATTCGTTCATATGCAGTCCGTACAATTGCTGTTTCAGGTAGAACTTGTTCGTAATGCTTTTTGACATGTACAACTTTTCGAGTTTTGTCCAGATGTCCATCGTCGTCTCTTTGTCAATGACATTGTACAAAACCTCATCAGTCAGACTTAAAATGATTAAATTTAATGTCTTTTGATCTATCTCCTTCCAGTCTTCATTACTTATTTTGACTTGCCTCTTTTCTTTACCGCCTAATGTCTTTTGCAAACCTTGACAAGTAGGAACTGCTTCTATCTTCTTCTGCCATAAGGCAAAATTTATCTTGCCGTCAAACTTCTCCGCCTCGAGTAAGGACTTTGTCATCTTAGTTATTTACTCCTAAGCTCTGATATCAATTATTAGGATTCACAGCGGAGGGTTTACGAATCACTTTATTCTTAAACAACACAAGAAACGAGAAATAATATAAGATAAAAGAAAATAACAAAATAAGACAGCGAGAGATCCACTATCAAAAGAAAGGCTTTTACAAGAATTTACAAGAAAAACTGTATTTTTTCTTACTCAACTAAATTCTTTACCAAGTCTCAACAACGCCTCCACCTTCAGAGAAAATATCCAAGAGAACACCACAAGGAACCAACACGAGAGACCACAGAGAAGTACTAGAAAGACCCACACACGAGAGCCGACACTCTCACTCTTTCTCTTCTCTCTATTCTCTCTATTTCTTTCTACTTCAACCTCAATACTATACCACACCTAAGCCCTATGTGTTATAATATATTTATAGACCCTTATTGAGTCTGATTTTTACTCCGATTACAACTCCTAATATTACAAATCAATCATAAGTATAAATCCAACTTTGGATTTCTACTTTAACTCAAACTCCAATTCGAGTTCGACACACCTAAAACTCAACAAATATACAGTAATCTATTATCATATTTGCAACAGATATGAACAAACAACAAATCTCCACTTGTTTGTCACCATATCTGCAGTAAATATGAAGGAACTGCCAATCTACAATAACTTTTATCGTTTATGTAGTACAAAAAGTTTATCTCTAGCAATTTGTAACATAACATGTAGCTTTAAGTATGAAATTGAGGTTATGAAGCTGATCTTATAACAATCAAGGTAGAAGAACAAAAGACATTAAATGGATGAATAAAATATAATGCTTCACACACATTATTCACACGTAGATACTGATAACATAATAGAAATACAATAAACAAGACTCAAAACATAAGACATAGCATTCTCAAAAGTCTTAATCACCACAACTAATATCCAACATTCACAAACAAAAATTTCAGCCATTGTATTAGATATTTTGAAAATGAGCCGCTACCATTTAGTTCATCTCCCTTCCTCTATCCCTTTTAGCTTGTAGCTTGGGAGGTTAAAACTAATGTCAAAGAAAAACCTATAATAAAATTAGCGAATAAAGTTGTTAGACATTTCTAAGCTAAATAAAAATGCAAACTAAAATTGTACTTAGTTAAGTGGTCCATTCGGAAACTTATTGAGAATATCTAAATATCTTTTAACTTGGGACCTAAGTGTTGTGCCCCCTTTCCTTTGAAATCCTACCCTTTGTTCCTCTAAGAACCACATTACCACTTCCTCTACCAGATTGTTATGTATGTGAAAATATGGGTGAATTGGGAGATTGAGATGGTTGAGAGAGTGAAACAGTTTTAAATTTGTAAAGAACTGTTTGAATCAATTTTAACCAAAAGTTAAATCCAATCAAAATTCAGTCAATATATAAAATTAAATATTATTGCATTATGATCGAGATATGAGCCTCAATTAGACCAAAATCGCAATCAAATTTGACTGAAAATTGGGTTAAATTTAAATTTAAATTATTGAAAAAAAATTTAGACTTAAATTAAAGAAAATTGAATGAGCAAGATATTTGGACTAAAATCGGGCCCAAAATTCATCAAATATCTGAACTAAAATGAAAATTATAAATTTTTTACAAATGGGCTCTTGACATAACTTTTCTTACAAATAAGTCTCTGAAATGAAAATTTTTACGAAAAAATGCCTGAAAGTTTTGAAGTTTCAAATTGATCCCCATAATATTTAGAGTTTGCGAATAATCTTTCATAATTTTATATTCGCAAATAAACACCTGAAATTTCAAACTTTCACAAATAAATCTACTAAATTTCTAAAATTTATAAATAAGTCTCTCAAAAAATTTTATTTATAAAAAGGTCCAAATTTTATCAAAAAATCCCAAAATTCCATAATTTTACAATATATTTTTTTATAAAAAGACCCTAATATTTGTGAAATTATATTTTGACCCAATATTTTTTTGAAAAACTTGTAAATAACCCCTTCAAAATTTTTAATTATAAATAAGTCCAAATCCTATTAAAAAATAACCCAAAAAAAATTCAGAATTTTTACTAATATATCATTTTTACAAAAAAAATTCCCGAAATGTATAAAATTATATTTTGGTCAAATTTTTTGAAAAATTTTTAAATAACTCCTTGAAAATTCAATACCTAAAAATAGTACAAAATTTGAATATTTTCATAAAAAAATCTCAATTAATAGATTACTTATTTACAAAGATGAAAAATATAATTCATCATAAAATATAATATTCTAAAATAAATCAATCATAAAATTTTAGAAATACAATAAAATATAATTTTATTATAAATTAGTATTTAATAGCATTCCAAATCAAACCACTGGAGATTTGATTTTGATTCTCTTTAAAGCCTCTAAAAAGAAGTTGAGAACCTTAAAAAAAAAAAGAAAAAAGGGAGATTAGAAACAAAAAAAAAGGAGATTGGGATCGGGGATCATCAAGACTTAGAGATTGGGAGCAAAGAAAAAAAAGGGTAATTATCTGACCTTTCTTCTTCTACTACTAATCCTCTTCTTGTTTCTCTGTTTCCTCCTCCAAAGGAGCAACAATGCCTATTGCTATTGACTACTCACCCATAAAACTAAGCCTTGGACCTGACTCCTTACCCCGAGCAATTCACAGAGATGAGCTCACCGCACCAAGCATTGGCCTTGCACATCGTCGGGACAGGGCTATAGCTTGCTCCGACTAGGCCTCTGTGTTGCGGGACAACGACCTCGGCACCACCACCGAGTTGAGTAGCACCGCCGTGCCACCAACCTTAATCCTACCACGCCATGCCCATAGTTGGTTGGGTCTAGCCTTTTCCGGTCGAATCCGACCAGAAGAGTGGAAGGTGGGGTGGCTCCCGCCTCGCCACAGCCACGACTTGGCTAGATCTGGCCAGAGGAAAGGTGCAACGGGGCATCTCCCGCCCTGCCAAGGTCATGGCTGGCCAGATCCAGCCGTCGCCAACTAGATATGGCCAAAAAAGTGAACCATACCGCTCCCGGATCGGTCATGGGGGAATCCAAAAACAAAAGAAAAAGAAAAAGATGGGGCTACGAGTGTAGGGAAGAGATGGAGGAGAGTAATAAAAAATAAAAATAATAACAAAAAAGTTGACAAAAGGGTATAATCCTTCCTTACTCGGTTATGCATGAAGAATCTTGCCCGAATGTCGATCCTTGATGGCAAAACCAACAACATCAGAAATGAAAACATAATCAAGATCTCTTATTAACTAGGTAAGAAATAAGAGATTTTTCTTTATATTCAGAACACAAAGAGCATATCACAATGAAATTGAAGGATAAGTACTATAAATAGTGGCAATGTTAGTATAAGAAATCAAAATATGAGTCATTACCAACTTGAATCTAATCAAAATTCTCATAAGGAGTAATTATGTAATTGTTGAATATCTACAATGATATAATTTGCGAGACCCTTATTAGGATACCATTATTGATTAGAAAAGACAATGTTCAAGACTGTAAAAGATTGGGGAAGTTTAGTAGGTTGAAAATTTTGATTAAATTTTGTAATAACACCGTGTGCATTATAATTGTAGCAGTTGCATATTTGGTAGACCATAGTGCAGTGAGTTGGATTGTCAGGATGGGAGCCAAGAACATTAGTAGTAGAGGTAGATGATGAAGGAACATTGTATTCATGATAGCCTTGACCATTGAACCGACAACCAACATGTCCTTGTCCACGACCATGAATGTTTTGAGCAAGGAATATAATATTTTTAAATAAAGTAAGTAAATTTTCTTGTTTCAAATAAGCCTTATGTTGAAGAAGAAGAAGAGAATGAAGCTTTGAGAAGACAGTTGGTTCAAGACGAACAATAAGAGTCATGACTAGTGAATCATACCAAGAACTAAATCCTTATAGTGCTAGAGAACAATATATGTTCAACAACAAGTTATTGAATAGCGTTGAGAGCATTTGTAATAGATTTCACATGTAACAAATAATCTAAAACTAAAAATGATCACTTATGAGTAATTTATAATTGGGATCACAATTACATCAATCGTACTGAGGATTGGTGGGAATTGGAAGTTTTAAGAGCTAGCCAAACTTCGCGAGATGTCTTGAGCCTAACAACTTGAGAAAGAATGGACTCCAAGAGGGTGACATTGATCCATTGTAATAGCATCTAATTCGCACACATCCAAGTGGTACAAATTGGATTGATAATCATGGTAGAATCGCTGTTATCATTTGAAGTGAAAGTATATTTCAATAGAGCAAAATAAGAGTCATCAAATTATTTAAATAGGATATTTTTTATGAAGAAATGGTAAAAAATAACTATATAACTAGAGTTAGTTTTTATGATCAAGTTTCATAGTGATACTTTTAGCAAGTTAGGAAGAAAATTAGATGGAGTGGAAGAGCAAGGAGAAAGAATAAGAGAGGTAATTTAGAGGAAGATGGTGAAGTCATGATAACCAAAACTTGTAGGATTGTGACAATCAATAATTGTCCTCTAATACCATGTAAAAATATACAAGATGTAGGATTTAATGGTTCATTACATAATCTAACAAGCAACATATACAACTATTTATAATATTATAATAATTCAAAAAGGGTATAAATATAAATAATTTATAATAAATATCTTTACAAATGGAAAAAAATTAGAATTTTTAATAAAAATCACTTGTCTTATAGTAAATTTACAAAAAATCACCTATCTTATCATTATTATAAAAATCACTTGTTTGATATTATAAATTTATAAAAATTACATTGCTTAAAATATTTCAAAATTATATTTTTTTTATTTGGTAAAAAATTTACCAATTAAGTTTGATTATACATCAAGTCATAAGTAGACGTTCAGAAAAACCAAATATAAATGGACCGAAGCCAAGTCCGCTAGCTGAGATAACTAAAAGATAGTCTTTGAACCGAAACCCCCAAGGTAAAAAGGAGTTGAGCTTAAAGATTAGGATGTGAACAAATGCAACTGAGGTATAGACTTACCTACACACTGAATCATTATGAGTTCGACAACTTTAATTACAGACAAACTTGCGAGAAAGACCGATGACATCATGAGGCTCGACTATAACCAACCTCATGAACCTTGATCAATTAGCGCCTATATATTAGCCGATTAATCTGTAATCATTTTCAAAGTCAATCCCGATGAATACAATATTGATTCATATATTATGAAAAATCCAACGAGACGGTCACTCGAAATAATGCGATCTGAATATATCAAATCTCTGGAGGTACTATAAATAGCATCACAACCAGAGAAGTAAAGGGCAAATATCATTTTTTTTTCTCTTGTCCACTATATTTTGAGTGACATGACTTAGACATTAGAGTGGTTGTCGTTGAAGAGCTCCCAACAGTCTTCGTCATGGTGTTCTCTTATTACAGATTGATAGGAAGACGGTCTAGTAGATCAAGATCTCAAAGAACCTCAAGGACCAAAGCTGGTAGTAAATTTGGCTCCATCAATAGTGGTGCTTTCATTGAGATCCACTATACTACTCTTCCTCATTAATCCAAGAGATCTTTGACGATCCTCCCATCATGTCTCCTAGAGCAGCACAATCATCATCAACAAGACATCCTCTTGGGTGACAAATAGTTTCGACACTAGCAGAATCACAAAATTCATCCAACTAGCTAGGCGAACTGACCCAATTGGCCCTCTTGGCTATTCAGACATAGCAATAGCCTCGAGTACCCCCTCTACAAATGGTGCATGAGATACCACTAGAACCCTCCAACTTGGTAAGCAGGCAAGGTTCTAGACTTCGATAACTGCCATCTAACAAATAACCCAATTGCTTGAAGTTCAAGTACAAGCCATGCAAAACCTACAAGCCCAATAGCTATAGAATCAAGCTCACATAATGCAAAATCTCCAGGCTCATTATGCTTAGCAGCAAGCTCCTACTTATACTTTAGCTCCAAACCTAGGTTTCACACTAAACCAATAGTGTGAATCAAAACATCATGCAGCACCAAGCCCTACACAACTCTGCAGGTATCTTGACCAAAGTCAATGTAACCCCCCGGTCATGGCTCCTCTATGATACCAAGTCTCGAGGGAATATGAGGGACCCTATGTATGATCTAATTGACAAAGTCACATGTCATACACATACTAGCCAAGCTTCGGGTATACTCACACGAGGCACCTAGAGAGAGGTTATGTCATATGTAGGTCGAAAATTATTGGGGGCACTGATTTACCTGAATCAAGTGATATATGATAACCCATTAATTCTCGAGGTGGCATGTTTTTCGGCACAACCAAAGTTTTGATAACCTCCTTATAAGGTATACGATAGCTCGAAGGATCTGATCGATCATGTTAGTACTTTTCATAACACTATGATTCTCAAAGGAGCACAGGATTTCGCCATGTGCAAGGTATTTCTCATAACATTGCAAGGTCTAATCCGAGCATGGTACTTCAGACTTTCGAAATACTCCATCATGTGTTTTGATAATTTAGCATATTGATTCATATAATAGTTTATCTTGCTCGTACCTCGATGCAAGGATTCCTCCAATTTAATTATGCTGAAGTAAAATGAGGGTGAAAGTTTAAGAGAGTATTTGACTCAATTCAACAAAGCTCAGGTTGAGATTACAGAGGTGGATAGCTCCACTATCCTTGTTGTCATAACCAATAGGATTCGACAAGCTCAAGTTACCTATGAAATGACCCATTGACCGCCCAAGAGCCTTGCAGAATTTTACGACTAGCATGTGAGCACATCGATGCTAAAAAAGTCATCTTCGCCAAAAGAGAATCTGAGAGTTTTAGCAAACTAAGAAAAGAGACTCGAGAAACCAAGGTTCCCAAGTCAAAGAGGCAAAGAACTGAGCAAAGATAATGTAGGCCCAAGGAGTGCGGACCAGAGTTTCAAGTATACATCCCACTAAATCATTTTAGTTCCAAGGTTCTTATTTAAATTGAGCACTAAGATTTCCTACAGAGTCCTTTACTAATTCGTACGACTAAGTAGCATCTCAACAAATCAAAGTACTATTATTTTTACCAAGAACATGGTCATGATATTGATGAATACAAGCATCTCAAAGATGAAATTAAGAGGCTTATTAGAGAAGGGCATCTCAGGTAGTTTGTTTGTCAAGGTGAGTAAATTGAAGAAGCTCATATACGGAAACCTCATCCTCAGGACTCTTCAAGAAGGAATCCCACTCCAAAGTTGGCATAACCCACTAGTAAAAGAAAGCTTTAATATGATTTTAGTAAGCCCACCAACTCAAAATGAAGCCTCAGTATCAACCTGTAAATATCAAATCATCGTTAGGGGGTAGATGGAGTCAAAGGAGCTAATGAAGAAACAACATTGTGAATTTAGACATCAAAATATAGTCTTTTCTATAAAGAATTTGGAGGAAATTTCAATACCTCATAATGATGCATTGGTGATCTCAGTAGTCTTGGAGGTTATGCTATATAGTGTATTATGGTGGACATGAAAAACTCGGCAAATATACTATTCACTAGGGCCTACGACTAGATAAAGATCGAGTAGAAGTTGGAGCCATATGTTAGGACACTCACTAGATTTATTGGAGACTCGGTTATCTTGATAGGCACGATTGATCTACTTCTCCCAGTTGGAGAGTATCCTAGGAGTATAATCATCAAATCAAAGTTTGTCGTGGTCCGAATATGCTCAATATACAAATTGATACTAGGTTGTTCGACACTTAACCAACTCCAAGCAATAATATTGACTTTTCGTCTAGTTATAAGATTTATAATTAAACAAGGCACAGGTGAAGCATGGAGGGACCAGAGCATTGCTAAAAAATCTAAGGCATCTTATTGTCGAAACAACACTAACTAAAAGGGCAAAGATTCAACAGTAGTCAAAGTCAATGAATCTCCTCTTGAGCTAAAGAAGATGCACACCGAGCCTATGGAGGAGCTCGTTAACCTCATCATTGACGAAGACTCGAAGAGAATATTATAGTTCAGTGCAAGCCTCATAGAGTCTCTTCACACTAAATTAGGAGAGTCCTTATGAAAGAGTCAGAATGTCTTTGCATGGCCCCTTGGACACCTACCGGGTATAGACCCTTGATTGCATAGCATGAGCTTGTAGTGGTAGAAAATCACAAATCAGGCAAACAAAAAAGAGACTCTTCACCTCTGAGTGTCAAAGAGCCATTGCCGAAGAGGTAAACAAAATTTTCAATATAGAATTCATCAGAAAAATCCATTATCCTGAATGGCTAGCAAATATAATAATGATGAAAAAGTCCAATGGCAAGTGGAGAATGTACATCAACTTCACCCACCTGAAAAAAGCTCGCCTAAAGGATAGTTATCTCTTACCTAAGATAGATCAACTTGTGGATTCTACTTTGAACTATCAACTCCTAAGTTTCTTGAATGCGTTCTCGGGTTACCATCAGATTTGGATGCATCCCAAGGATGAAAAGAAAGCAGTTTTCATCACGAACCAAGATACATTTTGCTATGTCGTCATGACATTTGGGTTAAAGAATGTGGACCTGACATACCAAAAGATGGTGAATAAGGTTTTCAAGACTCAGCTTAGAAGGAACATAGAAGCATATGTTGACAATATGCTGATGAAAAGTATCCACACTGAAGGACACTTGCGAGATTTAGAAGAAACTTTCAATATATTGAGAAAGTTTAGAATGAAATTAAACCAGGAGAAGTGTACTTTTGAGGTGGACTTGAGAAAGTTTCTTGGCTACCTCATCTCTAAACGAATAGAAACTCACCCTAAAAAAATTAATGCAGTCATGAAAATCAAGCCACTAAGCTCTATTAAAGAAATGCAAAGGCTCACAAGTCAACTAGCAATACTCAATTGCTTCTTGTCTAAATTGGGTGAAAAGCATTTGCCCTTCTTCAAAGTGCTCAAGTAAGGCTCAAGATTCGAAGAAACCGAAGATTGCAACTGTGCCTTCGAAGACCTAAAGAAGCACTTAGCCGAAACTCCTCTACTAGTGAGACCTAAGCCAAATGAAATGCTTTTTCTCTATGTAGCAGTCTCAGATCAAGCATTTAGTTTAATTTTGATAAGCTACTAAGGAGAAAAATAGTATCACATATACTATGGGAGTCATGTACTCGCAAAGGTAAAAGTTTAGTACCCCCATTGGGGAAACTAGCATATATCATGATGTTAGTAGTTCGGAAGCTCTGTCCATATTTTCAGGCATATTCAGTCATGGTACTCACAAATCTTTCACTTCAGTAGACACTACAAAAACTAAAAACTTTAGAAAAATTGCTCAAATAGTCAATCGAATTAAGCCAATTGGAGGTGACTTTTAAGGCTCAGAAGATCATCAAAGTATAGGCTCTGGCTAACTTTATGATGGAAACTATGTCATACTCATCTGGATTAGAATTCGAACAATGAGAGATTTGGATTGATGGCTCATCTTGTGAGTCGGGTTGAGTGTTGGAGCTATCCTCCAAAGTCCAAATGAAAGAGTTGTCGAAGACTTAACTCATCTATAATTTGAAGCCTTGAACAATGCTATAGAGTATGAGGCTTTGGTCCTTGGATTATGTGTGTCATTGGTAGCAAGAGCTAAAAAACTTAAAGTATTTAATGCCTCTCAACTTTTGTGTTTGCAGGTTACTAAGGAGTATGAAGCAAAAAATGAAACTATGATGAAATAGCTATTCGAGGCATAGAAACTAATGCGCCAAGTTGAAATTTATTGTGTACTTTAGAATAGCAAGACTGAGACAAATGCTCTTGTATGACTAGCCTTGACTTCTTCAAATCCAACACCAAGGCAAATTTTTATGGAAAATTTTTGACAGCCAAGCTATTCAGAAGCCGCCAAAGTGAATTTTGTGGACTCGGAGTCTAGTTGGATGGACTCTTATCATTACTTATTTGGAAAAAGGGAAACTTTCTACAAAATCAATAGAAGCTTGAAAAATCAAAATATTAGCTTCGAACTTCATCTTGATAGATGGAGTCTTGTATAAGAGGTCGCTCAAATGACTACAACTATGCAACTCGAAATCTGGGGAAGCTGATTATGTCCTTCGTGAAGTTCACGAGGGAATATGTGGAGCCATGATGGAGGACAGACCTTTGTGCATAAGCTTCTCATTCAAGGGTACAATTGGCTTAATATAGCTGCAGAGGCATCTGTATTCGTATCCAAGTATGAACAGTGCCAAAGACACACTTCGGTGTACCACAAGCCCATTGTTCAACTTCAACAAATTCAAACAGAGTTGTCACGCAACCAATGGGGAATGAATATTCTAGGTTCTTTCCGAGTAACCTTGGGATGGAAAGAGTTTTTAGTAGTTGTTATTGACTACTTTACTAAGTGGATAGAAGCCAAGTTGCTTGCTATAATCACTAAGAAGAAGATCTAGTAGTTTCTCTAGCATAGTGTTATCACAAGTTTGGTCTCTCTCACGTGTTGGTCACAAACAATAAGAAGCAATTTGATAA
Source organism: Trichopus zeylanicus subsp. travancoricus (assembly GCA_005019695.1). Taxonomy (NCBI): domain Eukaryota; kingdom Viridiplantae; phylum Streptophyta; class Magnoliopsida; order Dioscoreales; family Dioscoreaceae; genus Trichopus; species Trichopus zeylanicus. The sequence continues at coordinate 288,289 of RXID01012297.1, forward strand.
CTCAAAGTTTAGAAAGTATTAAGTCAACCTTCATATTGAGCAAAGATTCATCTTAGTGGCACATCCCTAGGCTAACGGCTTAATTGAGACAACAAACCAAACCTTACTTATAGAGATAAAGAAATGACTTGAAAGGGCAAAGAGTGCATGGATCAAAGAGCTACCATACGTTTTGTGGTCTTATCGAACTACTTCACGGATGATAATAAAGAAGTTATCCTATATGCTTATCTATGGAGTTGAGCGGTTATTCCTATGAAAGTTGGACTTAATTTCCCATGAGTCCAAAGTTATGATCCTGAAACTAATATAACAAACATCTGAGTTAGAAAATATCTAATTATAGAGGTTCAGGAGAAGACTCGCACTAGGATTATTGAACATTAGTGGTGAGTGGAACGGTACTATAATGTCCGAGTTCAAAGTTGACAACTGTAACTAGACTACTAGGTACTTCCTAGAGCCGAACTCATCAACCATGCTTCAGAGAAGCTCTCTTCAAACTAGATTGACCTATTCAAAATCTCCTAAGCTGTAGGACCAAGATCCTTCAAGATCGAGTACTTGAATGGCTGAGTACTTTTGAGGATATAGCACATCAATAATCTTAGAAGGTTCTATCTTTAAAATTATATCTTATCAGATGAGGCTTAAGGCCTTGGCCTAATTCTAGGTGCAAAGACCTTGGATCAATGTCAGGCGCAAAGATCTCAGATTAGATGAGGTATAAGACTTTGGCCCAATACCAGGCACAAAGACCTCGGATCAGACGAGGCATAAGATCTTGGCCCAATACTAAGCATAAAGACCTCAGATTAGATGAGACATAAGACCTTAGCCCAATGCTAGGCACAAAGACCTTGGATCAGATGAGGCATAGGACCTCAGCCTAATACAATATACAAATACCTCGAATCAAATGAGGCATAAGACCTTAGCCTAATGTAAGGCACAAAGATCTCGGATTAGATGAGACATATGACCTCGACTCAATGCTAGGCGCAAATACCTCAAATTAGACGAGCCATAAAACCTCAAATAAGATGAGACATAAGACCTTGGCTCAATGCTAGATGCAAAGACCTCAGATTAGACGAGATATAAGATCTCACTCAATGTCAAAGATCTCGAATCAAACGAGACATAAAACCTCGACCTAATTTCAAGCACAAAGACATTGGATTAGACAAGCATAAAACCTCAAACTAATGTCACATACAACGAATTTTGATCAGATGAGGCATAAGATCTCAGTACAATACTAGACACAAAGATCTCAAATTATAATACCTCAACTCAATGTTACGCACAAAGATCTCGAATCAGAGGAGGCATAAGATCTCAGCCCAATGCCAAGTGCAAAGAGCTTAGATCAGATGAGGCATAAGATCTTGACCCAATATCAAGCACAAAGATCTTGGATCAGACAAGACCAATGCAAGCCACAAAGTTCTCGATCTAGACAAGGCAGAAAATTCAACCTTATACCAAGCAAAATACTCATGTCCAAACAAAGTCTAAGGCAAGCTTCACGTTGGATAAAAGAAACCTTAATATAAAGCATCAATAACACTGTCAAAGGGTGGAGTCAAGTTTGTGGTTCAGCTAAGTATATCAGTTAAGATGCTCCTATCTAAAGATACTTCTGAAGAAAATCTTGATTAATCGGTGAGAACTTCCAACTATGAGAAAGGAGCACTAAACTCTTCGAATATCCATAGAAGAAGTGCTTGCAAGTGACTAGATTCATCAACCAAGATAATACTAGAAACCAATGTGCTTGACTGTCTTGGCCACTGGGAACATTCGAGCGAGATTGGATAAAGTCAAGGAAGCTAAAATAATAGTTCAGAAAAGACAAATTTTCATTGATTGAAAAACTCGTGCAAAAGTATTTTCACTGTAAGAAAAAAGAAAAAGTACAACTAATCAAAATCGTTTAGAGGCACCGGCTTATCAGGTCCTGGGATGACTTCAACCTCGGCCTTTGCTGCCCCCTCCACTCTTGGGTTTCCCTCGCTTTCTCCCTCTAAAAAAGTGCCTCATATTCCCACTTGAGGCGTCAAACCCTCAAGTTATCATAAAGCTCGACACAAAGATATTCAGGGTCAAAATCGGCATTATGATGGGATTGCTTCATCGTATCCCGGCAATTGAGATAGCCTTCGGTGAAGCCCCTAACTGAGAGTTTGACACATTCCTTAAGGTATGTATCATTGGCCTTGATCTCCATGATAGCCTACAATTTTGTCTCCTTCAAGGCATTGGGTGCTTGATGCTTCAGAGGTAGGTGGCGACAACAGTGGTCTTGGTTTCTTCTAGGGCGGACCAGTTCTAGGCCTTCGACACCTCCATGTTGGACAACGCTGAATTGCACTTGGCAGTAAGGAGGTTTTTTTCTTCCTCTGACTTCCTCTGTGACTCCTCCATATTGAGTTGGAGAGACTCGAGCTGAGAGTGAAAGAGATTCACCTCTTCTTCACTTTTAATTTGCTCAGAAGTTGCCTCTCTCTGAGCTTCATAGAAGCGATGCCCTACATAATGGAAAAAGTGCAAGGCCTGTAGCTAAGCTAAAAGTCAGAATGTTGAAAGAAGAAGAGAACTGAAGGAGTAAAATTCGAATAAACTTATGTCATGACAAGTTTTGGCTCCCTTCAAGAAGAGTTTATCAACATGATGATTGGCAATGGAGGGGTTGGTGTTGTTTCCGAAGTCTACTAAAAAATACTTCTCACTATGGATCTCACTCGAGGCACCTTGAGGTCTAGGAGAAGAGCGCCCCATGGCTTGGAGCATGTTGAAGAAAGAGCGAAGGTAGAAATAGCTCTCTTAACACGATCAACCTTCTTTATTGTACAAGAAGGAGATTGGACGTGGTCACCTGAGGTGGTGGTTCATGAAGGAGAAGAGGAGGAATGAGAAGGTACATGCTTTTTCCTCGCTCACTCATTGCCGATCCCTTGGCTCTTCTCCTCCTCTTCTTTCTTCCTCTTCCCTTGTCCTGAAGATGCAACTGGAGGAGGACTAGGAGCTTCTGGTATAGTGGACTTCTTCCAAGCCAATGATACTCGATGGGTCAAGAGCTCATTCATGAAGTTGAGTTTGGTGATCCCTACAACATAGCATCACATTGTTAGATCAAAGTAAAAGTTGAAGCCAAAAGAAGGAAGCCTGAGGCATGAGGGCTAAGTTTCATATTGGCCATCCAAACAACGGATAAACCATATTCTTCCAAACAAGCCTCATCAAATTATGCAAGGGCTGACCTAATCTCCTCTACCTCCTCGGCCTAGGATACTAGGAGTCAGTGGATTTCGGGAGAGATTTTATGATTACTCCTATAGAAAAAAAGATTGTCCCACTCGTGGAGGAGGCCCGAGTCAATCTTGGAGAAAACTCTCACTAGATGATCCTCTCAAGAATGGATAAAGATAGGGTTAGAGGCAAATAGTTTATATCTTTCTTTATAGTGAAGTAACACTAACCCCTAGTATTAGAACCTCAACAGCCCTTCAAGGCATCTCTAAACATCTCTACGGTGGGTGAACAATCCTTGAAAATAGACAAGGCTCAGAAGGTCGAAATAAACTTCATGGCATTAGGAACAATTTGATTCGGGGCAAAGTCCCAGTCTTTTAGAACATTTCTCATCTATAGGGAACCTAAGCCCACTCTCTAACATCTCTTAGAAAGTGGAAAACTTAAAATTAAACTCACCCTAAGAGTTTTACTATCCTCTTTTGACCCCAAAAGTGTAACTCGATTATGTTCGGGAAGCTAAATATGCCGACCAACTACTCAAAATTTTTCTCTCGAAGGTTAGGCTCAGAAATTCACATCCTTACTTTGAAAATATCTAGCAAAATACTTGTGTTAGGATCATCAAGAGCAAAACAAAGAAAAATTGACATGAAAATTTACTTGAAGGTGATGATAGGACGGTAGCATTTTCTGAAGGGCGCATGCTCACAAGTTTGGAGGTGTCACCCGTAGAGGAAGGAATGGTGGCAGGCACAGCGGTCTTTGAGGCAAATAGGGCTAGGGTTCAATGAGCAGCGGCTCCCTGCACCTCTTTCTACACCTGCATAAAACTTGGGCCCCTAGTAAATGGTCCTGAGGTGGCATGGGAGGTTGAGGACTTCTTTTGGGCAAGGACTATCTATCCTAAAATGCTCTTCTTTTCGGCGATGGAGGATCTATTTTCAGAGCCTAATGGAGTGAAAGAGGATACCATGGATGAGCAAGCTCTATAGTAGAGGATGAAGAGACTAAAGAAGAAAGATGAAGGTTCACAAATTTACTAAAGTAGGAAGAAGAGAACATAGTTTTCTTTATATAAATCCCACCTCAGTGTCCTATTGCTTCCACATGTCTCAATCAAAGCCGATGAAGTCCAAAACACTAGACCTTCAAAATTTTCATTAGGATCCCATGACACATGTCATCAATCTGATTCCAGAAGTTTAAGAGGAGGCAAATCATGAGGCACCCAAGAGATTGCCCAAATGAGCAAGCAATGGCCCCAGCCCAATGTCTCAAAAGGAGTAAAATCCTAAATAATTGTGCGAAGTGTAACAAGGCGGCGGCTAGTGCCATAGCAATTGACGCCTTGTATCTGAGAATACTAAGTTAAGTGAAGGCATGATCCCCCAGGCTTTATGGCAAAAGACACTTCACTCCCTCAATAAGGGAATCATAGCTCAGGTTATCCAAACTGCGATGATTAGAGGCTTACAAAAAAGTTTTTGAGGCAGGGAGGGGGGTGGGGTTGGGGTGGGGGGTGGTTGAAAACTTAAACTCAAGTCCCAAGACCTATGGTATGAGACGTAGAGTTGGGGGTACTGATAATATATCGTCACAAGTAGTTGTTTGAAAAACCAGATGCAAGTGGACCGAAGCCAAGCTTGCCACCCGAGGTAATAGAAGGACGGTTTCCAAACCAAACACCCCAAGGCAAATCATTATGAGTTTGGTAATTTCAATTACAGACAAACTCATAAAAAAGATCGACGACATCATGAGGCCCGACCGTGATCGAGCTTATGAGCCTTGATCTATTAGCACCGATATACTAATTGATTAATCTGCAATCATTTTCAAAGTCAACCTTGATGAGTAGGAGACTAATTCGTCCATTGTGGAAAATCCTGCTAGGTAGTTACTTGAAATCATGATATTTGAATACATCAAATCTCTAGAGGTACTAAAATAGCATCGTAACTAGAGAAATAAAGGGCAAATGTCTTTTTTTTTCCTCTTGTCCATTATATTTTAAGTGATATCTACTAACTTAGGCATCATAGTAACCGCATCGGAGAGCTCTCAATGATTTTTTTCACGATGTTCTTTTATTGCGGATTGACGAGGAGATGACCTAATGGATTCAGATCCTAAGGTGGTTCTCGGATTGAAGCTGATGGCGAACCAGACTCCATCAATAAAATTAATATAAAAAATTTTAATTATTATTATCAATTTAATTTTTAAAATTAATGTAATTATTAAAAGCAAATTAAAATAAGATATTTTAAAAATATTTTAATTGATGTAATTTTTATAAATTTATAATATAAGGTAAATAATTTTTTACTATTAATAATAAAATAGATATTTTTTACCGTAGATGATAAACATATATAATTTTACAAAAAATTTTAAAACATAGTCCTCTATCAATTTATATTTAAAAAACTAATACACATTTTACAACTTTTTATCTTGAAAAATAATTATTAATACATAATTTGTTTGCGTCTTTGGGTGGCAATTTTAAATAAGCGACAAGTGTCTAGATAAAATGCTAAGGGGCCGTTTGGATCAATTCCAAACAGCCCGAAGTGGGGGAATTTCCCCAATTCCCCCGTTTGGTTACAATGATACTGTTCAGAATTGGGGAATTGACATTTTCAATAATTTCGAACAGTGACATTTGAATTCCTCTTCTAAAAAAGTGAAATTTGTAATTCCGGTTCGGAATTGGATGGGGCACACATTTATTTGGGTAAATTAATAGAAAATTTCTATATATTATTTTAATTCAACCATTAATATTATTTTTTAAAAATAAACTAAAATTTTTAATTTAAAATCATATGATTTTTTTCTCTACTTATTAATTTTTTAACATATTTTTTAAATATTAATACTTATATATTATCAATTTCTAGTTTAAAATATATTTTATTAATTGAATAAATATTTTAAAAAAATATTTTTTAGCATAAATATTTTTTAATATTTATATATATTTTTAATCACCAAAATATGTTTTATTAATTTATTTATTAAATATTTATTTTTTAAAAAAATAAATATGAATAAAATAAAATCAAAAAGTAATTTTATTTATTTGAAAATAATTGATTTTTATTTTCAATCTAAACACCGAAATTTACGAAATTAATAGAATTGATAATTTTTTAACTTTACTCCAAAATATATTTCAACACCGAAATTACAAATTCGGTCAATTTCTTTAATTCTCGTTAAGCAAGTGAATTAATAATTTCTTCAATTTCAAATCAAAATTGATTCGTAAGATGTTAAGTGAAAAACCAAAAGATCTTTTATTTTTATAGTTTGCTAATAAGTGAATGATCAAACGATCGTTCCTAAAAAATTGTCTTAACCATGGTTCGGCGTTTCGGCCGAAACGTTTCGATTTCGGTCGAACCCGCGCCGAAACGATATTTATCGTTTCGGTTTAGGGTTTCGTCGTCGCAGTAGACAGCGTGGCGGCCGCAGGCACGGGCGGGCGCGTGCGGGCGAGGGTGAGGGCGGCTACGTGCGACCACGGCCGACCGCAGGCGAGGGCGGCGAGCTCGGGGCGGCTGCAGGCGAGGGCGGGCACTGCGGGTGACTGCGGGCGAGGGCAGCGTGCTTGGGCGGCCGGCAGGCCGCGCGGGGCGGGCACAAGGCGGTTGGGGCAGTCGCAGGGCGTGCGGGCCGGCCGCAGGGAGCGCGGAGCCGCTGGAGGGAGCACAGGCCGTCAGCGGCGAGCGCAGGGCGCGTGCATGGCGAGCGCAGCGCGCGTGGGGCGAGCTCAGCGCGCGCGGGGAGACCGCAGCGTGTGCGGGGCGAGCTCAGCGTGTGCGCACGCAACCGTGCGCTGGGGCGAGCTCGGCGTTGTGACTATGATGATTAGTTGTATTATCTTAGACTTTATAAATTATGTATGCATGAAATACATTTTAATAAAAAGTTAAATTTGCTTACGTTAATTTTTGAATTTTAATCATATTCATATTATTTCTTGTATATTTTTTTAATACACTAATATATATTAAAACTAGACAATATCAGTAACTAACTATCAAAATTAATTTTAATTAGCTTAAATATTATTTAAAATTATTGTAAAATTAAATATAAATTTATTCATAATTTTTCAAATTTTTTCAAATTTTTTCAAATATTTTATCGTATTTTTAATTTGAAGTCAAAGTACAGTCAAACTCTGGTCAACGCCCAATTAATAATTTAAAAAATTCTTTCGGCCGAAACCGAAACGGCCGAAACATATCAGTTTCGGCCGGTCCCGAAACCGAAACCGAAACCGAAAACCTTGGTCTTAACCAAACCACATCCATTCCGGTTGGCGATACCAAAACCAAACCCAAATTCAATCCCGAGAAGCAAGTCCGCCAACGAGTTCCGGAGATACCAATGTACCAAAGCATCACCATGCAAAACCCTAACCCTAATTTCCCCACACTATAAACCCGCAAGAATCCAATTTCTTATCTCTCCGTGGCCCTCCATTTCCTATCCAAGTTCCCCCTACTCTGCTTCTCCGATACGAAAGCAATCAAAGAGAAGGAAATAAAAATCCCATCTTTTCCTCCTTTTCCAGCACCAAGCTCCCACCTTTTTCCCTACAAAGCCATGGATTCCAATGCCCAGTGGACCCCATCGCGCTCCCTCACCGGTTCGCTCCCCATCCGCGCCCCTCTCTCGCCCGAGGAGAACGAGAACGAGATCTCTCAGGGCGTCTCCGACGGTGGCGTGAGCCAGGAGGAGGAGGGGTTTGAGACGGCATCGGACCCCGACGACGAGGTGGAGACGATGCCGAAGGCGCAGGTTTCTGGGGAGGATGAGGTTTTTGAGTTGGAGGAGGAGGAGGAGGTTGGGGAGGAGGTGGAGGGAGATGGGGATTATAGCGTCGCTAGGATTTCTCCGGGCGATGGGGTTGTGGAGAGCCGTGAGAAATCTGCTTCCGTGGATTCGATGGTTCGGGTTGAGGGGACCCAAAACCCTAATCCGGAGGAGCGGAAAGATGATAGCCTGGTTGAAAAATCCATGGATGGTGAGTCGAATTCGGTGGAGTCTGCTGGTCTAGTCGTGGAGAGCAAGAACTCTAATCTTGAGGAGAGCTCGAAGGGGGATGTTCTTGTTTCTGGAGGAGAAGATGAGAAATCCATTGAGAATGGGCCGAATTCGTTGGATTCTGGGGCTGTCGAGGAGAGCCAAAACCCTAATGTAGAGGTGAGGTCGTTAGATGATGAGGACTTGGCTGGAAACCAAGAGAAATCTGGTGCTGGAGTAAAGGAAGAAGCACCAGATGAGAAAGAGGAAGCCCAGAGTACTGTTACTGAAGAAGCTGTAGATGCGAAGCCTGTGGTGCCAGTTCCAATTGCTGTTGAAGAAGAGAAGGAAGGAACCACAAGTTCTGTTGTCAAAGAAGCAGTAGATTTGAAGCCAGCGGTGCCAGTTCCAGTTGCTGTTGAAGAAGAGAAAGAAGAAACTGCAAGCCCTGTTGTTGAAGCAGCGGACCCAGAGCCAGTGGTGTCAGTTGCCGAAGAAGAGAAGGATTTGAATCCTGTGGTGCCAGTTCCGGTTGTAGAAGAGCATGATGGTGAAGATTCAGGGAATCCTGCGGATGCTGAATTGAATTCTGCTTCAGCTGAGAATGTTGGAGCTAGAGATGCCCATAGCTCCGAAGAAATCCCAGTGGAGGTAATTGCTCTTGTTTCTAAAACTTTAGCATTATAGCCCAATGAATTGTATTCTACTGTTGTTTAAAATGATAGTGACGAGTGCTTGAGTGGAGTATCTAATTCTGATAATTTGCAGGCTCCTGTTGCTGGAAACCTAGAATTAGATTCTAATGAATTAAAATCCGGTGTCATTGGAGCTGGAATTAATGAGGGTGTGGCTGAGAATTCTGTTTCTGAAAAGCCTCAGGATAACTATGTCTCTTCTGATAAGTTACATGCTGGGAATGGTGGCAAGGGCGCCAGTGATGTTGTGGGAGATGGGGAAGGTGAGATTTCAAGTGAACCTGCTACTCTGGTTGATACTGAGGTAGACGAAACCTCGCGAGATATGGTGAAGCTTGATGCTTTGGATGACAGCAAGGCTGTTGAGAGTGATGTTATTCTGAGTCAAGAAGCCAGGGAAAGTAAGGTGGTGGCTGAAGCAGAAGAAGCATTGCCCGATTCAGATGCGAAACTTGGTGAGCATGAACCTAATGTAATTGTAGACAATAGTGATGCGGTTCCATCCCAGGAGGTAGATTCACATCCTGTTCTTGCAGAAGACACCAAAAGTAGGGAGGTGGTTCTTGGGCATATTGGTTCTCATGATGCTGGTGATGATGAAAATGCTGGTGCAGTTGAGGCGGAGGAGGAAGAAGAAGCCTTGTTTCTGATGGGCCTGCAAGGGTTGCAATCTTAGAGAGCTCTGAGACTGCAAAGCAGATCATCAAGGAGTTGGAGGGGGGCACTTCGAGCAACAGTTCACAGTCTGGTTTTGGGAGTTCAAGGGACTACTCACATGCTATTGATGGGCAAATTGCTTCAGATTCTGATGAAGAAGTAGACACTGATGAGGAGGGAGATGGAAAGGAATTGCTCGATTCTGCTGCCTTGGCTGCTCTCCTTAAGGCAGCCACTGGTGCATCACCTGATGGAGGGATCTCCATTTCATCTGGGGATTCTGCCAGGATATTCTCTGTTGAACGTCCAGCTGGCTTGGGATCCTCGGTATCATCTCTCAGGCCTCTTCCTTCCCGCTCAGCTCGGCCAAATTTTTTCACGCCCACTGATTTGGCAGTCACTGGAGAGGCAGAAAATAACATGGATGAGGAAGAGAAGAAGCTGCATGAAAGGGTGGAAATGATAAGGGTGAAGTTCCTTCGTCTCATTCAGAGGTTGGGGCATTCTCCAGATGACACAGTTGCTGCTCAAGTTCTTTATCGCCTTAATCTTGCAGAAGGGATCAGACGTGGGAGGGGAATGAACCGAGTATATAGCCTTGAAAATGCTAAAAAGAAGGCCTTGCAGCTGGAGGCAGAAGGTAAGAATAATCTGGACTTCTCCTGTAACATTCTGGTCCTTGGGAAGACTGGAGTTGGCAAGAGTGCAACAATTAATTCCATTTTTGGTGAGGAGAAGTCCCATACCAATGCCTTTGAAGCTTCAACGACTACTGTGAGGGAGATCTCCGGCATTGTGCATGGAGTCAAAATTCGTGTCATTGACACTCCCGGTCTGAAAGCTGCTGCAACAGAACAAGCAGCAAACAGGAAGATGCTCTTGTCCATAAAAAAATACACGAAGAAGTGCCCTCCAGACATTGTTCTCTATGTGGACCGCCTGGATACACAGACCAGGGATTACAATGATTTGCCTCTTTTAAAATCAATTGCCAGCACTCTTGGTTCTTCAATATGGTTTAATGCTATTGTTGCTCTCACGCATGCAGCTTCTGCTCCTCCAGAGGGACCAAATGGTTCTCCCTTGAGCTATGATGGGTTTGTAGCTCAGAGGTCACATGTTGTCCAGCACTCCATTAGACAAGCTGCCAGTGACATGCGTCTGATGAATCCGGTTGCACTTGTCGAGAACCACCCTTCATGTAGGAGGAATAGAGAGGGTGAAAAGGTTTTACCAAATGGCCTGAGCTGGAGGCCTCAGATATTGCTGTTGTGTTACTCTTCAAAAATATTATCTGAAGCCAATTCTCTTCTGAAGCTTCAAGATACTAATCCTGGAAAGCTCTTTGGATTCCGTGTTCGCTCCCCACCTCTTCCTTTCTTGCTTTCTTCACTGTTGCAGACCAGGGCGCATCCAAAGGTTTCATCTGATCAAGGCATTGACAATGGTGATTCTGATATTGATTTGGATGAAGTATCTGATTCTGATCAAGATGAAGAAGAAGATGTATATGATCAGCTTCCACCCTTTAAGCCACTGAGGAAGGCACAGATTGCTAAGCTTACTAAGGAACAGAAGAAGGCATATTACGAGGAGTATGACTACCGGGTCATGCTTCTCCAGAAGAAACAGTGGAAGGAGGAGATTAGACGGCTGAAAGAGATGAAGAAGAGAGGAAAAGCTGTTCGTGATGAGTATGCTTACAGTTACGGTGATGTGGGTGAAGACTATGAACAAGATGGTGCACCGGCTGCTGTACCGGTCCCCTTGCCTGATATGGTTTTGCCACCAACTTTTGATGGTGATTATCCAGCTTATAGGTATCGGTTTTTGGAGCCAAGCTCACAGCTTCTGATGAGGCCAGTCTTAGACAGTCATGGTTGGGATCATGATTGTGGTTATGATGGTGTGAGCATTGAAGAGAATATTGCTCTTCTTGGCCGATTTCCTGCAGGGGTATCAATTCAGATCACAAAGGACAAGAAGGATTTCAACTTGCATTTGGATTCTTCCCTTGCAGCTAAGCACGGTGAAAATGGCTCTACCCTTGCTGGTTTAGATATCCAATCTCTTGGGAAGCATCTTGCTTACACCCTTCGAAGTGAAACCAAGTTCAAGAACTTCAAGAAGAACAAGACTGCTGGTGGGATATCTGTGACTTTCTTAGGGGAGTCTGTAGCAACTGGATTGAAAGTTGAGGATCAAATCTCCATTGGAAAGAGGGTGAGTCTTGTTGCAAGCACTGGTGCTGTTCGGGCACAAGGTGATACAGCTTATGGAGCAAACCTAGAGGCACGTCTGAGGGAGAAGGATTATCCGATTGGCCAAGTCTTCTCTACCTTGGGTTTGTCTCTGATGAGATGGCATGGTGACTTAGCTCTGGGAGCCAATTTGCAGTCGCAGCTCTCAGTTGGTCGGAATTCCAAAGTGGCTGTTCGTGCTGGACTCAACAACAAGCTCAGTGGGCAGATCTCTATCAAGACAAGCAGCTCAGAGCAGCTTCAGATTGCACTTGCGGGCATCCTCCCAGTTGCTGTATCTATCTACAGGAGCATCTGGCCTGGTCAGTCTGTCTCAAGAAACTAGAGTTTTTTAATTTGATCGAGAAACATTAGAGTTAAGAGTCGTTTGAGCTTCGCATGGTTTTGTCTTAGGCATCATTGCCATATTCTCAAATAATGTTTTCTACTTCAATTTTCAATTCTGCTTATCTAGCAGCTATTTTGCACAATGGATCTTCAGAGTGATGAAAAATATTGGTGTAATGAGATGGAACCAAGTGGGTGTCATTGTAGTCTCTGAAATTTTTGGTTCAAATGCAATTTAATCAGTATGCCTTTTTTTTCTCTGGTTGGAAAGCTTTGCTGACTTTGCATCTGGTGTACATAACATACAATTCCTTCTTGTATTCTGAAAAACAAGTGGACTACTGTGACACTAGCCAGTACTTGAGATTTTCTTATACGTCTATTTTCCGTTTCAATTTTTTTAGATTTATTTTAAATTTGATTGTCATTTTATATGTTCAATAGTTATTACTTATGTTTAGCAATGACTATGCACAATCAATGGCGATTATAGGACCAAATCCGCACTCCCGCTTTAAAGTATTGCTTGTCAGTTGCCAGATCAGAGATGCATGATGAACTGAAATTTGCTCCGCGTTTCGCGTTTTTTTTTTTTTTTTTTGGGCAGCGGATTGTGTTTGCCGTTTGTCAATTAATATTCCGTGCTTTCTTTCCGTGGTCTATGACTCTATTTGCCAACTAATTTGCAAATAAAATCGATGATAACTTCTCTTGTTTCTAGAATTCGTTTTGACCTCGCTCATGGTTGATGATTTGATATGCTCAATTTGTCCCCAACAAATGTGTCTGCTTTATCTTTTGTTCCTTCCGAGTCTTTATCTTTTGTTTTGGAGTTGATTTAGGGTTAATTACATATATCTCCTTACGAAAATAATAAATTATATGAAACTTTTTATTTTTCCATTTGTGTATAATTCCTTATATTTTTATATGCAATATCATAAACATCCTCTGGTTATCTTAAACTCAGTGAGAAATATTCGAGGTATATTTCTTTTAACAGCATTAATGGAGATATGAAATGATTGTTATCCCATGCAATATATTACCGATATCTCTTTGTTGAAAATGCAATATTAGCTAAATTAATCCAAATAATTAGTGTCACTAATGATTTTCCTTGGTATATCTCTTAATTGTCGGATTTCTAACCATTGAATTGTGCTTGTACATATTTCTCCTCTTTTTGAGGTGATCCTCCATTAGAGAGCAAAGCTCCACAACGCTTTGGAGCATTTTTGGTGATGAAGTCTTATGTTGACGGAAACTTGCTTTGAGCCAGCCTAACCTTGTTTTTAATCAATTAGACTCTAAATTTGTTCTTAAGTTAAAAAAAAGTATTTATTTTCTTAAAAGTATAATTTGGGCTTTTTTTAAAAAATAGGGCTTTCTATAAATTTTATAAAGAAATAAGGATGTATTTGGTAATGGAGTGAGATTAAAGTTAATACTAATAAATCACTTTTGTAGACTAATATTTTTTTAATAAAATTGATCCAATAATAATTTGAAGTCTAAAAAGTTAATTAATTTTTGGAATTTTTATGTATAACCCCCTAATATTTATTCTATTTACAAGAAATCTCTTGCGATTTTTATATTTACTTACAATCCTCTCTTTTTTAAATTTATTACCTACAACCTCTAATTATCATTTAATTAAAATTTTGGCAAAAATTTTCTCTTTTATTATTTGTAAAATTTTATTTAAACCCTAAAAATTTTTAATTTCTCATCCCCCACTCTTTCTCCCAAATATTTATAAAAAAATCCTTCATAAAATTTTTAAACCGTAAAAATTTTTAATTTCTCATCCTCCACTCTTTCTCCCAAATATTTATAAAATTCATAAAATTTTAAATTATAAGTTTAATATTTTTATATTTACAAATAGACTTCTCAAATATTTTAATTTATAAATAAGTTCAAATTTATCATTTTTTAAATAAAATTTTACAAAAGGACGTTGAAGGTTATAAAACTAAAAATTTTAAGTTATAAATTTAATATTTTATATTTACAAATGGGCCCCTTGAATATTTCTATTTATAAATAAGTCTAAATTTTATTATTTTTCAAATAAAATTTTACAAAAAAAATTTTGAAGGTGTCAAAACATAAAATTTTAAATTACAAGTTTAATATTGAGATTTTTATAAATAGATCGCTCGAATATTTTTATTTTTAAATAAATCCAAACTTTATCATTTTTAAACAAAATTTTACGAAAAAGGATTTTGAAGATTTTAAAACTTAAAATTTTTAAGTTACAAGTTTAATATTTGAATATTTATAAATAGACTCTCAAATATTTATATTTATAAATAAGTCCATATTTTATCATTTTTCAAATAAACTTTTGTAAAAATGACCTTAAATATTATACAATTTCAAAAAATTTGCATAAAAAACTCATTTTCTTAAAAAATCATAGAAAAGTCCTCATTTAACAAAAAATTACAAAAAGATCATTGTAAAATTATAGAAAAGTCCTCATTTTCTTAAAAGTTTATAAAAAAATTATTAAATTCTTAAAAGGTTATGAAAAAGTGTTTATTTTCTTAAAAATTTTTAAAAAACCATGTTTTGTAAAAATATGCAGAAAAGCGATTATTTTTTAAAATTCACAAAAAGTTTGTACAAAAGCCCTTGATTTCCTAAAAATTTATAGAAAAAGTCCTATTTTATAAAATTTGCAGAAAAGCCTTTATTTTCTTAAAAATTTAATGTGGGTTTTTTGTAAATTTTTTAAAAATGAGGATTTTGGACAAATTTTATTAAAATGATGTTTTTCCTGTAATTTTTTTAAAGAAAGAATGCCTTTCTATAAATTTGCTAAAAACAATGTTTTCCTGAAAATTTTTAAGAAAGTGAGAATTTTTTTTGCAAATTTTAAAACAATTGAAGGCCTTTTTTTGCCAATTTTTGAATATTTTCTGCAAATTTTGAGGAAGATTAAGATTTTTTAAAATTTTTTTAAGAAATTGTTGGTTTTTCATAATTTTAAAATTTTGAGTGCTTTTCTATAAATTTTTAAGATAATGACGAGTTTTATGTAAATTTTAATAAATCGAGGACTTTTATGTGAAATTTTAAGAAACAAGGACTTTTCTATAATTTTTTAAAAATTGAGTATTGTATAATTTTTTGAAAATAAGGGTCATTTTGTAACTTTTTTAGGAAAACAAGAATTTCGGGCAATTTTTTAAAAAAATGATTTTTGCATATTTTTAAAAATTCATTTTTTTAAAATAAATTTTGATGAAATTCTCTAGCTGCATCATAAATCAATAAATGGCAAAACCTTCCGTCTTCAACCCAAAATCAAAGAAATGAATCAGAAGACGTTGACGCTTGCATGGAGCTTCACCATACAACTGCCCAAATTCATTTCCCTGGCTCTATCAATTTCAACTTTGGCTTTCCGCATCACCACCCTCTCTTGCCATTTGACCCCGTCGTCTCCTTTTTTTACCATTTTTTTTAAGTCACTTTAAATGCTAAAAAAAAGAAAATAAAGAAAAAATTAGACGTCATAAATGAATAAATATTGAACAATAAATCTAAAAAATTCACAATTAAAACTAATAATATGCAAATGTAAGTGAAAATTATTAAAAAATAAAAGTAAATTATACTTGACTTAAGTATAAATTAAAACACTAGTAAAAAAGAAAGAAAACATTAAAGCTTATACAAACTAAAATTATTACTTGTAAAAGTTAAATGTAAATTTTAATTTAAACTATAATAACTTAAAATAAAATTTAAATATTTATAAGTTGAAAAATAATAAAAGCGTACAAAAGGAGATAGAAACCTATCATCACAATGATTTTTATCACATTATCACTATCACCACCATTTTTAACCATATCACTGTTGTTATTATTGTGGTTATTGTTGTTGTCATTACCATCACTATTATCGATATTATCAATTTTTTTTTAGTTGATTGTGAAGCTATTGAAATGACTTATAAGAACGAATCCAAGCTACCAAAAATAAATAAAAATACAATTAAAATAAATAAATATAGAAAATTAAGTCCGAAAGTGTTTGAGATAAAAAGAAATAAGTGAAAATTATTTAAAACTAAAAATAATTAACTATGAGTATAATAAAGTAAGGATGGAGGTGAAGTGAAGATTTAGAGTTTAAAGGTGGAGTTCAGGAAGAAAACTGGAAATAAAATTGGGAGCAATTTCTCAGAAAAGAAATTAGGGACGGTTTGGTTGGAGATCAAGATTAAGATCAAAATCAAGACTACTGAACCACTTTTGTAAACTAATATCTTTTTATCAAAATTAAGGCTTTAATAATTTAAAGCTCAAAAAACTATATAATTTTTTATAATAATTTAATTTAATACTAGTATAAAATAATAAATATTAATTTTACAAGAAAAAAAAATAATTCTGAAACGAGCTGATCTGATCCTGATCCCAAGACAAACATGGCCTTAGAGCGGAGACGGGAAATGGATGTAGACTTGGATTGGAGAAGCAGAAAATCAGAGGCCACGACCAAAGACTGATTTTGAATTAGTTTGGGTGTCTGAAATAGCGAGCGAATTAAATAGCATCATGTCAGACTTCTTTTGGACTCCACTCTCGCTTTCTTTCCACTGCGCTATTCTCTCTTCGTCTAAAGAAGACAGACATGGAGAGCTACATCAATGTCATTTATCCCAAGCAAGAGGGATCCATATAAGTTCTTTCTTGAATTCTGTAATGGTAGAGGCATTTATTCAGGTGGCCAACACGATTGAAATATAACATAAAGCATGTCATTCTCCTGTCCAAACTTATCATGCAGTCCCTTCTCTTAAGGCCTTTTAAAGGGTACAAACAATTCTAATAATACATAGCCATTTTTAGGGGTTTTATTAATCATCAAAGCAAGACAGACTGCCAGCAAAATTAACAAGATGACCACATTGTCCACCCCATTCATACAGGAGGACTCAATGGAAAGAATGTTCTTGATGGAAGTTAGAACCCCTTGCATACCAGAAACAAGGATACTTTGCTCAAATTTAAAGCATCAAGGCTCAAGGAAATAAAATTTAGTTATAAACCTTTCAATGAATCTAATTAAGGTTAAAGTACATAGTAAGACATCAGAAAAATCATTTTCAATACTATACTTAGAAGTTCAAATTAAAATTTATTGTGCATAAAAGATTTGAATATGAAATAGGCCCCAAAGCCACTGTAGCAAAGCAATTGTGATATTTCATCTTAAACTAAGACTGCTCAACAGGTTCCCATGCACTAAAATGACTAATAACACAACTATGAATGAGAAAATAAACATTTTTTCAAGAAAACTCCTAGAAAAGATAGCTAAAAAAGATAACAAGAGACAATTATGACAAATAGTAATAATAAAAATCAGACATCCAACCAATCTATTATTGGGATTCGTAACGGAAGGTTCACGAATCAATTTATTCTCAAACAACATAATAAACGAGAAATAATACAAAATAAAAGAAAATAACAAGATAAGACAGCAAAAGATCCACTATCAAAAGAAAAGGCTTTTACAAGATTTTATAAGAAAGACTTCACTCTTTCTTACTCAACTAAACTCTTTCACCAAATCTCGGCAACGCCTCCACCTTTAGAGAGAATCTCCAAGAGAGTACCACGAGAAACCAACACGAGAAATCAACGAGAAGAACTAGAAAGACCCACACACGAGAGCTGACACTCTCTCTTTCTCTTCTCTCTATTCTCTGTATTTCTCTCTCTCTATTTCTCTCTTATTTAACTTCAATATTACACCATATATAAGACCTATATATTATAGTATATTTATAGACTCTTATTGGGTCCAAGTTTTACTCTAATTACAACTCCTAATAATACAAATCAATCATAAATCTAAATCCAACTTTAAATTCCTACTTTAACTGAAACTCTAATTCGAGTTCGAGACACCTAAAACTTAATAATCTCCACCTTGGCTTGAACTCGGGCGTGCCACCATCACGAATCTTCAGCCGTTATCTCTCATCCAGCCTCTGCCCCTGGACTACTAGATTATTCAGCTAATCGCAAGACGCGAGCTCGAGCCAACTTCGAATTTGCTCTTCATGCCTATAGTATTGTACTTTTGGAAGTTTTTCGGATGACCTGTGTCTGTTATTGTAGTAAAAGTAATTCGAGGAGAACGTTTATCTCCTATTAAATTACTCCGAGTATCATGCTTCCTCTTCATTACTGTAACCATCGGAACTCTACCTGCAATGGTGTTCCCTATTAATCGATAAACATTGTCGCACTTTTCACCTTTCATCAGGATTCTAATACCACGTGTCACCTTCATGACTCCATCTCTTACTGAATAATTACAGCCTTTTAAGTCCAGTACACCAAGTGAAATTAGATTCCTTCGCATCTTGAGGACATGCCTCACCCCAGTAAGAGTACATATCACTCCATCAAACATCTGGATTTTGACTGTTCCCACACCGGCGATCTCACAGGCTCAACTATCGTCCAACCAAACAATATTTTTCTTCTTATTCTCCTTATAAGAAGTAAACTAATCCTTCCTAGAGTAAATATGATAAAAACTATCGGAATCTAAAATCCACTTATCAGAAGTGCAGATTTCTGCGGATACTGCAAGAACATCTCCATCCACACTATTCTCAGAAGTATTATCCGCTATTGCCGTCGCCATATTGGAGGACTCTGTCTTTCTACGTTCAGGGCAATACCGTCTAATGTGGCTATACTTATATGAATAACATTGTATTTTCGCCTTCAATTTTGATTTGGACCGTTGCTTACTTTCTCCATATTCTCTTAATCTCCCTCTTTCGTGAGCTACCAATCCTTCACCAAACTTCATATTAATATTGGAGTTTCTCCTTTTCTCATTAAAAAGAACACTAGTTGTCACATCTTTCATCTTGAGAGTTTCTTTACCATAAAGAATTGTGGCCACAATATGATTGTACGAAGCAGGAAGAGACATCAGGAGAATCAGCGCTTTATCGTCCTTTTTAAACTTCACATCAACTTTCAGTAAATTATTAATAATCTTATTAAAGGCATTCAAGTGATGTAATATAATTATATTTTCGCTCATACGCAGTACATACAATTGTTGTTTTAGGTAGAACTTGTTCGTGAGGCTTTTTGACATGTACAACTTCTCGAGTTTTGTCCAGATATCTATCATCGTCTCTTCGTCAATGACATTATACAAAACCTCATCAGTCAGGTTTAGAATAATTAAATTCAATGACTTTTGATCTATCTCCTCCCAGTCTTTATCGCTTATCTTGACCGACCTCTTTTCTTTTCCCTTTAATGTCTTTTGCAGACCTTAAAGAGTAAAAAACCGCTTTCATCTTCTTTTGCCATAAGGCAAAATTTATCTTGCCGTCAAATTTCTCCACATCGAGTAAGGACTTTGTCATCTTGGTTGTTTGCTCCTAAGTTCTGATGCCAATTATTGGGATTCGCAGCGGAAGATTCATGAATCACCTTATTCTCAAGCAACACAATAAAAGAGAAGTAATACAAGATAAAAGAAAATAATAAGATAAGACAACAAGAGATCCACTATCAAAAGAAAAGGCTTTTATAAGATTTTACAGGAAAAATTTCACTCTTTTTTTACTCAACTAAACTCTTTCACCAAGACTCGACAACGCCTCCACTTTCAGAAAGAATCTCCAAGAGAGTATTATGAGAAACCAACATGAAAAATCACCGAGAAGCACTGGAAAGACCTACACACGAGATCTGACACTCTCTCTTTCTCTTCTCTCTATTCTCTCTATTTCTCTCTTTCTATTTCTCTCTAATTTAACCTTAATACTACGTCATACATAAGCCCTATATATTATAGTATATTTATAGACTCTTATTAAATCCGAATTTTACTATAATTACAACTCCTAATAATACAAATCAATCATAAATATAAATCCAAGTTTGTATTTCTACCTTAACTCACACTCTAATTTGAGTTCGAAACCTTTAAAACTTAATTATCTATTTCTTTCTAAACATCCCCTTGCCCGAAATATTATTACCAGCATTATGAAGGTCCATTTCGGATTAAAAAATAACAAACAATAGTATTTTCCATCCAATTGATTGCAAAAACCAAAAGTAAAGCACAAATACCTCTCCCAGGTAATTTCAACCTCTAAATTTTTCAGATTGAGAAATAACAGGAAGAATAGCAAAGTTACTACATCCCAACCACTAAAATAAACTTTTAAAACAAATTTGGACTACAAAAATCAATTTTTTGACGAAACGACGAGAGGCGGAGCCAGTGACCAACCTGGGCAGGAGTGACCATTAGCTTGGGGCTATCGAAGAGGTCGAGAAACGGAGGAATATCTGATTTGGAAGATATGTGAGAGAGAATATCAGGCGACGAGGAGGCGATGGAGGAGAGCTTGGCGAGGAAGGGGTCCTTGGGGTTCACCGGTGGCATCAGCGGCAACGTCGCCGTCATCCTAGGGCCGTAGGTCACTCTCCTCTCCGAAGCCGGCGACGGGGAAGCGGCTGCGGCGGCGGCGATGGGCATCCGCGTAGCGGCGGTGCCGAAGCACAGGCTCCCGCACACCATCTGTTCGTGCTATTTCGCTGCTCTGGGTGCTTGTTAACGATTTCGCTGCCCGTCAAGCTTGCCCTGGTAACGGCCCGGAACTTAACAGGCCCGGGATCTAACGTTACGGGCCTGCTCCACTGATGGGCTTGGGCTATTTGTTCAATCGAGGACAAATATTATGTAAAAATGAGTTTCAAAAATACTAACCACAACCACCGGATAACTAGTAATGAATTTTATTTCAAAGATAATCAAACAGTTAAAGTAGTGACACTAATGACCATTTCACTCTCTTCAATCATTTGGAATAATTTAACATATCATAGCCCATAAATATTTTTGCAAATATTAAACAAAAAATAATTGTTTAGCAATTTTACCAAAAATATTAAGTATAATTTGATCTGAGATCAGAATCAGGATCAATATTTTTAGATATTATTTTTTTACAAAAATTAATATTACTTATTTTACATCGCTATTAAATTAAATTATTCTAAAAATTAATTATTTTTTGAATTTTAATTTATTATAGGATTAATTTTGATAAAAAGATATTAGTTTAAAAAAATAATTTACTAGTCTTAACTTTGACTTTAATCTTGAACCAAATGGTGTGTTATAGACGAAGGGCTTTGTTAAATAGGATAAATTTTTTTAAAAAAAGTTGATTATCATAAGATTTTGTACTACTTTGATAATGTATCGATTTATTTTTTAAATTTTTTATATATACCTCTTTAAAATCTTTTCCAATTATATGTACCTTCCATAGTTTTTAAAATTACATATTTTCTTCCTTGTTTTCTTATATGTAAAGAAGTTTTTAAACATCTTGAATTAAAATTACTTATATTGATAAAAAATCGCTTTTACTATTTATTTTATATAATTATATATTAGGTATATTTAATTTATTACTTTTTTCACACTATGTTCCCAAAGTGTGACAATATTCTATATTTTCTATTTATTTTTTTTTCAGTTTACCAATCTCTTCCCTAGTATGTTATGGGAAGACCTAATGAATTAAACCTAATTAATAATAATTAAATAAAATAAAGAGTAATAGTGATTTTTTACAAATATAACTAATTTTAATTCGATATAATTAAAAATTTTATTTACATATGCCTCCTCCCATATAAAAAATCCAAAAAATGAAAAAAAAATACATAATTTTAAAAATATAGAAAATTATATGTAATGAGAAAAAAATTTAGAAAGATATGCATAAAAAATTCTTATTTTTAACTACTACTTTGTTAAAAATTTACTTTTAACTTTGATAAATCAGACGATGGTATTCAGTCCAAACTCAACCAAATAAAGTCGATTAGATCCACTCGTGTCACTTTCGAATTCAAATATTTTTGGCTAGTAGGTGATCTAATCAACTTCCAGCCATATAAAATATTTTATCAGTACTACTAAACTCGAGATTAATTACATGTCACTCCTTAATATCTTTAATATTCCGATGTTAATAAAATTATATTAGATATTAAAAATACTTTAAAATTATTTCCTAAAGTTCTTTTATAACTTATTTCTACGGAAAAAACACATATTTTTTGTATTTCTCATTTTTGTATTATTTGAATGACATATTTTGTATGAAAAAATGATAATTATATTATATTTAAATTAGTAGACTTTTATATTTTTAAATTTAAAAATTATTATTCAATTAATTAAAAAATGAATAGTATTGAAAATAATATGTATAATTAATAAAATATAAAAATAAACTAATATTAATTTATTTATAATTTTTCTCAAATAAAAAAAAATAATTTTATACATATTTTATTATTCTTTAAAATAAAAATTAATTTTAATTTTACTGAAATAATCACATTATTTATTTTTCAAAATTTTTTTAAAAAATAAAATAAAATAAAATATAATTTAACAAAATATGGGACCCACCCAAAGGATAGCATGTGAACCTTGACCAGCATGCCAACCGGGGCATCATCCAGCTTCCGCCACGTTTCAGGCTTGCCAGGTGTCGGCTTCTAGAGTCTCCAGCTTAGAATTAACCAAAAGCGGTCCAATCATGGCTGAATTACAAGTATGATTTGCAAATACATACTTGAAAGGTCTGATATTTATAAATTGCTCCCTCATGTTTCAACAATTTAGTTTTTTCCTTTTATGTTTTGAACGTTGAAATCTCCCCTTTTACCGTATAAGCAAAGTTATTCTTCATTTTTTGCATTTTACTCAATTTTTCCAAACAGTAACCATTTTTATTTTTTTAATAAAAAAATAATTCGACAACAATCTCACACTTTACGTGATATTTAGTTGATAATTTTTCATAACTAAAGCCATAATTTTTATTAAAAATTTTTTCAAACCATTTCTTCAGTTTCACAATGAATATGAGAGATTTGGAGTCCAAGAATAGATATTCAGAGATATTTTTACATGATTAATTATTAAAGGAAAATTTGTTTATATACTCTTACAAAGTCATGACTTTTTATATTTTTAAAATTTATACTTTTTGTATTTTTTTGTGAATTTTTATTTTTTATTAAATGTTTTTTAAGGGAATATTTGAAAAAAAATAAAATTTTTTCAGGCATATAAAAAATACAATTTTTTAGAGACAGGAAAAATATTATGATTTTATAGGAACATACGAGAATATTTTCTATTACTAAACAAACATGAAAAACAAATATTTCACTTCAGGGGTTATTTGCAAGTAATCCAAAGCATGCGCATCTCAGCCGTCCGATCCAACCGAGCGAATCCAGCGGACCAATCTTCCCTCGAAACTTTCGCCCATAAAATCCCACCAACGTTCACCGCTTCCGCCCCAAATCAACAAGAATCGACAGCGTTTTCCTCGATTCTCCGTCCCTCGAGCTTCATCTTGAGATGGCGGAATCCGCCCTCGAATCCGACGAGATCGTGAGAATCCCTCTCCGATTTCCTCCATCGCGATCCATTTCAGGGCTTCTTTCCATGTTTTGATGGTGTTTTTTGGATTTTATAGCAGCAGGAGCAGGCCGGGAGGCTGAGGCTAACGTACCTGGACTTCGTGGCGGTGGCGGCAGCGCAGGCGGTGGCTTGCCTGGCGGGGATCTACGACTTCGTGAAGGAGAACGCCGGGCCTCTAAAACCGGGCGTCCAGAGCGTGGAGAGCACCGTCAAGGCCGTCCTCAGCCCCGTCGTTGACAAGTTCCACGATGTCCCCTTCGAGCTTCTCAAGTTTGTCGATCGCAAGGTTCGGCATACTCTTCGCTTCTCCTTTTGTCCTCCTACGCTCGCAAAATCGCATCGGGATCGGAGTGAGATCCGATCTCGAGGCCATCGTCCGGTGGTGGTATGGCTTCGTTCTCGTTTTCGGTTACGGCGCACGTTAGAGTGACTGGTTGCTTGAAGCGCATGTTAGCGAGGATTCGGTTTTGTTTCGCTAGCGTGAAGTGTTACAGCGTATTTATTTGATTATCAAATTAGAATGATATTTTTTGCAATTGGATTTTTTTTTCCGATTCAAATATATGAGCGTCTTTATCTTGAAAATTTATAATATTTAGTAAGTAATTAAGTTTATATATAAGAACTACTTTTTCTTTGTAAATTTGTAATTATCGACTTTTTTCAGGGAATTGTTTTCAATTTTTTTTTAAAAAAAGGTGGGTAAGGAATTTTATTCTGATATTTTAAGCGACCGGAAAAGTTGGCGTTGGGCCGCACCTGTTAATTAGTGTCGCGTTCGCCTCGCTTGCAGGTGGACGAAGTAATCCTGGAGGTGGACCGGCTCGTGCCGTCGCTGGTGAAGCAGGCCACCACCGGCGCCTACTCCGCCGCCCGCTCCATCGCCGTCGAAGTCCAGCTCACCGACGTCGTCGCCACGGCTAAGGAGATGTACGGGAAGTACGAACCCGTGGCGGAGAAGTACGCGGTCTCGGCGTGTCGATCGCTGAACCGGCTTCCGCTGTTCCCCCAGGTGGCGCAGGTCGCGGTGCCGACGGCGACGTACTGGTCTCAGAAGTACAACAGTGTAGTCGTGTACGCTGCTGACAAGGGGTACAAAGTGGCGGCCTACCTGCCGCTGTTTCCGATTGAGAAAATCAGGAAGGTGTTTGGGAATGAACCAGGTTCGCCGGAGGCGAATGGCAAGGTGGCGGTGGAGTAGACATAAATGTCGAATAATGCAGCTAAGACTCTTATTATTGACTACTGAGTGCAACTTTGAGGTGTATGCTAGTTTGCTACTGCTCGTATTGACTTGGTTTGTTCGGCTTTTTGGTGATTTTCACTGTTTCGATAAAGCTTTCTGTCAAAGGGGAATCAGTTTGAATCAGTAGTTTGGTGACAACTCAGTTCGACACAGACGTAGCTAATCAGCCTTAGCAGCACCCATCAGTTCCAAACCGTTGATATCGGAGTGGTTTTGAGTTTGATCATGAGCACGTAGTATCGATAGCCAAAATGACTTCTGATGAGGAATTCATACCCAGCAGCAACCAATCTCTTGCTGGGGGCTTCCACAAAACTCGTAATTTGCAATCTTTTGGTGAGCCTTTCACATTGAATTTGATTCACGAGTACGATTCTTGTTGGATGAACGACCATTCAAAGCAGAGGATTAGGAACTCAATAAAGACGAATATTGTGTGAGGGCATCAAACAACGGGCAACGTTATGTTGAATTCCTGAAAGAATTTCACAAGTCTCGTTGTTAGTGAGGAGGTCAGCTAACCCACACGATGTAGTTCACAAGGGATGATTCACTGAATTAAATTATTTGAGTCAAAAATTCAAAATCGTCTCTTGAATTGAGTTTTTTGATGGGAGTTAGTCAAAGCTTCAAATTAAGGGACATATATCAAAATAAGTGTTTAGGGACATATATCCTCTGAAATTGGATCCATAAAGATTGAAATTTATAATAATTAGTTACGAGGATTCTAATAAAAACTACGGATGAGTTCAAAGAATTTCGGATACGATCAAATTACTTTAAATGATATGTTGAATTAAAAGCAGCCTAAGTTAATAAAAACGAAAATGAATTGAAGCTCAATTTTTGGACCAAGTTCCCGATCAAGAATACCAATCAAGGCAATGACATCGAGATGTTCTTGAGCCAACCCAGCCCAGCAGCGTAAGTATTGCTCATACGATGAATACTCATTCCGAGACAATTAAGAAAACTCGGTGAGCTTGACTCATGTATAAACGTAGTCAAGCATTTATGAAAATTAACAAAGAGCGATCTCCATATATCAATTTTGAAAAATTCAAATTTTGTAGCAATCAATTAGTAGGAGTTCGATGGGATTAAGATTGAAATTACGAAAGTTTAGATAAATCCAACCACCTCCTCATCATATAAATAACATAATATTCGTAAAAATAAGGGGAGAATATCGAGTTATTTTTATTCACTTTGTGAGATTTTTACTGATTTAAGTATTAGAGTGGTCATCACCAAAATAATTTTTTTCACAATATCTTCTTCTTGCAAATTAATAAATAAATGATCTAACAAACTGTAATTTCAATGAGTGTCTCAAACAATAATTATCAGCCAACTAGACTTTATTATCAATAAATTTCGTTATTAGTGAGGAGGTTGACATAACCCACACGATTTAATTGCTCAACACAAACACGATACGTTAAAATTGACTGGCAAATTTTTGCATTGATTTTTAATAAATATTAGGAGTTTAATTATGACTGCATATTAAATATTAATATTTTAATAATTATTTTAGAAAATTTCTTATTAAATAATAAAATAAGAATTTATTATTATTTTTTTGATAAATTTAATTTTATGTTATTTCAAGACTCACCAACCCTCTCAATTACATGCGTTTTAATATTATGTAAAAACTCTCCTGATATCATAGGTGAGTAGCTCGAGATCTAAGTCTCCACTACATTATATTCACAGTCGGCTATTATAAATATTGTCTCAAAAAAAAAATGTTATGCACACATTTGACTTGAATACATAAAAACATAGAATGGAAAGGTTCTAGGTGTATAGTTAGTTTTGGAAATCAATATATAAACACAAAAATATATGATAAAAGATATAATTAGTATTGAAAATAAATACACAATTACAAGAATATATCATTCGATTTTGAAAATAAACAAAACCACAAAAATATATCATAAGTAGTCAGTCCATCTTATAAATCAACATATAATCATAATAATATATTAAAAGTATACCATTGATGTTCTCTCCAAAGAAAATTTTTCATAACTTGAAAGAAATATAAGAATTTATTTTAATCAAAAGTTGTGATTTAGGATCTCTTATAAAGATGCGTTTAGTTTACCGAAAGCGCGAAAAGTAAGAAAAATGGGGGATTTTTGGAGTTCGAAAAAATAGAGGTTTCTTGAGTTCCACGAATTCTATTGTTTGAATGTATTTTTACGAAACCGTGAAGTTCACCCAATTTCTCTTTTTGGGTATTAATTTAATTAAATTTTTTTAGAGATTTCTGAAGTTTCGAGAGTTCCATTGTTTATTTCACTTCGATTTTCTGATGAAGTGAGAGTGTGGCAAATATAAGTGAGATTACCCCAAATTATAATTTATAAATTAAATTTTTATTCAATCTACAAATCTATTAAAAGATAATATAATATTTGTGAATCATAGTTTATAATTTATAATTTATAAACTATAACTTATGAATTGTACTTTGTAAATTAAATTAAATTTTATGTGATCCAATACAAACAGATAATCCGCTAACTCATAATAAAGAAAGAATATCTTACAACAAAAAGAGGATAAGAATACATGTAGACATAATGTCAATTACTGTCCTACATAAGTAATAAGTTTAGGGATAAAATTTCAAACAAGGTTTTAAAAACTGGCGGAAATATTTCGGCATTTCACCCAATACTTGTAGTTTTAGTTTTTTTAAATTATATTATATATCTATATATTATATTAATATTATAAGCATGTTTGGCTCCCTTGGTTAAGACCTTAACTCGAGTTAAATGTGACTCGAGTTGAAATCTTGCATGCAACATTTTTTTCATATTTTAAATTTTTTTACCAAAAAAAATATTTAATACTTTAAAAAAAATATACGTATATAAATTTTTTCTCATTTTTTAATATTTAAATTTTAAATTTAATTTTAGTCAAAGAAATTTAAAAATAATTTGATCAAAATCGAGACGATTGAAATGAGACTAAAATGACAAAAATGTATCAAATTCAATGGGTGCTAAAACTGGTCCCAAAACCGAAATTTAAAACCTTGATCTCAAAGTTTTATGATGCATGAATAGCCAAAAAAGTTTAAAAGATACATTTTATCTGCCCATCCATCTCCCTGCTCTCAAAATGGACCATTCAATCAACTCTTATGTTCTCATCTATACATTGCACGAAGGCTGCTGCCTTATCCTCTTCATGATATATGAATTTATAAGTCATGCAAGTGTTATCTTTGAGAATTGATCCTCAAAGAGTTTTCTTCCATATCACGCCTTGGGCATCTTTAATTGCCACAACTACATAATTCATACCCTACAGCAAAGTGTCCCACGTGATATCATCTTTGTCAGTCTTATGTTTGGCTTTGTTCTTGGATGAGGAAGCAAATAGCTAACCTTTGTTCATTACATTGGGCCTTGGTTCCTCTTTGTTTGGTTCACTCTCATCATCAGTGACAACCCATGAGAATAATCTAGGCACCTTTATCCTCTCATTGATTGATCTTGTACTTTCATAACCAATTCATTGTAGATGAATCTAACAAAGGAACCTGTTGCTTGATCATCACCACATCTGATCCTCAGCTTCTTGTACATATGTATGAGTTTATTGATGTAAGGCTTGGCTGTGTTAGTTTCCTAATGATAGAGATACATTAAAATAAGAGAATGAACACAATAAGTGGTTTATAATGCTACAAACTAATTATATACCTTCCTGTAGGCCCAAGCGATCTATAGCTCTATCCTAATGATCTTCTTCATGTCATTCCAACTAACACCACTAGATCCTTAGTTTTTTTGAAAATAACATACCTTTTCTTAGGGGTATAGTAGTAGTTCTCGACATACTTTATAGTATAATTCTCATTGAATTTTTTATTTACTAGAGTGACACATGTGGCGAGAATTACTCGTTTGAAGGACTTGTTAACTCGACAATTCTTCGTTAGCTTGTTCAATGAGAAAGTTAATTATACACTTGGAGTACCTCAAAGACCATCTTTTATTGGGGGTCACTTTCTTTTTTGCTTTGTTTCATGTCGCTACACTTCTCTCGTGGGTGGACTAAAAATGTAGTGATTCGACCATTGATACAACTTAAAAATCATTAACTCCATATCTTTCATTATAAGATGAAAAAAATACATCATAAATGCACGACATATCATGAAGTTTAGACACAAAGTAGCATTAAGTTCACATTGAAATGCAACAATTTATTGGAGTATAGCACATCATAAACACAGATATATCATAAAGTGAAGAGTACATAAAGCAATATCAAGTTCACATTGAAATGCAATAATTTATTAAATTACAACACAATCAAGTAATATAATTATTTCACATTTATTCAACCAAAGTATCCCTGATTTGTATCCACTATTTATTCTCCTTCCTTTGCTCTTTTTGAGTAGAAGTCAACACTATAGGCTCATATTTATGATCCTATCCAAATGATCAATAGTAAGGATATAATTATAAATGACACAAGAAGTAAGCATCATGTCAATTTGGGTTTTCAAAGAAAATTATGTTGCCTTCTAGAGAATCGCAAAGCATTTTTCGAGAATGCGACAAGCCCTATCAATTATGGTTCTTAGTGAAGAATGCCTGTTAAACAACCTTTGGCATCCTCTAGCATTCTACCAGCATGCTTCTTAAAATATTATCACGTACCACAATATAGAGAAATAAATCTCATCATTATTGTGTAGGGCATCTAGCAACTAATATTTATCCAGGTTTGTATAAAATATCATGAGTAAACTATTAATTAAATACTAGAAGAAATAAGACTGACTAGCTTAAACTGTATCTTTGATTAACCTTGACTCGTGAGGTGGTGGCTGGGATATGACGTCATTAAGGATGATAAAATCATTACCGAACCTTCCTACCTAGCTAACACATATAAAAACTTAAGACCTATGTCCATAACTGCGAGTACCTTTTGAGTGATACCCTTATGACCGTGAAAATGTGGAGTTAGATTCGAAGGAATAGTGACATATATGTGGGTACTATCAACAAATCTGATACAATCCTACAAGGATAAATCAATATTAGGAAATAATTTTATTACTAATGATACACTTCGAATCATAATGATTTCATACTTACCTTGAATCAAGGGTAATAAGATGAGCAATTCAATATATTGGGATGTGTAGAAAGCACAACTTGTGTGACAAATTCATCTCTAATTGTGTGACAAACATGCATTGAAGTAGCGACTTATGGTTTCTCCCGATCAATATGAAAACAAATCTTGATGATCATGTTCTTCTTGTTGTGAACAAGTACATGAAGAAATATATTGTTCCTCAATTGACACATGCATCATATCATGCAGAAGATATTTATCTCGCATAATTGTTAAGAGATTTAAAAATGCAAGGACATTCATCCTCAAGTAAACTAGATAATAGTCAATACTATCATGTAAAACATTCTCTATATGATTTTTTCTAAATAAATTTCTATAGAGTTCTATTCTGCTTTTGTTCTTATTAAGCAAATAGCACATCACAACACAAATGACAATCATAACAGCATAATCCCCGAGTTGAACATTTTTCAAAGCTAACTTCTTATTCAATTTCATGATTACTATCACATGCAAATACAACTATGATATGAGACAAATTTTAGGTCCAAACATATGCACACACAGGATAATACAAGTAGGGTAAATTTTTTTGTTAGTAAATTTAGATTTGATTGTTAAATCTTGGTCAGAAAGTTTTCTGTATTTTAAAATTTTCTTCAGCTTAAATTAAAATTAAAATTAAGTTGAATTAGAACTTCAAAGACTCCACATGTTTTTTTTTTTGGAAGATTTTATTATCATCTAGAATAAAATTAACATTGCTTTTATCCAACGGTAGAAGAACAGTTGGAGGACACAACACAAACAAACACTAGACAAATTATAATTGTAGCAAAAGCCACACAATGACTTAATAATTCACGCCCTACTTCACTGTATTCATTATGCAAAATTTTAGGGCCCACAAATAGTGATTTCAAGGTTAAAATCCACAAGGAGTCTTCTCGTATTATGTTGAGACCTTCCTATTTAGAGTCAGGGAAAACCTAGCAATTTTCAATACTAAAAAAAAGGGTACACATGAAAGGAAAAAGAAAGATATCTAGCACAACCAACTTTTAGAGAAAAACAAAGTTCAAATAAAGATGATCCTTGCTTAACTAAACATAATATTATCTTGTGTCTAGAAACTAAGCAAAAAGCTCAATGAAACAAATAAAAAGGATTATCTATCATTGAAATAAAACTCTAGACAAGTGTTCTAGGTACAAAGAAATAAGTTATAAAACAAGTTCTAGATGCAATTTCAAGCATACGATTGATAGTAATTTTGACATAAATTCAAAATGATAACCATAAAAGAATTAAGAAAGGAGTATGGTATTAGTAATCATGCACCTGAGTTCATATCAAGTGCAAATTACATGTTTCTCTCACATGTGTTGATGATCCATGCAAGTTACAAAGAATTTTTTTTAAAAAAAATAAATGTGATGAGAATCAAGCAGCTCCTTTTGATAGAGTGTACTTCTGGAAAGCAATTAATATGGAACAATTGGAAATAACTATATGAAAGAATAAATAACAAATTGGATAACTTTTATAATATGTGATAATTGCTAAAAATCTAACAATAGTATAATCGCTTCAAAAAAGTTGTCGCAATAGAAGAATTACAAACCAAATGACTATGGAAACCTAAGAAGATAAAATATCTTACTACTATTGCCAAAGTTTTCAACTAGAAATTCTAACCATAATGCTAATTGACTTTACTCCAGAGCCCTTAGTTATTTTCGGTAATTTTGTTGATTCCATACAAGCTGACAATATGCAAATGCACAACATAGTGTTTTAACATCCTTTAAGGATATCAAAACAACAACAATAACAAAAGAAACTAAATAGCTTGTGATAAGGAATTCAATCAAAATAATTTAGAAGAAGTGCTAAATGAAAATAAAAGTTAGAACTCCCACAGAACAAGGGTACAATGGAGATTTTTTTAGTCTAACCCATGGCATCCTTAGCATCTAATTCAATACCACACATGCATTTAGGGAAAAAAAGAATATGGATTACACATGGTGAACATCAATAGAGACAAAGTCCCGATCCACATTCAAATACAAAATACCTAAAATAATCCAAAGAACAAGATTAACATATAATTTTTGATAAAAAATTAAGAGCACCTTTTTTTATCACTTGAGAAAGAGACAGATGAGATTCAACTCACCAACTCTGGTAAGGGAATGATGCAAAGTTGGAGTGGGAGTTCAGGTGAGGTTTGCTTCAATGCCGGGTTTGGATGGAACTTATGACTTTGTTACTTTTTTTTTTTCCAAAAATGAGCACTAAAAAAAACTTGTGGGAGGACTAAAAAGTCTCTCATTTTCGACTTATAAAGTTAATCAAAGGGGAATCTGAAGGAACCGGACTCAATTCGCTCACTTTTCTTAATTTGAATGTGAATCAAACGCATTCTAACTTTTTTTCTCAAAATTCATGAATCTATTCTAACTTAAAATCCAAAACTTAAGTTTTTTTATTAAGACCATTGAACTTTTAAATAGATGAAATTCATTAACAATCCTCAAAACTAATTTTATTAAGAGGCTATTTGTTTGAGTAGATTTGCGAATCTCATGGATTTTGAAGTTCTCAGGTTTTACAAATTCAATATTTATTTGTTAAGATTTCAAAATTTTTAAAATTTTAAAACTTGATTTTTAAAATATTTCAAAATCCAGATAAATTGGTTCAATTTTAAAATTTTGATATGCATCTTTTGCCAAAAAAAAAAATAAAGAAAAAAACTTGAATATGCATCCAAAGATTCCAAATAATCCTTTTTATTAACATCAATGGGACCAAAAAGGATTGTCATTTTCTTGACGACAAAGGAAACACTTTTTTTTTCCTCTAAACCCATCAGGATTTCTTCCTCTTCCGCTCCCCTTGATTCTACGTAATTTAACGAAAACACCATGCATCAATAATAGGTTAAAAAAATATTCTGATCTTATATGTCTAGAAAATATTCAAATCATACCCATATTTCTTAAAAAATCATAATTGCTCATGTGTTACTAATTCAGATAGTAACAGAGGCCAACATACGAGTAAATATGATTTTTGGAATTTGAATTTTTTTGAAATATACAATCAAAAATTCCAAAAAAGGAGTACCCGTAATATACTTGCAAAATATTTACGATCGTACAAAAATACCCAATAATACATTTTTTGTCGATAATAATAAAAAGAGAATTATTCATAAAATACTTTCCTTTAAACAAATGATTAGCTGATAGCAATTGTTGTTCGCTATACTTGTGGCCTTTCTGACAACACAAATGATATAAAAATCAAAGTTTTTGGTATTGGTTTCGGCACTCAGCGAAATCGATATGTTTCGACCGTTTTGGTCATTTTGGTATCAGTTTCGGCCATTTTGGTTTCAGTCGAAAGATTTTTTTTAGTTATTAATTGTGTGTTGATCAGAATTTGACTATATTTTGACTGTATTTTGACTTTAAATTAAAAATACGATAAAATTTTGAAATTTTTTTTATAAAAATGTAAAAATTATGAAAAAATTTATAATTAATTTTACCACAATATTAAATATTATTTTAATTAATTAAAATTAATTTTGATAGTTAACCACTGTTTTTATATATTACTATATAAAAAAATATATGAGAAATAATATGAATATGATTAAAAAATTAAAAATTAATATAAGCAAATTTAACTCATTATTAAAATATAATTGATACATACATAATTTATTAGATATAATGTAATACAACTAATTATCATCATTATCAATTGAGTTTAAAACATTTGAATGTGAAATTATGAATTCAGTACCTGAACGATCCAGATGAATATTTATAAACATACGAGAACAACTAGCTTTACGTAATCTCGTGACAGCAATTCATATGGGGGTAAGACCGCCACATTTTTTTTGGCTTTACTTTTGGTGGAACGATTATGCACGCATGCACGTAAATAAAAAAATTAACGTGTTTTGATCAAAATCATTTTCATTTCAGTTTCAACTAAAATATTTTTTTTATTAATTATATTTTGGCTAAAATTTAACTTTATTTCAATTATTTTTTAACTTAAAATTAAAAAAATTATAATATATTTAAAAATTGTAAAAAATAATGAACAATGATGTGAATAATATTATGTACGTGAACAATATTTGATAGAAACCGATAAGGATGTCGAAACCAGATTAGCAATAGCGCTGGCCCCGGTGTAAAACTGGTCTCAACTTGTGAGAGTAAGGGTCAGGTTAGTGAGGGCACGAGATAGGCGAGGAAGCGGCGGTAGGTTAGCGAGCGCGCAAGCCCGGTGAGCTCCCGTCTGCACGCGCTCGAGCCTGGCGAGCCCGCCCGTGTGTGCTCCTGCCCCTGCACTCGCCTGGGCGCACTCACCTGACAAGCTCTCGTCTGCGCTCGAGCTTTGGCATTGGCGACGATGAACAGTAAATTCTAAACCAAAACTCAAATTAAGATTTCAATTCGGATTCGACCGAAATCGAGTCGTTTCGACTAAAACAACTCTGTTTCAACCGAAACGTAAAACCTTGATAAAAATACAAATTTTAACCTTTAAAAAAAATAGTATTTAATTGAACAGCATCACATGAATCATGAATCACACAAAATACAACATATAATACCGATAATGGACGTCAAATCAGCCTCTCTAGAATCACTTACATCATAATTATCATCCATTATTAAATCATCAACAACAACTGAAATTTTCTCTCTGTTTTTTTTCACTTTCGAAGCCAAAAAATTTCTGCCTGCATTTCCAATTCTAACCTTCACCGCTGACCGCCTTCAAGACCGTTGCCGTCGCCTTCCGGAGATCGGTCGCGCACCGCTCCACTTCCTTCTCCACCTCCTCCACACTCCGCCCAAACGTCCCTGCCTTCCGCCTGATCTCCTCTATCGCCACCCTCACCGCCGCCGACGCCTCCTCCTTCTCCTCCGCCCCAAAGTCTGCGTCCTTCATCAGTCCCCCAATCTGGATCTCCAACCTCTCCACCAAAACCCTAACGCTGTCCAGTTCGTGGATTGCGAAAAATGCCCCCCTTGTAATGCTCGCGATCACCTCCTTCTTCTCGTCGTACGATTTTTGTAGGTTGTCCCACATCGAATCGAACCACCGCTGCAGTGGGGCCATCGCGCCGGCAGCCGCAGCGGCCGCCGCCGTCGCTGCCGGCGGCGCCGCCACTGCGGCCAGCACCACCGAGCAGATCAGCACTGCCGCGAAGGCGGCGGAGTAGATTATGCTCCAGACCTTCCTCCACGCGTTCACAGTCCCGATCTTCTTGTCAAGCTCTCTCTTCCGGCGCTGGAGCTCATCGAAGAGCAACTTCTGATGCTCGCAAACCTCGGAGAACTCCTTCAAGAAGCGCTCCGTGAAGGGGTCGCCCTCGGCCTTGAACTCCTTGAGTTTGTCGAGCGCCGCCGCAGGGTCGCCTGCGTCGAAGAGGAGGACGGCGTCGTGGAGGAGGAGCTCGGCCTCGCGGGCTTTGTGGAGGCAGTGGGTAAGGGCGGAGAAGAAGCGGAGGGTGTCGATGGAGTTGCGGAGGTAGTCCTGGACGAAGCGAGCGAGCTCCGGGTTGGCCGCGATCTCGTCCTTGAGCTTGAGGATGTTGTCGAAGGCGTCGCGGTTGAGACCGAGCAGCAGGTCGGCGGCCTCACGCAGAGAGTTGAAGGAGAGGGAGTGGAAGTTCGCGGCATCCACCGCCACGGTCGAGATCACATGGCGAGTGCGCTGACGGACGTTGGCGGCGAAGCCGCGGAGTGCTTGATCGGCATTGCCGGCGGGCGTGTCGGTGTGGACGGCTGGTTGACTGTGAATGCCTCCCATGAATTCGGACTACTGGCAAATCCACAATGGATGTGGCTATATTCAAGGATTTGGGGATATAACAGAAGCTGTCGAAACGCGGAAAACGCTGCCAAAATAAACTCCGCTTGATGGTAAATTGCTTCCGACTTTCTCTGGACGAGTGTCGCGCGCTTTGAATAGAAAGTGGATTAGAAAGTGTATGTTTTGGAAGGGAATTAATATCCAAACCCGATAAAAATGGAAACCCGGATCCGATAAGACTGTTAATCTCAGCCATTTTTTATAGAATGCAACAACCTTTGCTCGCTCTTCATTGTTCTTTTGGCGGCCAGAGCTTCCTCCTCTCTCCAAACGAAGCCCCCTCTGCAAAACCCTAATTCCCCGAAACCCAAACCCTAATCCCTCGCCCCGGAGAGCTCGGGCGAAGCGGCTCCAATGGAGGACTTCGCCGGCGTTTCGGTCTTCGACCTCTCCGCCTTCCCGTCGCTCTCCTCCTCCCCGTCCGCCGTCACCGGTCGCTTCGCTTCCGGCCAGCTGCGCCTCGCCCGGCCCGATGCCGAAGACGTCGCGCTCGATCTCCGGAATGCGAAGGTGAGGCTGCGGATTCGATTGCAGTCTGGTTTGACGTCGCGGGGACGGAAATGTGGGGCTCTGGGCTTCGATTTTGGATCGATGATGTAAGCGTCTTTTTGCTCTTGTTTTCTTTTTCACCTTGATTCTTGTTCAGGTTTTCAAATTAGGTCCTGCTGGATTGCTTCTTGTCGTGGATGCGTTTCAGAGTAAGGAGGAACAAAAGGTGTGCCTTTTGCTGATGAATTTGTGTAATCAGTTCATCCGTTTGTGTTTTCTGTTCAATCTTTGTTTATTAGGACATCGTTTAATAGGATTAAGTTTATTGAAAAAATTATCGACTTACTGTATGCTTTGTAATCCAGAGTTCTTTTTCGAGAGCCTATAAGTTTGAATTCAGAACGGAAGACGAAAGCAAAGCTTTTTCCACAGCATTTGAGAAATGGAAGTGTGAAAAGATTGTCACAGCTACCGGTATGCAATTTGCACGAACTTTACCTTGTACCATCCAGTCGTGACTATCTCGAACGAAATGCTAGCGGTCTAAACTTTTATTGAATTATTGCCTTAGTTTACTGGATTTAAATTTCCTTATTTTGTTTTGTGACGAAAAGAATTCCTTGTGTAATGTTGGCATTCATAACGGTATAAGAATTGTAGGGTCTTAAATTAGGGTAGCAGCATGTTTTCTGCTAGCATTATTAGGGCTTGGTTGGTCCAAATAAGATATTGTTGAATATCCAATGTGCATTGTGTGAACATAAAAAAAAAAAAAAAACTGAAGAGCATTGTGGCTCTTGTTTAAGATTTTAGTAAGGCGATGCTACAATTTCGATTTTTTTATGGATAATTTAAAATATAAGCACTTTTAAATTTGAATATCTTATTGCAGAAAAAAAAGAGAATATGTCCAAACATTGGTTGACTTTTAACACAATAGTCATTTTGTCTTTCAACATTCACAGTCATGTATGATCTTGATTTGATAACCTAACATTAACATGCACCCAAACATCCTCCTACAGTGCAACTAATTCTTTTACGAACCCATGACCTTACTACTTGTTACACTATTTTTTCTGTTTAGGAGGAATTGACGCAAAACTCGAAATAATGGTATATTGTCCATGATGTTTTCTGTCTGAAGACTAACACACTGGCCAAAGTGTAACACACGGATGTCTGATTACTTTGACTAGATTGGTACTAATATGGTAGTTCTGTTTAATTTCATGTTTATCATGAAGAAAATGCTTCTTCCCTTTCAAAGAAGCTGTCTTATTTTCTGTGTTATTCCCAAATTCTAGAAGTAGTCACATTTTTTGAATGCTATATTGCATCTATTTCTATTCATTGCTAAATCAACAGAATATTGTTACCTAATGATATTTATGGAGCACAATTTGTGTGGGTTATGCATTTAATTTAATTGTATATTATCTAACTACAGGGATCCTTACAGTTACTTACCTATATGCTTTTTTAAGGAGCACATGAAAATGGAACATTAGCGGCTCACAAAAGCATGTTTGACAATAAAATTGAAGCGACTTCTGCAAAGATGTACTTCCATTACTATGGCCAGTTATTACATCAGCAAAATATGTTGCAAGATTATGTGAGGACAGGTTATACAATGAGATTCTTCTGTTGACCTTTCTGTTCAATGTCCTATATACATCTGGCTCAGAATGCAGACAATTTGTGAGTTGAATCAAGTCCAATTCTTTTGACATCCAACAATCAATGTTTTAAAAAACAAGAATGCAAATGTGAGAGGTCAAGGGACCACATAACGCATAGGTGGTATGTGGACACATAGGTGGTCGCCTATGTAGTTTCAATGTTTTAAAAGATAGTTACAGTAGTACAAGTTCTACAAAACTATAGAATAGGTCAAATCTAGAAATTGGTTGAAATTCTAAGCAACACAACTTATTTTAAAGATATCAATTATATTAACTTGTTAATTTAGTTAGTGATGATGTCCTCACACTCGAAGTCTAATAACTCATTAGCAATAAACGTTTATAGGAATTTAAGTCAATCAATATCTTATATCTATGAGACATTTATCAAGAAATATAGTATTTAAATACATAATATTTGTAGTGCATTTAATAAAATTAATAGTGTTGAGGAAAAGTGTTGGCTGCATAGAATGCCTGGTTGGGTATGTAGCCACGAAATTGCATATGCACCACGTAGGGTGTGATATTGTTGGATGGTCATCTCTGCTTAGGTGGTTGTGTAGCCACATTTTGACATTTTGCCAACAACAAAAAAGACCTATTTAGTTGAGCATAAATAATTTTCGAACTCAACAGTTCTTGAGTTTATGGTATTCTTTCAGGAACCTATTATGCTGCCATAGTCGAGAACCGTATTGACTTTCATGGTCGTGTTGTGGTGGATGTTGGTGCTGGCAGTGGCATTCTTTCTTTATTTGCAGCTCAGGTGATCAAGTTTTCTGATGATCAAATTTTAGATTGGACAGTTATAGTAATCTAAATCGCTATGTTTTTCATAAAATTGAATTCACTAATTCTAATATTAGTTTAATAATGCAGGCTGGTGCCAAACATGTGTATGCTGTTGAGGCATCTGAAATGGAAGAATATGCACGCAGTCTTATTGCTGGGAATCCATCATTAAGGGAACGGATCACGGTATGGTTTTAAGCAAGGTTTACCGTTTCGGTTTCGGTTTCGGTTTCGGGACCCAGCGAAACCAATACATTTCGGCCGTTTCGGTTTCAGTTTCGGCCGTTTCGGTTTTGGCCGAAAGATTTTTTAAAATTATTAATTGGGTGTTGACCAGAGTTTGACTATATTTTGACTGTACTTTGACTTCAAATTAAAAATATGATAAAATATTAAAAAAAATTTGGAAAATTTGAAAAATTAGGAATGAATTTATACTTAATATTACCATAATATTAAATATTATTTTAGTTAATTAATATTAATTTTGATAGTTAGTCACTGATATTGTCTACTTTTAATATATATTAGTATATTAAAAAAAATATAAGAAATAACATGAATATGATTAAAAGTTAAAATTAGCATAAGCACATTTAACTTTTCATTAAAATGTACTTCACACATACATAATTTTATAAATTTTAAGATAATACAACTAATCATCATAATCATCATCAGTTGAGTTTGGAACATCTGGGTGTGGAACTACAAATTCAGTACCTGGATGATCCGGACGAGCATTTGTAGACATATGAGCCAGAACAACTAGTTCTGCGCGATCTCGTGGCAGCGGTTCTGAAGTATAATCATATATCGAATGTCTAAAATGAAAATCATATTTTGACTAAAATTTAACTTTATTTCAATTATTTTTTAACTTCAAATTAAAAAATTATAATATGTTTAAAAATTTAAAAAAATAATGAATAATTACGTAAAAAAATATTATGTACGTGAACAGTATCTGACAGAAATCGATACTGACGCCGAAATCAAATTGACGATAGTGTTGGCCTCAGTGTAAGGCCGGCTTCATCTTGCGGAAGTACGGGTCAGGTCGGTGAGGGCGCGAGATAGGCGATAGAGTGCCGACAAACCAGCGAGTGCGCATGACCCTTGGGCTTGGACATGAAACCAGCGCGAGTTCCTCTCCTCGCCCCCCGCTCCCCCCCCCCCTCCCCCTCCCCCCCCCCCCCGGCGGCGGTGCGAGCCGGCGATCCCCCCGCCCGCCCGCGCTCGAGCCCGGAGAGCTCTCGCCCGACCGCCTGGGCTCGAGCCCGGCAAGCTCCCGCGCGCTCGAGCCCGGCGAGCCCCCGCCCGCCCGGACTCGAGCCCGGCGAGCTCCCGCGCGCTCGTCCGCACGCGTTCCCGCCCGCGCTCGGTGAAGATGAACAGTAACTATGAACAGTAACCCTAACCGAAACGAAAAATTGG
The DNA here is from genome assembly GCA_005019695.1 of Trichopus zeylanicus subsp. travancoricus. NCBI lineage: Eukaryota > Viridiplantae > Streptophyta > Magnoliopsida > Dioscoreales > Dioscoreaceae > Trichopus > Trichopus zeylanicus. The sequence continues at coordinate 328,796 of RXID01012297.1, forward strand.
GTTTCGGTTCGGGACCGGCCGAAACCGCGAACCATGGTTTTAAGTTACATTGTTGTGACTAATAATTTCTCTTTTTTTTAGTATTATATTGTTCGTTTAGCTGCAGCTATTTGTTTGTCCAGGTCATCAAAGGTAAAGTTGAAGAAGTTGAATTGCCTGAGAAAGCAGACATTCTCATTTCGGAACCAATGGGTAAGTTTTTTCAATACTACATCTTGTTAATTCGTAGTTTGTCTGCTGGCACTATATTATTTTTCCTACTTCTATTACTGTTTGAACTCCAATTTTGCTGTTTTGTATTTGCAGAAGTTTTTTCATATGTGACTATAAACTTAACAAGGTATAGAAGGAAGACGACCCAAAGATGATTATATTAGCCTTTTTTGTTTAAGAAACTCCTAGTGTATGGGATTTATATGACTAAATTTCTCTTGCTCCTGATTGTTTGGCTGGATTTCAATTCTGCGAGATTGAAATCATGGAAAATTGCTAATTTCTAGAGTTTGTTCATCTGGAACTAAAACACTCTTGAATTTCAAAATCCCCATTTTCCATTCAAATTGGCCAGAAAATCAAAATCCTGGAAAATTTCGGGTTGGTCTTCTAGACTTTGTGCTGCAAATCCATGATTTCCATTAAAAATAAACACAAGATTTAAGGATCTCCTCGGTCAAACACACCCCAAAAACCAAATTTTCTATGAGGCTGAAATCCTGGAAAAATCAAACTTTCTGGTATTTCATTTTTCCCTCAAATTGAAGATGCCCTTATATGGATGTGATGTTGCAGTGTGTGTGATGCAAATAATTGTCTATATTATACCTTTCTAGACTTTGTTTGGTAATTTGTTCTCCTTATTATTGTCTTACTGTATGATTGATTGAACTAGCTTGTGTTATATTCCCTTTGTTTTTATGTTCTGATTGTTGGATATAGTTTTGGTTGTGTGTCTTACTCTGTAAAGCACTAATGTACTATGCCATGGTACTTATAATATTTGATATCTAACCTATATTAGGCACATTGCTAGTCAATGAAAGGATGCTGGAGTCATATGTCATTGCAAGAGATAGGTTTCTGTCCTCTAATGGAAAAATGTATCCATCAATTGGGAGGTGTGTATGGCTCTTAATTATGTATTATTATGTTTTCTTGGGTGTCATCTGTCATTGGCTGTTACACTGCTTGACTGTTTTCGGTTGTTGCATGTTGATTGTTTTTGTTAATTTCCTCTTGGCTCAGTAGCAATCTTTAACTTTTTTGGGAAGGGAATTATTGGGATGCTTGTTCTGCAGCAGTTAATTTATTGCTGAAAAACACTTGCATCTAGTAATGTGTGGTAGCTTGATTGAATAAATGCACTTGATTCAAAAGCTTTGGATTGATTACTTTTTGGAAGTTGTATGATGACTGAAGAATAGAATACCAGCCGAGAGTTAATTGTCCATTCTAAAATCTTTCACCTTATATAGATCCAAGATCCACTCACGTTCCTTGTACCCATTTCTTTTATTACTCTTCTCTCTCCAATCACCTACCCCTTAATCTTCTTCCAACTCTTCTCTTCCCCCCACTGTGTCCCTATCTACCTATTGCCAATAATCCACCAAAAGTCTCATCAACTAAGCCCTTTTTCCATCACTTTCCTCATTCCACTATGTAGTTGCATAAATTGACCATTTTTACCTTTTTGCCTTGGATCTGAACCAAAAAATGGAAGAATGGTGGGAGGCAGTTGGACACTTGGGCAGTTGTTTTGGAATGATGCTCTTGCATATATGTTTATTATCCTTTTTGGTGTGCAATTGACAACCTTAACATATGTTTTTTTGTTAACTACTTCTAAGTTGTTGTTTTACTCTAGCTACTTTATTGGTATCTTAAAGTTGAGCACTGCTTGCCATGCAAATTATATCTGAGGTGTTATGCATTAATATTTTACAGGATACACATGGCCCCTTTTAGTGATGAATATCTTTATGTTGAAATTGCAAACAAGGTAAGTTTGGGAGTTCAACTTATTTCATGTATCATGATGTCCTACCACTAAAGTTGATGAGTGCTGTAATTGTATATTTTTCCTGCGAGCAATGATTGTCAATGATGAGCATAGGTTAGAGGTCAAATCAAAACAAAGATGTTTCAACGATGTTGATGCTAGTATATACTTCATTTATTAAAACTGCTTAGATTCTTACATTTTTTTTATATGTTTGAAATCCATAGGCTGATACTCTTGTTGGTTCTGTCATACTGTATCAGCATAATCAACTTATTTTTCCTTGAATGTATTTGATTGCCTGCTACTGTAGTTATTTTCTTTCAATCTTCATTTACACATGCTGTGGAAATATTATCATTTTATTATGGGTAATATTCAAATTTGGAATTGTAACAGAAGTTCGGTTTAGGTTAAATTTTTTATCATTTTCTAGATCAGTAAAACATAGAATATCTGCTTATTAATCTCTAGATGATTCATTTGTTATATTGATGTACTGCAAACTGCATCTAACATTTTCTCTGTTAAATATATTAGGCCCTTTTCTGGCAGCAGCAGAACTACTATGGTGTTGATCTTACTTCGTTATATGGATCTGCTTTTCAGGGATATTTCTCTCAGGTTCCCCTTGCTAACTTTCTGTTACATTTGATCATCAATTTTCTGCATTCCTTTTTCTTTCAAAAAATAGTAGGTCTTTTCTGCAGGTTCAACAATCACCAAACTGCTTATGGCTTGTAGACTCGTAGTTGATTCTGAATGATGCTTTGACTATGTTAATCTGAACTGATTCTCCACTAGCTAATTTATTCATAACAGTGATGTTCTGCTCTTGCTTACAAACTTGCGTGGCCTCTTATCACTTTTGGATAAATTCAAAGAAGCTGATATTTTATAATCTTGTATGTGCAGTGGCTTCTAGATGCTATGCATGTAAAACAAGAAAACTTATATTTCTCCAATATCTTCAGCCTATTATGCTCTGGTAAAAGTTAAATGTAGTGATTGTCATTATTGTAATCTTCATTCTGTAGTCCTGAGGTGATGGAACTCACCATTGCCATACTTTTTGGCCATTTTTCTTGCTTCTGGAGGCAACATATTTATCTCTGTTGGTCATTACAAAGATACTTTGTTGCTATGCGACTTAGAGTTTATATATTGGAGTAATTTGGATCACTTATTTTGTTTCTTCTGATCCTCTTACTTCACAGTATCAATAGAGCCAAACACGCATGGTTAGACAAACATTTCATATTGCAAGATTCTCTGTGTTCCTTTTAACTTGACTAATTTATCATGTTTGATAGCTTCTTGGCTCGGTTTCTTTGGGTTGTTGGACTATCATGTAATAGTATTTGTTAGCATTTGATAATGATGGAAGACTATATCAAACTTGTATATTATTCATGCAGCCTGTGGTTGATGCTTTTGATCCAAGATTATTGGTGTCTCCACCTACATACCATACACTAGACTTTATGCGCATGAAGGTATGCATTGTGCCTGTAAATCTGGAAGTTGTATTTTTTTTGGAAATTGTTCAAGACTTCAAGTTGACATTTGTTTGGGTTCTTTATTATGTTTGATACTACAGGCTTTTGTTCAATCTTTTTAGTTTTATATTTAGTGTTTATGATTTATCTCATTGGCAAACCACTTTACATTTGATTTCTTGAAATTGCTTTATTCCATTTTGCTCTTTCTAATTATTAGAGTGTAGATTTACTGTTGTGCTTTCTTAAGCATACTCTGCACTTGAGTCTTGTTCTGATGCATGTGCTAATTTTATGAGTCATGAATGTGTAGGAGGAAGAGCTATATGAAATCGATATCCCGCTTCATTATACAGCCTCTGTTGGTACCAGGCTTCATGGACTGGCTTGCTGGTTTGATGTCCTATTTGATGGGAGGTAACTTCCTTATAGCTATGTAAACAAAATATTATATTACTGTTTCATCTTCTTGTTGCTTTATTTCCTTCAGTTTACTGAATTTAGTGTTATCTCCTTTTGACATTCTTTTTATATTATATTGTATGGCATTGTTATTTGGAGTTATCCTTTTATTCTTAAGCACGTTGTTCTTGTTTCCCTTTCAAAACATCATGTCATTGTTTTTATTGTACATGTTCCATAACAAGTTAGTCATTATGCATTTTCAAAATAGAAGAGGTATACATAACAGTGTTCAGACTTCTTAGCAATTTGAAATGGTCTGCTTTGATAATATTGTGTAATTTTGTACTTTTGCATCCTTAACTCTCATCTTGTCCTATCTGCATAATTTGCCATCAAGGCAGTTCATATTGTGCCCCAGTTTCTCGTGGGCTAATATTTGGTTATTCTTTGTCTTGATTTTGGTTCCACAAGTTAATTAATAATTAAATGCCCATTCTTTTAACATAGAAATGAACGAAGAGAAATTTGTTGTTTAGTTGTTAGGGAGCATTTGCTTCCTGGGAAAATGCAGTGGGATATTTTATTTGCAGATGATCATGCAAGTTGATTGAAAGGGTCTTATTGTGCTAGAAGTTGCCATTATGGCAGATTGCTTTGGAGGATAGGAATTTTCTACAAATAATAATCATCAGAATGCTGAGCTTCTTTTCTAAAAAAGCTGGTGATTAACAAGTTGCATGTGAGAGGATGGTTTCTACGATAAAGATTTTGACTTCTATGATAAAGATTTTAACTCATTGTTTTTAACTGATTGCTGACAAATTGTTTCTTGTTTGCATCTATTTATTATCTTTGGCTATATGAAAACCAAGGAATCTGTTGGTAGTACGTCTAATGGATTACACATGGTGACAGTTGTTTCAGAGGCAATACATTATCAATCCATACCTTGATAATCAGGAGACATGGATTGTTGTCAGGCCTGTGAATTGTGGTTTTTAATTTTAGGTCATAAAGAACTGCAAGTATAGTGTTTGAAGAATATTTGTATGGATGGTTTAAATGATGAAAGAAACCTCTTGGACAAGTTACAGAGGAGCACCTTCTGGTCATTGAAGATTTGTTGGAAGTTTGCTCATTGAAAGCATTCCATTAAGTTTGGCCTTTTATTTCACAATCAGTAGCACACTATCCTGACGCTAGAGGTTTAAGATGTGATCAATATAAAGATAAGATTCTGGTTATTCATGGTCATATGTTGATGTATTAATTTGTTAATTCATATAGGCATTGTGTGTTTAAGCAGCACAGTACTTTCTCATTTTAGATAATTGATGCATGCTTTTCATCCTATTCAATTTCATCATGCAGCTCTGTCCAAAGATGGCTGACTACTGCACCAGGATCTCCGACTACGCATTGGTACCAGCTACGTTGTGTGCTCTCCCAACCACTATATGTTATGGCTGGGCAAGAAATCACTGGACGGCTACACTTGGTAGCTCATAGTGCTCAGAGTTATACAATTTACTTGACTTTGTCAGGTTGGTTGAATTGTTTTTATTTTTCTGATGCCCGTGTTTTCATTCTGTTACCATCGAGGAAAGGACTGATAATTTTTTAACTATTGTTGAAAGTTCAAATGTGGGGTCCTGGAGCTGAACAAGGAGCAATACTGCAGACATCTACAGGTAAACTGGATCTCAAAGAACCTTACTACCGATTGTCCCAATCTCAACCCTATGTTTGGGCACAAGACCAGCAGCCACATCAGCCCATTCACGCACAGGTAAACTGGAATCATTGTTTTAAGTTGTGTATGCTGATATGGGATATAATTGCCAGAGATTGAACATAAACATGGCCAGTGTGGTTAGGTATGGTTCAGCTGGCGGCCCAATTGATTGATTTTTTTATACTGAAATTAGCTCGATATTTATAAGTATGCACAGATCAACAGAAATCTATTGATGACCATACATAGATCACTAAGTTGTGTATAGCAGGGTCAGTTTATGCAATTTACTGTAAAAATTCTTTTGATGATATTTATTGTAAAAATTCTTCATTTCTTAATTCCTAATAACGAGGTTGTTTGTCAGATGTGGGTTAATTCTTATAGATCAAATGCTTGAAACAGATTCAATTCTTGCTTCTCCATGTTTTTCTGCTTTCTCCTGTTATCTGATATCGATTTTAATTTCTTTGAATTGTTGGCTTACATTTTTCTTTGTTATTTTGGAAACGAATCAATGATGTGTTTCCCCTCTTATCAGGAAGTCTCGCCCCAAATTCAGGATGTGGTTGACCCTAACATAATGCAACCATCATCACCAAACTCTGGAACATTGTGAAACCAGCAGGCATGGGCTACCAAGCTTTGGGTTTTCTGCAGCTCAGGTTTGTAAAATAGTGTGTGCTTCGTAGTGTTGCCATGGTCGTGTCTAATCCAGTTGTTTCCCATGTAAATTGTACAAATTCTGAACCATTTATTTGGGGGCGCTGATCGGAATTGGCATCATTATGCAGCGTTACTCCTTAATTATAAGCCATGATTCAAGCAAAGAGGACATTTCTTGCAAACTTATCTGTCTCATTGAAGAAGATTTTTTGTCTTGTGGGCGATAGCCAGTAGTAGTCCCAAGGGCCACCGTGTCTCTGAGCTAGCTACAAGCACTGTTCTCCTTCAAGCAGGTCTTCAGTAACAACTATTCAAATCTCTCGTGCATACCGATATAGGAGCGATGGAAGTGAAAGTGGGGGAATTCATGGACGTTCTGGGTTGATAATAGGGCCTTCCCGACAGATGATCGGGGCTCCATCCAGTTATGTGCCACTCGTTCTCAAATCGTTTGCAGATTCAAAAGCGGAAAAAAGCAACTGCCTTTCTTGCAAACCTAACTCAAAAGCACCATAAATTCGACCGCATTCACTCCCGTTCCACTCTCACAGGCTACATACCCAACGCTCAATGGGTTGCTGCTACAGCAAGCCGGCCCTCTCCAGCCGCGGCCAAGCCGCTTACTACAAGGCGGAGCTCACCGCCTACTATTCCGAATCCTGTCGCCCCGACCCCGAGCTCGACTCGTTCTCTACGGCACTCAGCCGTACCACTAGCCGCGCCGTTTCCACCCCGCTGCGGAGGTCTCTTTCGCCTCGCTCCGTGAAACCAGTGACTGTTTGCTGGACGTCAGCTCCAGCGCCTGCACCTCAATTCCGGAGCTCAAGCACGAGATCGCCGGCGACGCCGAGCTCCTCTACTTCGTCATGGAGCATTTCAGGAACAGCATCGAGGCGCTCCGCTTCTTTGCAGGGCTGAAGCGCTGCCTCCACCAAGCCCGTGATTCTGACGCGGTTGTCCGTGACGCGCTGCGGGTGTTCGATGACAGCGGCGGCACATAGACAAACAGGTACCGGACATGCCTGCCGAAGCTGAAGGAGTTCGCCGCCGCCGGAAACCCCTACGCCGGAGAGTTCGCCGACTAGCTGAAAGCCGTGTGCGAGCATCAGAGCTCAATACTCGACGAGCTCCTCCGCCGAAAGCGCGAGCTCGACGGGAAGCTCAGTTCCATGAAGACATGGAAAAGGGTGTGGACGATCATCTACACTGCCGCATTCGCCGCTGTGGTGATATGTTCGGTGGCGCTGGCCGCCGTGGCGGTACCGGCGGTCGCAACAGCGGCCGCTGCCTCCGCATCGGCGGCAACGGCGCCGACTGGGAAGTGGCTGAGATCGGTGCTGAAGAGGTTCGAAGACGCGTACCGGGAGCAGAAGGAGGTGATCGTGGCGATGAAGAGAGGGGCTCTCTTTTTCGGTGCACGAGCTCGACGGCGTGCGGGTTCTCGTTGAGAGGTTGGAGTTGGAGGTAGAGGCGATGGGGAAGAAGGTGGAGCAAGGATTCGAGGGGGAGGAGTTGGAGATGGTGATCGGGGAGATCAGGGAGAAGGCGGAGGTGTCCGCGAGGAATGTGGAGGAGTTGGAGAAGGAGGTCGACCGGTGCGGCGATCTCCTTCGGTCGTCGTCGGCTATCTTGGAGATGGTGACTTGTTGAAGAAGGCATTGGTTTTTGGGAGGTTGAATTCGGCTCTGATTTCGGCTTGTTTCTCAGTTCGCCATGGTTCATTGTGTTGAAACCCGTTCACCATCTAACTAAACCGTAGATTTGGATATCTACGGCGCAAATCGGTGCGGCGATCTCCTTCGGTCGTCGTCTCATTGAATCGACCAAAATCTGATGCAAGTGATCTTTCTATATGTTCATGATGAAGCTAAGATACAGAGTTAAAACGATGAGCAGTTTGACATCCCATTTTTTCTTTCCCCAATTCATACAAACACGCTGATGAGCATCATAGCTCGCATTGCAGATTGATCAACGACAGAAACCAAGATACAACTCTTTCTTTCTAATCAAATTGAAGAAAATGAATTATAAAAAAAGAAAAACAAATTAGAAAAGCAGAAGACACAATATCAGATCCTGCTCATCAGCTTGTCAGCTCGGATGACCGGGTTGGCCTTGAACAAAGCGTCACGGCCGGCCTTCTTGAAGTCGAATGTGCACTTGTGCGTCTCCGGGTGGTGATGGGTGGCGCAGAACTGGCTCCCGCAGCGGCACTTGAAAATGTTTAGCGTTCCGATCTTCTTGCTGCACTTGCGGCATCGGGCGGACTCCGGCTTGTGCGGCTTCTGAGGCCAAGAGTCCAATTTTTGAGACCACGAGTTCATTTCTTGCTCCAAATTCCAGAAGCACTTGGAGCAGAGACCGTGGGTATCATCGCTGCCAAAGAGCCCGCATCCACTGATGCAACGCTCCATATCTGTCTTCTGAAGCAGCGAGAGTTGAGTTCTTTAAATAATAATGAGAAGAGTGTAGTCGAGAGAGAAAGGGAGGGGGCGAGAGGAGAGTCTGATGAGGAGGGAAGGGGAAGAGTGAGTCTATTTATAAGGTAGCTGGTGTTGTCGTGATGTACGAGAAATCCGAGTTGAATTTAAGTCCGAATTCGAGTGTAATTTTGAATCGAAGTAGGAATAATATTTTATACTATTTATAAATCGAGATTTAAAACTAGTCCAACTTAGTGTAGTTTGGTCAGGATACGCGGCTTTCGCCCGAGAGGCTCGAACCCTCGGCAACGGAATTCTTTAAATCAAAGGATAATTACGGGTGACCGCGTAATTATCCTTAATTACGGTTAACCCCCTAATTTCCGTAATTACCCACAGCTCATTATTATTTAATTAAAATTTTACCAAAAAATTCCGATTTTACCCCGTTATTTTTACACATACACTCCTAAAAATTTTTTTTTTATAGTTAACCCCCCGGATTTCGGAATTTTACAAATAACACCCCGAACAAACTCAGATTTACAAAAACGTCCTCCAAATTCGCATTTTTGTAAATAAACCCCCGAAATTATTCCGATATACAGAAAAGTCCCCAAAATTCTGATTTTTGCAAATAACACCCCGTCGCGCGGGCGGGAGCGGAGGAGGAGGCCGGCAGGCCGGCCGCGGGAGTGGAGGCGGCGGCCGGCGGCGGAGCGGAGGCGGCGGCCGGCGCGGAGCGGAGGCGGAGGCCGGGGCGCCGGCGCGCCGAAACGCGGGCGCGGACGGCCACGGCCGAGGCCGTTCCGCCCCCGCGTCCCGGGGAAGGAGGCCGAAGCCGGCGCGCCCGCACGCGGGCGCGGGCGAGGACGGCCACGGCCGAGGCCGTTCCGCCCCCGGGTGCCGGGGACGGAGGCCAAGGCCGGCGCACCCGCACGCGGAGGCCGAGGCCGAGGCCGTTCCGCCCCCGCGTGCCGGGGACTGAGGCAGAGGCCGGCGCGCCCGCGTGTCGGGGACGGACGGCCTTGGGACTGGCCGTCCGCCCCGCGTGCGGCGCGCCGGCCTCGGCCTCCGTCCACGGCACGCGGGGGCGGAACGGCCCTCGGCGTCCGCCTCCGCTCCCGCCGCCGGCTCGCCGGCGCCCCGGCCTCCGCCTGCTTCCCCGGGCGCGGGCGCGGATTTTTGCAAATAACACCCCGAAATTATTCAAATTTACAGAAGAGTACCCGAAATTTTGATTTTTGCAAATAACTCTCCGAAATTATTCCGAATTACAAAAAAGTCCAGAACCTCTTCTTCCTGTAGCCCGCATCTGCTGCCGCCGTCGGTCCCTGCGCAGCTGCTGCCCTGCCGGCTTGCCGTCGCTGTCCGCTCGTTGCCTTGCGAAATACAGTGAAAATTTAAAAATTTCAAATT